>OU015749.1:70703485-70716738 GCA_907169655.1 Acomys percivali
GGACTCAGGTCAGACCCAGAACGTCATACTTGCTTAGCAAAAGCCCTATCACTAAGTAATAGCCCCAGCCTAGTTGTTAATTCAACATTTGTATCTATTCTTCGACAAATTCATGCACGTATATAATGAATCTGATCATATCCACCGAACGTCACACTAATGTATCCCTTTCTAACGTCTTCTGGACCCTTTTGCCATCCCAACAAGCTCCCTCCTGCCCCACCCCACCCCAATCTACTTTCACATCTGTTTTTTTTTTTTCCTATTACCACCCTTGAGTTTAATTGTTGCTGATTGCACAAGCATGGTGGTGAGGTTACTTACTGGAATATGGCCAATTACCAGTGGCTACACTTCTGAAGAAAAATGACTCCCCATTCCCTAGGGGCCCTTAGTTGCCAATTCCAATCTAGTTTTTTTGTGGGTTTTGTAGGGGTGGGGGTTGAAACAGGATTTCTCTGTGCAGTCTTGGCTGTCCTGGAACTCACTCTGTAGACCAGGCTGGCCTTGAACTCACAGAGATCCGGCTGCCTCTGCCTCCCACGTGCTAGGAGTAAAAGTGTGCGCCGCCACCACCTGGCTTGTTTTCCATGTTCTTGAACAGTTTTGATTCTTCCGGGAACTCTGGAACTCACAGTGTAATTGGGCCCCTGTTGGGCAGTTAGATCTGGATGCTCTTCAGAGCCTGAGGAGGAGGGACTGGGCTCCTCCTCCTTGGTCCACACATTATTCCTCCTCCTAACAGCTGTGGGGGTAAACGATATGGCCTCCATTCACACACATGCAGACCCAGGCTTACAGCACGGTGACTATACCAAATTCCCGAGATTAGAACAGCCCGGAGAAAGGACTCCACCACAGTACATACAGCCCCAAAGCCAGACGCTGAAAATCCCAACCAGTATGAGTTGCAAACACTTTATTAAGTAGGGCCACATTTTGTTCATGTGTGGCTGGTTTCCCAGCTTCCCTTGCCCAATCACCATTCCTGGTGTTTTGAAATGGGAGGAAACAGTATGTTCCAAGGGAAATGCCTCCTTCTGTTTTTCTTTCTGTGGTTCTTAAACAAAACAAAACAAAAAACAAGAAAACCTTAGTCCCTACCAGTTTCTCCACCCAGGATACCTAACTAGCTAATGTTAACAAGTGCCCACCGGGTACCACCTCCTAACAGCACTGGTGATGGTTCACTGTAGGACATTAATGGTGTGGATGGTGCTAAACCTTGCAGATGCTTGGTTTACTGTTCATCAAAAGCTGAGCTTCTACCCAAGCACCAGCCTGAAAGTGCCAGTATCAAGTAACTAGCTTAATTGATTTCTTCCTAGAGGTAAGCATCTCAGACTCTGGGACACACAGAATGCCTCAAATCCCATGACATGTGGGTTCTCCTCAGGAAGCCTGAAGTACCCTGTGCTCCCATACTTCTGAGCACTTGGGAGAGGCTCATGATTCAAAGTCCACATGCAGTGACGGCCACTGAGTTCACCATAGAACTCAGGAACAAGATGGAAGCCACGAACACACATTGTTAGGACTGTGATGGGGGGCGGGTGGGTCACTCACATTTTAGTCCTATGTAGCTGTAGCTGTGAACAGTATATGTCATGGTTCAAATATAATGCAGGTGCAAAAAAAGCTCCAGTGTTGGTGGCTTGGTACTCAGCTGGTGGTACACTTCAGACGTGGCTGGACGGTCAGGGCACTAATGTCCTCAGTAGGTTAACTCATACTGAGTAGAATATTAGGAGTTGGGGACTCGTAGTCTCTTTCTTTTAAACTCTACTTTATTTGGCATGTTTAGATCTCTACCTCCCTTCCAACCTCCCATCTTTACATAGGAGAGATGGTTGGTGGGCTGAGGGGGCCCCTTCACTTCTCCCAGCTGTTTAGGGTCAACTGGGTTCTTTTGGGATGTACCTGTCTCCTCCAAGTCACTGTTCCTGGAAGTGTTTCTTTCCATTTGCTTGCTCTGAATCGTGACACCATTGTCTCTGGTCTCTGACACCAACACTGTACATCAGTCACATGCCAACACCACACACCCCCACCGCGTTCGCTGGATTAGTGCAAAAACATATTTACATAACACAACATTTTTTTACAAAGAAACCAAAACTTCCATTATGGGGACTTTTTGGAGGAAGTAAGAAGTGGTACCCTGCCCCTGGCCTCCTCTTACCATCATGAGGTGAGCAGTTATGACCCTCCTGCTGTCCAAGATCACCAGGGCCGGCTGACCACACACGGAAACCTCAGAAACCGGGAGTGCACACAAACCTTTCCTTCTTATAAACAGTTTTCTCAGGCATTTTGTCACAGTGATGACACCTGACTCATAGAGTGTGGTGTCATCTTACCAGTAATTGTTTACAGTCTTCGCTGCTGATCACTGACAGTGGATTTTCCCTGCAGATGAGGTAAGCCTGGGAACCCTGAGCAGACATCTCTCTACATGGTATCTTTCTCCTATGGACCTCTTCCCCCCTCATCTCCAAGGACAAATGGACCAGAGGTAGACCATCCCACCTTACATTCTAGCGGGGGCTAGGGGTCCACGGGCTTCTTATAACACACCATCAGGCTGGACTGTCATCTGTCCCCAGGAGCCCGGCTCTGCTCTGCATCTCAAGGGAACGTCAGCTTCCTGAAGCATCAGATCACTGCGTTCCCATAACTACAGGGAAAGTGCGGCATGTGTTCCAGCAGGTTCCAGCTCCACCTCTAACGTAAAGAGGTAAGAAAACTTACCCAAATCCCAAAGCATCCTTCTGCCACATTCTCTCTCTGTATTCATTCTCTCCCTTTCATGCTAAACTCAGGAACTGTGTGATCCTTTGGTGGTCTATAATGGGTCAGGTAACACCCTTCTGCATAGGACACCAATGGGAAAGCATTTTTCCTAGCTAAGTAGTAGAAAGACCTGCACAAGCCAGAGAAACACAGGTGACATCAACTTGAAGGGACTTTTGGTGATAGTGAATCAGTACTTGAAGTGTCTCCAAAGTCACCACGTAAGACCAAGGGCTGTGCAGGCCCTAAAGCCTTGCAATCCTAAAATGGGGACAGTAAAGCAAAAACTGTTAGTCTGAAGATGTTCTCACTGGTACTCAATGGGCTCAGAAACTTGACTGTAAGTTTCAACTGGACCAACTAGGGAACAGTACAACTTATACGAGCTTGAGCTCATTTTTTCCTGAAATATATAAAGAGATTCTGTGTAGTTGCCAATTTACTTGTTTTAAAAACCACCAAGTAGCCCAGGTTGCCCTGAAGTCAATACATAGCTGAGGATGACCCTGATCCTTCTGTCTCTCCATCCCGTGCTCTGGGATTACAGGAAGTTGCCTTCACACAGCAATAATTATTTTTTAAATTCTCCAGAGGATAATTTCAAGGCTAATTAGAGTATCTAGATTAGATAAAGTGCAGTGGAAAGTAAACGAGTCAAAAAAGAAGCAACTGTATTCCGAGGCATCCTGAGTTGTAGGGGCAGTCAGTAGAGATCTTAAGTGTTGAGCAAAAAAAAAAAAAAAAAAAAAAAGCTCGCAAGATGTAAAACACACTCAGGAGTGATTACATTTGTGCCTCCTAACAGGATATTACAGGAGGAGTTTCCATATCAAGCCATGGAAATAGTCTCTCAAAATGCTTCACACAGAAATCATAAAACCCCTGGCACAGATGTTAAGTGGCTTCACTCAACGTCGGTCTTCAGAAGAGAGGAGGAAAGGGTAAAATGTAGAATTCCACAAGCAAGAATAAAAAGAACTTATCTATCACTTTGGCTCCCCAGCGTTGCACAGGCTTCTGAAGTATAGACCACAAGCTTTTGTTCAGCGCTATGCTTGAGAGCCACAGTCTGAGCCGCCACATTGGTCTGATAGATGCAGAGCAACCCAGGAAAGCTGACATTTCAAAATAAGTACATAAGCACATAAGGCCGTGTGCTTTGAAAATAACTGCTGGGACTGGAGATGAAAACCACATGGGCACTGAGTGTGGGGACGTGCCACACAAGCAGGGCTCACGAAGATGGCAGTGACACAATAGAAGCCAGAAGAAACCAGGGAGTGGTAGCCGGAGACATCTAAGCAGCAGACAGCACAGCGGAGACAGCCGTCCTCTTCCATGCATACTCACAGCCAGCACAGCATCTGAAGAGAGAATGCCTCCAAATGCATCCTCTCCACTCATCAGTGTAACACCAGTCAGGTGCCGAAGGTCCAAATAATCTTCCTGTAAAACCTGTGCCTGTGCATGTGCATGTGCACATCCTGACTGGGTGGCCAGCAAGGCCCAGGGATCCTTCTATTTCTGCTTTCCATGTACTGGGGTTTCAGGTGGATCCTGCTGTGCCTGCCTTTTTAAATAAGTCCTGGATATCTGAACACAGTGCTTTACCAATTGGCCATCTCCCAGATCCTAAGCAAGATTAGGTATTAAAGGGACAGTAAACTCAGTCTGCAGCAAGGAAAGTGGCATTGTCTTTACTTGGAATGTATTTTAATGCTAATGCATACCGAGTTTTCCCAAATATAAATGAGAGATTTTAGATGCACTGTACAGGTCAGTGAAGTAGTTCTATTACTAAGTAGTTAAGCTCTCTACCCAAAAATGACAGAAATAACACTGAACTGGATCAGTACAGAATGATAAAAAGTCACTTGAGACTGAGAGAGCTAACACTACTTAACTGTTAAATAACAACAAACAGCCTCCGCCAGGTCGTTAAAGATACATGTTTTACTTGTTAGCAGTTGTTCATTGTCAATGTCATCAACAACAGAGATGTTCCAAACTTTCTAACAAGTGCTTCTATTACTATCCTTTTTGGAGCTACATCATCATTTCTAGCAATTAATATGGAATTAACCACTGACCACTTTACTCTGTTTCTCTATCAGTTTATTCATAACAATAGTCACTCATACTAATTGTTGAGTTAGTAGTGCCTGTGACCTACCCTAAGAATGAAACATGAAAGTAACAATTGTCCCCAAATACAGAAAATACTAGGCAAAACGTTCAGTAACAGAGTTGCAAGCCACTGAGCTGTATACGTAGTTCATTGGAGTTCTTGCTAGGGACCACAAGGTCTTGGCATCTACAGACAGGAACGGAAGGAATGAAATGGGGGTAAGGAGAAAACACTGGTCATTCAGAGCTTCTCCCATGGCCAACTCTTTCGTAGACAAGCTTTTGTAGCTAATCCAGGGAGTGTGGGGGGAAATAGCAAAAGCTCTGATAATCAACACGTGGTTAACCCTGATGCCATGTAGCTGATCAGTGGCTGGGTCTAAGCTGGAGAGATGTAAGCCTCACACTGTGTTCACTTCTTTGAGTGGAGGAATGAACACTTTGACACAAAGCCACCATCAAAGGCACAGCTGAATCTACGTGCTTTCCCAGATCTGCATTTGAGATGGCAAAGAGCAGCCAAAACCATCTCTCCTAAGACAGAGCCTCTGAAATGACTTTCTCTTTTCTTCCCTATTCTAGGCCACATCTCTGGACTGTCTTTTTTTTTTTTTTTAGTTAAAACATTTTTATTTTTTACATATACATTTATACTATTACACATATATACAACAAACTACCTATAGCAATAAGAATCATGACACAACCAGGAATTATATAAATGTTACATTCTTAGTGTTTTGGCTATTTATATTTGACAGCCTTGAAGAAAACATCTTTCCTATCTTGGTGCATCTAAAATTCTGAATGTAAATCAGTCTCCATTAGGTCTTGTCATTATCAACTTAAAACATCTATCTAGACCTAAAAACATCTTAACCCCTAAACAACTAAAGTTTCATTGTAAAACAAAGATACCTGGTCTTGAACTCTGCCAGAGACCTGAGAAGGAATAAATTTGATTGCTTGAGTATGCCAAGAGTGCAGGTTAGTAGCTTTCCAAATGAGAAGATGACAGAGACAGTTTGCTACCTGAATAGTCACTCTACAATGTTGGAGCATCTTCTTCAGCCTTCTGGCCGAATATATCTGACAGATATGTTTGTGATGCAGGAACTATTGAGGACTTGCTTACCCTGTGTGGGCAGAGTTTGGCAGTTGACTCTACCTGCACCCATGCTTGCCCTTTTTTAGGCAGAATTCTGTTTGTGGTAGAAATGAGGACATTTTGCCCAGTGGCTTGTTTGCCACATTTGAAGCCATCTCCATAAGGAGGTTCTTTGATGTGCATCATCCTCTTTGAGGTAGGCTGTATGTTGCCAGGAGTTAACCTGTCTCATTGTCAGTGAATCTTTAAAATAATAAAAGCATTTTAAAATGCCATATTCTGCATGTCTCTGAGGTTTTTGAGGACCTTATCTAACTATCCTACTTTATCTTTCTGTAGAATCATATCTACCTGTCACACCTAAGATGTAGATTCTTGTGATAAAAGTAGACTAGTAATTGACATAACCATGATTTGATCAACTAACACTTAACTTATTTATCCTAAACAGCCTACAATATCACTTTCAAAGTATTAGAAGTAAACCTTGTATTATAATTGAGTTATATGGGTAAAATATATCATATTAGAGTAGAAATATATATATGTATATAATGTGAAGAATAGTCTTACCTTTGAATTCTATGCCACTGTATCTAGACTTAAACTTATTTTGTATCTATATACAAAATTCTATACCAGTGAGTTAAAAATATCCTTGTGAGTGACAATTGAGGCATTGAGGCATTAAGCTGAGGAGTAAATTCACTAATCTACTTTTTGTTTTATCTTCCCTATGTATTTCTATATTCCCCCTTCTTTCTTTTCAACCCCTATTTCCAAACCTAAGAATGTAAGGTAAAGGAAAATAGAGACATCGCTAAGTCTAACCTTGTTTTCTGTCTAAATAAGACTTAAAATAACTTATAACCAACTCTCATTGATAATAACCCTCTATGGCCAAAGAAGGCAACCAAAAACCTACCTGACCCCCCCCCTTAAAGGAAATGGGGTGTCATTCTCTTAAGGTTTCTTCTGGCTGATTTGGGACAAATAGTACCATTGTAAGTGCCCAAATAAAATTGTGGAAATGATGATCCAGCATTTGTGGTCCAGTTTCTTAACGCTGAGAAATTCCAGGCTTAATTAGAGTCCTGTGTGGGACAGTCTGAAATGCTGGACCAATTGGGATTGGAAGCTTTCTTTGAAAGTGTCCTGGGCTGTCTTGTTCTGATGAGGACCAGCAACTGAAGCACTTGGTGCTAGGAATCAGCAGCACCGGTGTTTTGTAGATCTCAATTTGGTCTTTAGGTCGCTGTGCAGTCCTGGTTTTCCTGCTAATCAGACTTAGTGTGCGATCGGTGCCAACATCTTGGATCCCACCCTCTGGACTGTCTTGCTACACCTTAGTAGGCTGAGTGAGGAGGAAGACCTGAAAGCAAGCCTCATTAAAGGAGCATTAACTTGAGGCCAAGGGCAAGCCACACAGTACACATCAGCATAGCAAAAAAGAAGTGGCCCTCTAACTGCTGAATACTAACTCTTTGCTGCCTTGGGAAATTTCTCACAGACAAACATTCCTACAACTTCCTTCAGCTGCCTGTGGGTGGTGCGCACACATGTGGATCCAGACACACTTTGTAGAAGCACAAACACGGTCTTAATTATAACCTGCTGCCTCTAAGAAACCAGTGGTTAAATCCATCGCCAAGTGACGTCCTTGTTTTTCTGCAGCCATGATTTACTTCAGTGAAAATCTTGGTTTTACAGTTTTGCTTTTGGACACTGTCAAAATAGTGCACTCCTCCACTGTCCTCAGTCACCATGACAAAACCTTTAAATATGGGCATGGCAGCAGAGGTGACTCTTCCTTTTGACCAATGACTTCACCATAGAATTAAATTCAGCTTCTCCAAGGACAGCACTCACAGGAATAAACAATGGCTTGATACATGGTAATAGACTAATCTCGGTCTTTTCAATTGACAGTCTACAAGACTCAGGAGTGAAGGGTTAATGAAAATGATCACAAGTTTCGTTGCCTGCAGCATAGCTCAAGGGCTTGCAGTACACTCCAAAGAAAATATTCCCTCTAATAATACTTGGATCAAATGGGTGATTTGGGCTTTTGTCCAATTAGGACCTTAGGGGATTACTAGACTCGGCCTCTGTAATATAAAATGGAACCATATGTGGTATCAGTTTCCCAATCATATGAAGTCGGTACAGGGAAGCCTACCAAATAGGAAAAAATGTACTGTCAGGCTGGTTTCTATGTTAACTCTCCTTATATGAGAGCTTTGCAATGCCCCTTTTCAAGGAGGGCACACAACAAGATGCAGCTCACCAGCAACTCAGGAAAACCCAAGGAAAGTGAGACAGGCCAACAGACTGTTCTGTAAGCTGCCATCTAGGGTAAGAAAGTACAAAGTGCTACAGCAAAAACAAGCCCAAGGTAAATGACAAAAGCTATGCTTCTAAACCAAAAATGAACCTGTGGCTTCATCATTCTTTCTCTAACAAACGGTTTTTAATATTTGCCTACCATCTGCCTGGTCCTCCTGAGTTTCATTTTTAAATTGTACTTGGCATGGTAATATCTGCTGGGAAGACCCATGGGTAGACCCATGGGACGATCACATGGGTAGATTAATCTGACATTTACTATTTACGGTTTTAGTCTCAGCTCTTAGCCCAGGCTCCATGCTGGTCACCTGCCCAGGTGTTAGCACCAGCAAGAACTCCCCCTTGAAAGCCACCTGCGACCCTCTCCGTGAGGGCTGCTAGAGCAAATTTCTGGGTTTGTATTACAGTCTGTTACATGTGAATGAATGTTTCTTCACTCTTAGGGGTTAATGAATTTTGTAAAGATGTTCCACTTTGGGATCATAAGTAGTTACTTTTGCAAACTTTGAAAGTATCCATTCTGTGACAAAAATGAAAATGGAGGCTGGAGAGATGGTTCAGTGGTTAAGAGCATGGGCTGCTCTTCCAGAGAGCAGGTTTAAATTTCCAGCACCCGCATGGCAACTTACAGCTCTCTATATAACTCTAGTTCCAGGGGATCTGACACTCTCACACAGACATACATGCAGGCAAAACACCAATGCACAAAAAATAGGATGAAGAAAGGAAGAAAGGAAGGAAGGAAGGAAAGAAAGAAAGATGGGTATAAACCACTTGTGCACTGTGGTAGCCAATGTGGTTTATGCTGGCATGGGGGTAGGGGAGTTGTCTGTGATGACAGGAGGCCTCTCCTTTCAATCCCTCTGGAAGTCTTCTAGATTACATCACTATAGTTTATAAACTGTAGAAACAATTCGCTCATCCCTGCATGACAGAGAAAAAAAATTGTAGGATGAAATGTTTTCACAGGGGAATTTGGTTGTAAGATCCAATTTATTCATGTTTTCTACAAGGGAACAAAACAGTTGTGGGGACAGCCACTTAAGCTATAACTTGTTTTATTTTTCCAATTATAAAAACACACTCCAACTCGATACATCTGCCTGCCTCACCCCTGCACCTGCCATCAGCTCTGAAATGGCTGTGGGCCGTGATGGCAAAGAACTTAGATCTTCATGATTGGAAGAAACCAATCAGGTGTTAAACTGTTGTGAGGATCTACTGTGAAACCGAACTTTGTAAATGGAAGCAGGGGCAGAAACTCCCTGTAGGCACTGTGCCTGGCATAAAAATGGAAACAAAACAGAAAGCCTCAAATGAAATATATAAATCATAGGTGTATCTATGCAAAAAATAAGAAGAAAATATCAAATTTCTAAATCAATTGAGGGTATAGTTTGACAAAATTACAAATTATAGTCTACGGCTAAATGATTTAAAATGTTTGTGCTCGAGATGCTAATAAAATGTCTAGCTTCAGCTCAAAGATCACTGGGTGCTATCTTCAGGTCTCTAGAGTCTACTCAGGGTCCTGGAGGACGCTGTTGGGAAACAGATGCTGGGCTCTTCCCCAGGCCTGTGAACTTCAGACACTGCCACTGGGCACTCATTAGCAGCAGGAACACAATACCTGGAAGGGAAAAAACTATAAAATACAATCCCTAATCTGGAAATGACCTAAATCTAGAATCGTCATAAATAAGCCTATCATTTGCCATCAAAAAAATTGCAATTTTATTTAAAATAAAAGTAATACACAGATATGGGCTTTGGGGCAATTTTCAATAACTTATATGAGTTCTTTGCTGTGGAAGGGGGGTTCAAAATCAATTAGAAAGCAGTTGTTTACCCCCTAAAGGTTGTTGTTCCCCTATTGCATTATTGGGTCCGCCTTGCCTGGCAGATGAGAGTGTAGCATGCAGGGTCCATGTGTGAGTAAGACTGTTGATCCTAGCAGCCTACACGGCACGTTCTGGCACTGCTGAGCTAGCCAGCAGGAGGGAGGCTTCTTCCTCAGCTTCAGCTGGACTTTGCTTTGCCTTTTAACCAAAACCTGTGGTGTCTTCAGGTCTTTACCACATAGTTCTGGTAAGTAATTATTAACAACTGTGGACTGTATTATTTGAGCGGGGGGCGGGGGGGGGCACTTGGAAACTGCTCTGATTCAATAAGCTCTTGGTCGCTTCAGGGCCTAACCTCATATCTGACCCTCCCACCTGAAGGAAGACACAAGGCCCACCCATTCTTGGTGTCCACAAGCTCTGGCTACTCAGTCATCGCAGCCCTGGAGCAGCAGACAGGGCCCAGTGCTCTACAAGTGAGTTCAATCCCAACTCCTGGTAAGTTGTAAGTCTGACTCCAAGGCTGTCAAAACCCTTTCTCACGTCTTCCCAGAGAGAAGGGAAGAAAAGCAACTTATAAGGAAAACAAAAAAAAAGAGGAATATCTTTTTTTTTTCTTTTTTTACTGTTTTAAATTTATTATATTACACATGCATAAAACAAACTACATACAGCAGGGAGAACCATGTGACAATCATGAGTTACATTCATAGTGATTTGGCTACTTGTGTGTGTCAAACTTAAAGTAAACATCACTCCTATTTTGTTGGGTCTAAATTTCTGAATGAAATGAAAGAGGAATATCTAAAGGTGACCACTGAAAGAAACTTTAAAAATAAAATGTTTTCCCCCAGAACAGCCACCACAAAACTCCTCAAGAATTCTGGGGGGCTGATTGTTCCACTGGATATGTTTAAATAAATGTATGTCACTTCCCTTTTTCTGTGCATAATTACCCCCAAATGTGGTTTTCTCCTGAAATAAATATAGTTTGAACATGCGTCAGTGTGTTTCTGAAAATGCCGAACTAAACTTTGGTTTCCGTTAGACCAATTCTATTGAGCGGGGCATGGTGGCTCACGCCAGCAGTCCCAGCACTCAGGAGGCTGAGGCAGGAGAAGTGATCTAAGTTCAAAGGCAATGTGGGCTACAGTGTGTGAGACCCTGCCTCAAAACAAAGGGAAAAAAAGTTAAGTAACTAAGACAACAATATAGCTACCACTGCTGGTCTCTCTAGTTACTAAAGGTAAGTCAAACTGTGTTCAGAATTCCAACTATTTGTATGCAGTTTATGAACATACATTTACACTGGAACATGTGTATATGTATATACATATTCAAGGCCTGTTATGCTATCACAGATCATGGCTGGATTATAATCATGCCATAGGCAACACCATAAGCTTGACTCAGCACACGGAGGCTGTAGCTACAGCTGCAAGTGTCCCTGGGCCCTGTTCTCTATGAGGGATCACTTGGTCTGCACTCTCTTTAATCTATTTAGTTATTTTTTAAAAAGTCAGTAACTTTCCAAATGAGGGTAGAGCACATCTTGAGTACATCATGCTCCAGTGAGAAGAATAAAGTCCCCAAACCAGTCACTATGCAAATCTGCAAAGACAATCACAGCTGCCTTCACCTTCTGAGTCCAAAAGGGGCTGTGTGGTGACTGACTCTGGTGCGCACTGCTTTCTGGTTTACTGTGTCTAAACTCTGCCCCTCCGGAATGGCTCAGTAACCTCTAGGAGAGCCTTCTAGGGAGTGCAGAGAGGCAGGGAGGGAGAGGGAGACAGACAAGATATCAGAGAAGGACACATAGTCACATTCCTTTAGAAACTCATGAGACATATTATTTACATGGATGTGAAACCCAATGCTTATGTCCTTTACATAGTTCCTGCCCACTAAGAATTATGGCAGTCCTACCAGCTCGGATCTTCTATCAACCAAGGAAAAAAATCTGAATACACATAAGAGTAACCAAAGATATAACTCCCAAACAGGAAGTAGGAAGAGGCAAAGATGAAAAACAAATACTGTGATAACAACTTCAAAGTAAGCTTATTAAATAAAGAATTCCAGAGTATAAGGGGAACTTGCTTTAAAAAAAGAAACAACTTCTGTTTTAGCCTGGATTATAATTATTCTGTATTTACATGCATATTTCAAATGTCCTTATTAATTTGATTGTATTTAAATTTTATGTGGCAGCTGAAATTATAAGAGCTTCATAAATGCTAGTGAATCTCACACTGATTCTATATCTGTGCTATATAAATGCTAAATTGTGAGGGCCAGGAACCACGTGGAAGGGGGGTGAACGGTGATGGAGCCCGTGCAGAATCCCGGGAATCAGACCCTGGAAAGCAGACTCAAGGTGCAGATCCACCTTATTGTGCAGTGTATACGCCTTTACGTGATTGAAGGGCCCATCAGACCAGCCCATGCTAGCCTCAAGCACCAATAGCAATCAGTCAGGCTGGGGTAGCTATGAGAAATTGAAGGGGGGAACTCCTGTAAAGAAGGAGGAAGGAGTTACTCCCAAGCTTTGGATCCATTTTGAGATCTCACTAGTGTGCTGGGAGTCCCTAGTAAATCAACACTGTTCGCAGTGGATCAGGATCATTGGAGGAATCTCACCATTCTCTATGGGCCTCCGTAAGGCCTACCATGACACTCTGCACATTATGTCCAAGTTAGATCCAGAATGCACTCCTGCCAGTGTGTGAGATCATTGGACTCTCTCTAAACTCTCTCCAAAACCCCAATAAGCTAAGCCCAACCCATTCTCCACATGCATTGACCTGCAGTCACACACCTCTTCCATCTCCCCCTTACCAGACCTTTACCTGAGTGCAGTCAGCTGAGGCCTCTCTCCTCACAAGTTCACATGCCTTCTTCTCGGTCTACAACCACTATCTCCCCTGAGCAGTAACAGAGTCGCTTTATAAGGATGACCTTCTTCTGATCATGCAGAAGCTGTGGTCAGTAACACACACACACACACACACACACACACACACACACACACACACACA
>OU015749.1:70719159-70773203 GCA_907169655.1 Acomys percivali
GTGTGTGTGTGTGTGTGTGTGTGTGTGTGTGTGTGTGTGTGTGTGTGCATAAAGCAGGGTCTCAAACACATGTCTGTATATCATATCAACATTGTTCCTAAGAACTGTGCAGGGATTCTGGCCCACGCTGACATGGGGAATGTGAAGGTGTTGTTCCCTGTGAAGGAAGCCAGTCTCCAGAGTGCACATGCTCAATGAACTTATCTGTGTGAGCAAGGTGAAATAGACAGCAGGTGTGGGGTGGGAAGGGTTTGTTCAATGGAAAGAGTTTTAAAGCTGCACAGTGGTGATGTGTGGGAGACTAAGGCACCTAAGTGGTTGGGAGCATCTGCATCCGTGATATGTTCTGGGATTTAATTACAATAGACTCATCAGGGGGCTGCAGAGATGGATCCGCAGTTAGAAACACTTGCTGCTCTGGCAGAGAACTGGAGTTTGGTTTCCAGCATCAAGTAGCTCAGAATTTCAGCTCCGGGTGATCCAGTGTTCTCTTCCGCTCTCCTTAGGCACTCAAATGCCTATGAGCAATCATACACACACACATATAGATAGAATACATGCACACACATAAACATGCATACATGTACACACATACTCAAACATACAGATGCTCACGTAAAAACAAATAAAACATTTTACACATAAAATATCTACAGCAGTTAATAATATCACTTTTATATTCCCTTCTTGGAATTATTTAGCCCTAATTTCCTGCATAGCTTAGAAGTAACACATCTACTTTAAAACAGAGCAACTTGTATATGGGAGCTAAACTCAGCACAACACATCAGCTTAAATTCTCTTTTTAAAAAAGTCTTTAAGACATCACAGAGCCAGAATATAAGATCTGCTGTGAAACAGTCTTTCCTAGAAATGGCTGCAGAAACGAGACATGAACAATAGCGATGTCAGTGGACATATAAACAGGGGAGGAGGAAATATTCATAGGATCCCATTGTTGCAGCAAGGAACACAGGCAACTAATGACTGCTGCATGAAGTAGAATTAGCCTCTCCCAGGAATGAGCTCGCTTATTCGTTGTCCGATGAAAGATGATCAGCCCTTAATCCATATACACACAAACAGTAAAAACTGGGATTCAGCAAGTTGCATTTATATATTTGTGCATACACATACATACATACATATATACAAACATGCGTACATACATATATACATACATACATACGTGTATACACATGCAGACACAAAACACAAATATGTGAGGGTTACATGGAAAGTAGGAGAGGGGTGTATTAGAAGAAGATGAGAGGAAGAGAGAGAGAGAGACAGAGACAGAGACAGAGACAGGAGACAGAGAGACAGAGAGATAGAGAAATATGATGTAGCTTACTTAAAACATATTTTAAAATAAATACTTAATTTTCTTTCAAATAAACGTAAGATTCAAAAAGCCTAAGTACTATGAGTTTTAACACAATATGCATTTGTGGAATAAGCCCCCCTGTCTCCTGTGCACCCCATTCTCCAGCACATAGCTCTGCGGCATCCCCAGAGGCCTACTGGCACCAGGGACAGCCAGATAGGACCCCCCCCTCAACCCCCTGCCCACCGTTCTCCCTAAAGTACTCCTAATAGCAGTAAACTGTACCTGCTCCCTTGGCTCTATTTTCTGGTCCACAACTCTGTGCCTGCCAAAGCCAGGGAGAACCAGATGGCTAAAGGATGACATAAGAACACAATCAACAACAGCCAGGCAAATATGGTACCAGCGGAACCCAGCTATCTTATTACAACAAGCCTTGGATATCATAACACACTCAAGTGTAAGAAAATTACCTTAAATCCAATCTTATGAAGATGATAGATGTCTTTAAAGAGAAAATGAATAAATCCCCTTTTGAAAAATACAGGAAATTCCAATAAAAAAAGATGAAGGAAATGAATTAAACTATTTAAGACCTGAAATTGGAAATAGATGTGATAAAGGAAACACAAATTGAGGGAATCCTGGAGATGCAAAACCTAGGTAAGAGGACAGAAACGACAGACACAAGTATCACAAACAGAATAGAAATGATGGAAGAGAGACTCAGGCATAAAAGAATTGAGAGAAGAAACTGACACATCAGTCAAAGAAAATGTTAAATCTAAAAAGTTTCTAACACAAACATCCAAAAAAATTGGGAAATTGTGAAAAGACCAAACCTAAGAATTATGGAAATAAAAGAGGGAAAGGATTCCCAGCCCAAGGGCCCAGAAAATATTTTCAAAAAATCATAGATGAAAATATCCCTAATTTAAAGAAAGAGATCCTTATAAATATATAGGAATTTTAATGAACACCAAGTAGATTGGACAAGAAAAGAAAATCTTCCCACTACATAATAATCAAAACACAAATGTACAAAACAAAACAAAACAAAAGAATATTAAAAGCTGCAAAGGAAAAAGACCAAGTAACATATCAAGGCAGACCTATCATAATTACACCAGATTTCTTAACAGAGACTCTAAAATCCAGAAGGGCCTGGATAGATGTCTTGTAGACCCTAAGAGACCACAGATGCCAGTCCAGACTACCATATCCAGCAAAACTTTCAATCACCAGAGATGGATAAAACAAGATATGTCATGAAAAAACATTTAAAACAATATATTTTCACAAATCCAGCCCTACAGCAGATACTACAAGAGAAACTCCAACAAAAGAATACTAACTACATCCAAGAAAACACAGGTAATACATAATTTCACACCAGCAAAAACAAGAGAAGGAAAGAGCACACACACACACACACATACACACACATATACACACACACACTCACTACCACCACCAATATCAAAATAACAGGATTTAATAATCATTGGTAATTAATATCTCTCAACATCAATTAATTTAATTCCCCAACAAAAAGACACAGGCTAACAGAATGGATACAAAAGCAGGATCCATCATTTTGCTGCATACAAGAAACACACCTCAACAACAAAGACAGACATTACCTGATAGTAAAGGACTTGAATAAGGTTTTCAAGCTAATGGACCCAAGAAGCAAGCTGAAGTCCCCATTCAAATATCAAATAAAATAGACTTTCAACCAAAGTCAATAAAAAGTGATTGGAAAAGACACTTTATACTCATCAAAGGAAATACCCCCCAAGATGGCATCTCAATTCCCAAAATGCAAGGGAACTCACTTTTGTAAAAGAAACATCAACAAAATTTAAACCACACATCAAAAACATGCATTAATAGTGGGAGACTTCAACACCACACTCTCACCAATGTGTGGGTGGTTCGGACAGAAACTAAAAAGAGAAATAATGAAACTAACTGACATTATGAATCAAATGGACCTAAAATATATTTACAGAACTTTTCACCCAAACACAAAAGAATATACCTTGTTCTCAGTACTTCACAGAACCTTCCCCAAAATTAACTATACACTCAGCCACAAAGCAAGTCTCAAGAGCTAAAAGAAAATTGAAACAACCCACTATAGATTATCAGCAAACCACCATGGGCTAAAGCTGGACTTCAACAACAACAGAAATCATACAAACTCATGGAAATTGAACAACTCCCTGCTCAATGACCACTGGGCCAAGGAAGAAATAAAAAGAAAGAAATTAAAGGCTTTCTATAATTCAATGAAAATGAATGCACAACATACCCAAACTTATGGGATAATACGAGAGCAGTGTTAAGATGAAAGTTCATAGCACTAAGAGCCTTCATCAAGACATTGGAGAGATCTCACAGTAGCAACTTAACAACACACCTGAAAGCTCTAGAACAAAAAGAAGCAAATTCACCCAAAAGAGTAGACGCCAGGAAATAATCAGACTCAGGGCTGAAATCAATAAATTAGAAACAAAGAAAACAATAAAAATAATCAATGAAAACAAAAGTTAGTTACTTGTGAAAACCAACGAGATAGAAAAACTTTTAGCCAAACTAACTAAAAGACAGAGAGACAATATCAAAATTACCAAAATCAGAAATGAAAAAGGAGACATAACAACAGGTACTAAGGAAATCCAAAGAATCATTAAATCTTTCTTCAAAAAGCCTGAACTCCACAAAAACAGAAAATCTAAATGAAACAGATGTTTTCCTTGACAGATACCACTTACCAAAATTAAACCAAGATAAGGTAAACAGTTTAAATAGGCCTATAATCTCTAGGAAATAGAAGTAGTCATTGAAACATAATCTACAACAACAACAAAAACAATAACAAAATGCCCAGAACCAGCTGGATTTAGCACAAAATTCTACCAGATCTTCAAAAAAGGCCAATAACAACAGTCTGGAGCTGGAGGGATGGCTCAGAGGTTAAGAGCACTGCCTGTTCTTCCAGAAGTCTTGAGTTCAATTCCCATCAACCACATGTTGGCTCTCAACCATCTATAATATGATCTAATGCCCTCTTCTGGCATGCAGGTGTAAATGCAGATAGTGCACTCATATACATAAAGTAAGTAAATAAATTAAAAAAAAAAAAAAAAACCAACAACAGTCCTCAAAATATTCCACAAAATAGAAACAAAAGGAACATTGCTAGCATTTTATGTGTCCACAGTCACCTTGATATTAAACCAAAAAAAGACTTAACAAAGAAAGAGAATTTCAGACCAATTTCTCTTATGACCATTGATGCAAAAATAGTTATAAAATACTCGCAAACTGAATCCAAGAACACATAAATCCCAGGCACGCAGAGATGGTTCAACATATGAAAGATCCATCAATGTATTCACCATGCAAACAAACTGAAAGAAAAAAAACCCACATTGTTATGTCATTAGATGCCGAAAAAGCCTACGACAAAAATCTAACACCCTTTCATGTTAAAGGTCTTGTAGTGATCAGGGATACAAGGTGCATACCTAAACAAAATAAAGGCTATCTACATCAAGCCATTATCCAACACCAAACTAAATGGAGATAAACTTAAAGCAATTCCAGTAAAACCATGGACAAGACAAAGTTGCCCACTCTGTCTGAATCTCTTCAATATAGTACTTGAAGTCCTAACTAGACTAATAAAACAACTAAAGAAGATCAAATAAATACAAATTGGAAAAGAAGAAGTAAAAAGTCGGCTATTTTCAGATGATATGATAGTATACATAAGTGATTCCAAAAATTCTACCAGAGAACGTCTACGACTTATAAACACCTTCAGCAAAGTGGCTGGATACAAATCTAACTAAAAAAAATTCAGAAGCCCTCCTTTATACAAATGGTAAACAAGCTGAAGAAAAAATTAGGGAAACGACACCCTTCATAATAGTCACAAATAATAGAAAATATATTGGTATAACTCTACCCAGGGAAGTGAGAGACTTGTATGACAAGAGCTTCAAATCTTTAAAGAAAGGAATTGAAGAAGATATCAGAAGATGGAAACATCTTCCATGTTCATGTATTGGTAGGAGTAACATAGTAAATACTGTCATCTTACCAAAAGCTATCTACAGATTTAATGCAATTCCCATCAAAATTCCAACACAATTCTTTACAGACTTTGAAAGAGCAATTCTAAATTTCATGTGAAAAAAAAATTTAAAATAAGGGTAGCTAAAACAATAAATGAACTTCTGGAGGAATTATCATCCCTGATCACAAATAATACTACACAACAATAATAATAATAACTGCATGCTATTGGCATAAAAACAGACATATTCCCAAGTATAGAGCCTTAAAGCTTATTGAATAAATCTAATAGGTCTCTGTGTCAATTATTTGGGAGCTAAAGCAGGTACTAAAAAGGCTCCTACTAATATCTTACTGCGACAACAAGACGAACTAAATCTGATAGGAAAAAAGTGGGGAGTTGCCTTAAACCCTAGGCCTAGGAAGCAACTTCCTGAACAGAAGACCAACAGCTCAGGCACTAAGATCAACAGTTAATAAATGGGACTTCATGAAACTGAGAAGCTTCTGTGAGGCAAAGGACATCTTCAAAAAGGACAAAATGGCATCCTATGGATTGGGGAAAGATCTTCATTAACTTTACATCAAACAGAGGGCTAATATCCAAAACATATAAAGAACTTAAGAAATTAAACACCAATAAACCAAACAACTTAATTGAAAAATGGGGTATTGTGTTCTGACAAGGTGGCCAAGTGGTCAAGGTGTTGGACTGCTAAAAAAAAATATGGGATACAGAGAATAACAGAAAATTCTTAGTATAGGAATGTTTAATGGCTAAGAAGCACTAAAACTAATGTTCAACATTCTTAGTCATCAAGGAAATGCAAATTAAAACCACTCTAAGATTCCAACTTACACCCACCAGAATGGCTAAGATAAAAAAACTCAAGTGACAACACATGCTGGGGAGGATCTGGAGCAAGGGCAACACTCCTCCATTGCTGGTAGGAGTGCAAACTTGTACAACCACTTTGGAAATCAGTCTGGTGCTTTCTCAGAAGATCGGGAATAGTGCTACCTCAAGGCCCAGCTATACTACTCCTGGGCATATGTCCAAAATACACTCCACCATACCACAAGAACACTTGCTCAACTATGTTCATAGCAACTTTATTAATAATAACCAGAAACTGGAAACAACCTAGATGTCCCTCAACTGAAGAATGGATAAAGAAAATATGGTACATTTACACAGTGGAACATTACTCAGCTATTAAAAACAATGACATCATCAAATGTGCCGGCAAATGGATGAAACTATAAAAGATCATCCTGAGTGAGGTAACCCAGACCCAGAAAGATAAACATGGTATGTAGTCACTTATAAGTGGGCATTAGCCATAAGGTACAGGATAAGCATGTTACAATCCATAGACACAAAGTAGGCAAGGAGGGCCCAATGGAGGAAGCTTGAATCACAGAAGAGGACATAAAATAAAATCAGGGTTGGCAAGAGAGAGGGAACTGGGTGGGAGAGGGGATCAAGAGGGATCGAGCGTGGGAAGGATGATGGGAGAGCAAACTGAGTCAGTACAGGCTGTCTCTAGGACAAGCTTGAAATCTAAGGCAGTGGAAACTTCCAGGAATCTATGAGGGTGACCCTGGTAACACTCCTAGCAATAGGGGATATGATACAGAACCTGAAACAGTCACCTGCTGTGACCAGGCAGAACTTCCAGTGGAGGGATGAAGACACCAACCAAGCCACAAAAACTTTTCCTGCCTATAAGATGTTCAGGGATGATAAGGGAGCAGAAAGTGAAGGAATGTCAACAAATGCCTGGGCCATGCCAAGAGAGAGAGCACACCCCTGACACTATTACTTATATTCTGCTATATTTGAAGACAGAAGACTAGCATACCTCTCGTCTGCAGAGATCTCCAGTCAAATACTAGACATAGCTCAGGGAATCTTGTAGAAGAAGGGGAGGAAGGATTGAAAGAGCCAGAGAGGTAAAAAACTCCACAAGAAAACGTACAGAATCAACCTGGTCCATAGGGGCCCATGGAGACTGAACCACTCAGCAGAGAGCATGAACCTAGGCCCTCTGCACACATGTAACATCTGCAAACAGGGATACTTTGACTTCCTCCTTTCCCATCTGGATCCCCTTGATCTCCTTTTGTTGTCTTATTGCTCTAGCTTGAACTTCAAGAACTATATTGAAGAGATATGGAGAGAGTGGCCAGCCTTTCCTTTTCCCCAATTTCAGAGGAATTTCCTTGAGTATCTCTTCATTTAATTTGATGTTGGCTATTGGCTTGCTGTATACAGCCTTTATTATGTTTAGGTATGTGCCTTATATCCCTGATCTCTCCAAAACTTTAAACACAAATGGTTGTTGGATTTTGTCAAATGCTGTTTTGGCATCTAAGGAGATAATCAAGTGGGTTTTTTTCTTTCAGTTTGTTTATATGGTGGATTACATTGATGTATTTCTGTATCATGAACCATCCCTGCATGCCTGGAATGAAGCCTACTTGCTCACAGTGAATGATATTTTTGATGTGTTCTTGGATTTGGTTCATGAGTATTTTATTGAGTATTTTTGCATCCATATTCATAAGAGAAACTGGTCTGAAATTCTCTTTCTCTGTTGGGTGTTTTTAGGTTTAGGCATCAAAGTGACTGTGGCCTCATAGAATAAGTTTACAAATGTTTCATCCATTTCTATCTTTTGGAGTAGCTTGAAGAGTATCAGTATTAGCTCTTCTTTGAAGGTCTGGTAAAATACTGCACTAAAACCATCTGGCCCTGGGGTTTTTTTTTTCAGTTGGGAGACTATTAATGATTGCTTCTATTTCTGTAGGAGAAATACGACTATTTAATTAGTTTATCTGATCTTGATTCAATTTTGGGAAGTGGAATCAATCAAGAAAATTGTCCATTTCCCTTAGATTTTCAAATTTTGTGGCATATATGCCATTAAAGTAGGATCTTATGATTCTTTGTATTTCTTCAGTGTCTGTTGTTACATCTCCCTTTTCATTTATGATTTTGTTAATTTGGATAGTGTCTCTCTACCTTTTAGTTAGTTTGGCTAATGGTTGTCTATCTTGTTGATTTTCTCAAAGAACCAGCTTCTGGGTTTGTTGATTCTTTTTATTGTTCTCTTTGTTTCTAATTTATTGATTTCAGCCCTGAGTTTGATTATTTCTAGACATCTACTCCTCTTGGGTGTCTCTGCTTCTTTTTTTTTCTAGGGCTTCCAGATGTGCCGTTATGTTGCTTATATGGGATGTTTCCAATTTCTTTGTAAAGGCACTTAGTGCTATGAATTTTCCTCATAGCACTGCTTTCAATGTATCCCACAGATTTGGGTATATTGTTTTTTCATTTTCCTTGAATTTCAGGAAATACTTTATTTCTTTCTTTATTTTTTCCCTGACCCAAGTGTCTTTAAGTAGAGAGTTGTTTAGTTTCCAAGTGTGTGTAGGCTTTTTGTTATTTCTGTTGTTGTTGAAGTCCAGCTTTAGACCATGGTGATCTGACAGGCTATAAGGTATTATTTCAATCTCTTTGAATCTTTTGAGGCTTGCTTTGTGACCTACTATATGATCAATTTTGGAGAAGGTTTCATGAGATGCTGAGAAGAAGGTATAATCCTTTGAGTTTGAGTGAAAAATTTTATAGATATCTGTTAGATCCATTTGATTCATGACATTGGTTAGTGTCCTTATTCTTGGTTTAGTTTTTCTTTCACTGACCTATCCTGTGGTGAAAGTGGGGTATTGAAGTCTCCCACTATTAATGTGTGGGGATCGATGTGTGGTTTAAGCTTTGTTAATAGTTCTTTTACAAATGTGGTTGCCCTTGTATTAGGAGCATAGATGTTTAGAATTATGATGTCCTCTTGGTTGACTTTGCCTTTGATGAGTATGAAGTGCCTTCTTCATCTCTTTTGATTAATTTTGGGTAGAAGTCTATTTTAGTAGATATTAAATTGGCTACACCAGCTTGCTTCTTGTGTCTGTTTGCTTGGAATATCTTTTTCCAGCCTTTTACCCTGAGTTAATGTCTATCCTTTTGGCTGAGATTTGTTTCTTTTATTTTTTAAGAGTTATTTATTTATTAGTATGTATTCAGTGCTTTGCTTGCACATACACCTGCAAGGCAGAAGAGGATACCATATCACATTACAGATGGTTATGAGCCACCATGTAGTTGCTGGGACTTGAACTCAGGACCTTTGGAAGAGCAAGCAGCACTCTTAAACACTGAGCCATCTCTCCAGCCCCAAGATGTGTTTCTTGAATGCAGAAGAATGTTGGGTCTTGTTTGTGCCTCCATTCAGTTAGTCTGTGCCTTTTTGTTGGAGAATAGAGACTATTGATGTTGAGGGATATTAATGACGAGTGACTGTTAATTC
The DNA here is from genome assembly GCA_907169655.1 of Acomys percivali. Lineage (NCBI taxonomy): Eukaryota > Metazoa > Chordata > Mammalia > Rodentia > Muridae > Acomys > Acomys percivali. The sequence continues at coordinate 70,728,949 of OU015749.1, forward strand.
CCTTGATTTTAATGTTGGTTTCAGTAGAGTGTTTGTGTTGTTATGTTTTTGCAATGGTGTAGTTATCTATTTCCTGTGAATTTTTGGTTGTAGCTTGTCACTTTGGTTTCGCGGTTTCTTTCTAGTAGCTTCTGTAAAGCCGGATTTGTGGATAGGTACTATTTGAATTTGTTTTTGTCATGGAATATCTTGTTTTCTCCATCAATGGTTATTGATAGTTTCACTGGGTATAATAGTCTGGCATCTATGGTCTCTTAAGGCTTGCAGGACCCTTATGCAAGCCCTTCTGGATTTTATGGTCTCTGCTGAGAAGTCGGGTGTAATTCTGATAGGTTTGCCACTAAATGTTATTTGGCCCTTTTCCCTTGCCATTTTTAATATTTTTTCTTTGTTCTGTATATTTGTTTTTTATTATTATGTGGTGGGAAGATTTTCTTTTCTGGTCTATTCTATTCGGTGTTCTGTCGGCCTCTTGTATGTTTATATGCATCTCCTTTTTTAAATTGGGGAAATTTTCTTCTATGATTTTGTTGAAGATATTTTCTGGGCTTTGGAATGGGGCATCTTCTCTTTCCTCAATGTCTATTATCCTCAGGTTTCATCTTTTCATGGTGTCCTTGATTTCTTGGATGTTTTGTGTCAGGAATTTTTCAGATTTAGCATTTTCTTTGATGACTGCTTCGAGTTCTATGATTGTATCTTCTAGTCCTGAGATTCATTCCTCCACTTCTTGGATTCTGTTAGAAAAGCTAAGCTCTGTGTTGCTGACTTTCTTCTCTAAGGTCTCTAGTTCCCATTTTTCTTCTGTCTGTGCCTTTATCATTGTTTCCATTTTTGTCTACAAATCTTGAACTATTTTATTGATTTAATTCATCTGTCTGTATTTTCCTGGATTATTTCCAGTGCCTCTACATAGGCCTCTTTTATGTCTTCAACCTGTTTGTTTGCATCTTCTTACATTTGTTTATGGATTTTATTTCTTTTTTCCATTATCGTCTTCATTACTAAGGATTTGAGGTCATTTTCTGGAATTTCAATTGCGTTTGAGTTCTCAGGGTTGCTTTCTTTGGGATTGCTGGGATCTGGAGTTGCCAAATTGTTTTGGTTTTTGTTGTTTGCATTCTTATGCTGTCCTTTAGTCATCTTGCTATCTCTGATGTTGGGAGGTAGCTTCTGGGGTCCTTCACTACTGTTCTCCCAGTCCAGTCCCTTGTCTCTATGCAGTAGATTAGATACAGTGCATGTTAGGTGCCACCATCTTGAGAAACCTCAAGTATGTGTACTCTTAACAGTGAAAGGCAGCTGCTGGGGCAATGGTGGAGAGGACATATTAGCTGGGACTGAACAACAGAAGCAATGTCAGACCAGACCTGGCAGGTCACATTTATCGTCTCAGCCCTTCTATGGCAGATGAAGGGCAGAGTCAGAAGAACTCTCAGAAGCTCCGGGTCAGCTTGCCAGGTGTACACAGGGTTGGAACAAGACCAACTGCCAAGGTTGTCCTCTGGCCTCTATGCATGGGCTAACACTCACACACATATAAGCATGCACATACATATAAACACAGCACAGAGAAAACAGTGTGAAAAGGTAAAAGGTAAAATTTTCCAATATGATGTAGAGTTTACAAAGTAATGGCTACAAACCCTACGAGATAAACAGCGAAGGAGAGAGACAAGAGGCCCAAGTGCTATGTCCCTTTGGAAGCCGTCACATCACAAGCAATAAAATCCTGCTGAAGTTGTGCTAAAGTAGCAAGTCAGAAAAGGACAGAATATAATTATAAGGGAGAAAACGTCATAAAAAAGAGGAGCATGCCACCTAGCATGTACTGTTTTATATTTTTGGTTGTGATCCTAGTCTTTAGTGGCTGAACCATCTCTCTGCTATGCATATCCTGTTTTAAATGGGTCACCATAGTGTTATCTGGGAGGAAAATGCCTTAAAATCATCCCTGATAGTCAGCAATTGTAAGCCAATAGACTGAATAAGTAGGTCTTGGGAAACAGGAAGGAATAGAATGATTAGGTAACTATTTTCATATATCCACTTACGAATCTTGAAATTCAGCAGTTTTATGTATAACCATGAAAATAGCAACCATTATGACATCAATCAGGGAAAAAAATGCCCGAATGTTCCTGAAAACAGAATGATACAGTAGGGAATATATTTTCAAGTTGATACCACCTTAGTCTTCTGTGGATTACCAGCCATGAACAGAAATCATCTAACAATATATTGCCTGAATTTTAGAGAGGAAAAGTGCAACTTTGCAAACACTCTTCTGAGCTAGCAAGGAACACACATGGACAGTTGGCCTTATACACCTGGACAGTTGGCCTTATACTCCTGGACAGTTGGTCTTATCTCCTGTTCGTTGCCTTTCTTATACTCAAGTACAAGTGATGAAAGAGCAGTGAAATGCTTGGAGACTGCCTGCCGAGGGAGGCTTCTCTGGCTAACCATTATACAATCTCTATTCAGAAGTATTTTTAGAATTTTAACACACTCTTAACTGTCATTACAATTCTTAAGTCTTCTATAATACTTGGAAATATTTCCCCAAATCCTAGCAAATGCCCTCATTCTTTCTGTCCTCTAGACTACTAATGACTTCTACTAATGGAAGAAAAGAAAGAAAGAAACAAATAAATGAACAAAGGAACAAACAAAGAAAAAAGAGGGGAGGGGAGGGGGAAGGGAGGGGAGGGGAGGGGTCAGTTGCTGCCATTGGGCTGTGTTATAATCTAAGTAACTCCACAGTATGTAAAATAGTGTTTTATGTAGAAAGCGCTTCAACCAAAGTGACTCCAGTTGACAAACAACATTTGACTCGGTTTTGAGGATGAAGGATGATCGTGCAATTAGTGAACATATAAACAATATTACCTGTCTAGCAGCAACTGCAAGGAACTACCTGGTAAATCTCTAGTTCATAAAAGTGGAAATGGGGCATCCTATAGATGGGCGCTGTGAGAGCGTATAGGCATACTAAAGTCAAATCAAGGAGACCAGGCCCGTATGCACACATGTATACACCCAGGCAGGCACACAGTCATGCAGGCACACAGGCATCTGTATACACATGCAAACACACACACACACACACACACACACACACAGAGTCTGGTATGGTAACTTTTCATTGATGGACCTAGCTAGTGCTAAGATGTCTGAGTTTTTTAGACATTCAGGTAATAAAACTATTACCAGAGTTTTAGAGAGGAAAAGCACAGCTTTCCAAACATTGTCCCAAACATATTTTCAAAATTCTAGAAATGTGTCAATTTAGGACATAATATGACATATGTCTATTTAAATATCATGAAGACACAAAGTATAGTGGAAGAGTGAGCTGGACCTGAAGACTGGGGCTTTCCTGGTGGTCTGTGTGGCACTAAATAGCGCCTTTGAGACTGAGTTCTGTCTCAGACTCCTGGTTAGAATGAAAATCGAAGTACTCTGCCCACTTAAGAAAATACAACTGAGTGTTATAATTGTTGGCAATATGATGCTTTGATTGAGTGAGAATTATCTCCTGAGCCTCATGTTTTTAACACTTGGTCCTCAGTCAGTGGAAATGTTTGAGAAGGTTGTGGAACCTTGAGAAGGTGGAGCCTCGGTGGAGGAAGCACACTGCTGAGGGTAGGCTCTGAGGTTCAGTAGCCTAGGCAAACTTCCTGGACTCACCACCATGCCCCACCCCCACCCCCAACCCCGCAGCATCCTCTATGTGACTGAGAACGTAACCCTCCACTTCCTGCTCCTGGAGCCGTGCCTTCCTCACTGTGAGGGACTGGCCCCCTCTGGAACTGTAAGCAAAACTGAAGCCCTTCATCATCTAAGTTCCTTTTTGTCAGGTGTTTTACTACAGTGATGGAGATGAAATGACAACAAGCAATAGAAACTGTAACTACCACTGTTAAAGTTGTGATGGGTTGATGTACCACCCCTCGAGACAGCCTTCCTGTATCTCCAGAAAACTGGAAGTCACCACAAAGCAATGGAGACAAAAGTCTGAACTTTATCCATGCAGGACACTGACATAATTGTTCTTTACATTTTGGTTTCAGGAAAATTCATTTTATTACAGCATTCATACAGAGGTCTACATATCAAAAGCTTATTTCTAATGGTTAACTTGAAGGCCAGCAAAGTGTCTCCCGGGTAAAGGCACTTGCAACACAGGCCTGAAGACCTGTGTTTGATCCCCAAACTCATATAAGGAAGGAGAGCACCAATTCCACAAAGCTGTCCTCTGAGCTCCATACAAACACTGTGATATACACAGCTCGTACAAACATTATGTGCACACAGTAAAATTAACAATAATAAATGCCTTGAATTCACTGCTCAAAACAAGCTAACTGCAGACACACCAGAACTGTCCATATTAGTGGCTGTATAAATGTGCACAGTGCATACAGTGCCTGTGAAGGCTGGAAGGAAGTGTCAGCTTCCATGAGAACCAAGCCAAGGTCCTCTACAAAGCGAGGTCTTTAATCATTGATACAACGCCCCAGCATCCTAAAATTACATTTTTGTTTCTTTTTTGGGTTTTAGCTATGTTTTGTTGTTGCTGCTGCTGCTGCTTTCTGGTTTTATTTGTTTTACTTTTTTTTTTTTTTTTTAAGGTTTTTCAAGACAGGGTTTCTCTCCATAGTGATGGCTGTCCTGGAATTTATTTGTTGATCAAGCTGCCCTTGAACTCACAGAGATCCATCTGCCTCTGCCTCTGTGTTGGGATTAAAGGCATGTACCACTATGCCTGACTTGTTTTACTTTTTTTCTTTCTTTTCTTTTTCTTTTCTTTCTTTCTTTCTTTCTTTCTTTCTTTTTTTTTTTTTTTTATTCTTTACATCTTTATTTTTGACAGTTTAAGATCCAATGATGTGCCTCTGTAATGATTAAAAAACAATTCTCTTCAGAAAACAAAACAAAGCCGGGCAGTGGTGGCACATGTCTTTAATCCCAGCACTTGGGAGGCAGAGGCAGGAGGATTGCTGTGAGTTCAAGGCCAGTCTGGTCTAAAAAGTAAGTCCAGGACAGTCAAGGCTACACAGAGAGACCCTGTCTCAAAAAACCAAGAAAGAGAGAGAACAAAACGAAAAAGGCCTCACAAAATAAGTTTATCTCATTGTACATTATCTCCACAAGATTAGGCACTCTGACAGAGGCAAGATTCTTGGTGTGAGCCATAGGTACTTTTTGTAGAATGCTGCCGATTCTGCTTTTGAAGGTAGGCATTAGAGTCTTCAGATTGCTTATTCATCAACCTTATATTTCTGGCCCTTGTTTTGCTTTCTAAGACAGGAACTCACTGTGTATCTCAGGATGGCTTAGAATTTATTATGTAAACAGGCCTTGAACTGAGTGCTAGGATTAAAATTGTATTTTGAGTAAAGTAACGCATTACCAGTAATTGTGCTCTAACATTTTACATAAACTAACCTATTACTTACAAACATTTTATCCCTATTTTTTTTCCAGCTAGCAAAATCTTGCCAGCTGTTACAACCCCCTCAGATGTCATCATTTTAAAAGTCTCAAGTCTCGTGCTAACAATCTAATAACATAAAGTTTTCTTCCGTAAATTATTGTCCCAGGATGTCTGATCCCTTTGTGAGCCCAACAGTGTGAACTGTAGAAACCTGTTTCTTGTTTGGTGTGGCTCAGCTCTAAGACACACCTTTAACCTAAGAATTTCCCATGAATAAGATTAATTACAGTTAACCCTATATGAGGAGATATAGCAAGCAACCAGCTGGCAGGGATTAAACAGAAAGGAGGGACAAAGAAACAAGGGCATTGAAGACAGCTCTGGAGTTTTTCCTTCTGGGACATGAGTTGAGTAGAAACGCCTTTTCCTTCTGAGACAATGGCTGAGGAAGAAGTTCTGCTGGATGCTTTCTCTGCCTGTCTGAGCTAGCAGGTTTACATCCCAATATCTGGCTCCCAAATCTTTATTGGTAAAATCAAATAATTGGTTTTGTGTGTTCAAAACAATACGTTATCTTTAAAGCTTAAAATATAGCTCTATTATAACATCATTCCTGCAGTAATATGACCCATGAATATTTGTTGACAAAGAATGGATTCTTAGTGGAAATTTCCTTCAATAATTTCAATTCTCATAACAGTTAAATGACAAATAAAATAAAGATAATTTATATCTGCTGGGCAAATGAAATAAAAAAAATGGTTCATGCTATTAGTAGTATTGGAAACTACAGTCACAAATCTTTTCAAAATTACATGTAGCATTTACTTTGTGTTTCTGGTCATAAGATACTGAATGGTTATCTAATTCTGATTTACTCCTTCTGGCATGCTCAAAGAAAGAAGGATTCATAAGAAATAAGGAACAAACGTACCAGTCTACGCCTTTCTTCTTCCACAGCAATAAGCAGCCTTGCAAATTCTTTCAGCGATTGAGCTATTTAAAGGCAAGACAGAAAGAAAAGCATTAATCCTCCTTTGGGGCTAACATTTAATTACATAGAAGCAGCACTACAATGAAGCTAGTTATTAATTTGTATATCTTATGTTGTGTGGTTTTGTCTGTGTAGCCATAGAAGCATGTCTATTGTAAAAGGCTAGTGAGCAATATCTGTGAGTAAGAGATGCTTATTTTTCTGTGAGCCACAAAGTCAAGTCTAGAAGTTGGTCTACAAAGATCTTAACATGAATACAGATTATATATTTAATATATGAAACTTATATTTAAATAGTTCTGAATCTCTTTCAACAGTGATCTATGGATATAAAACATTTTTAAAGTCTATAAAAAAGCAATAATCCAGGCTGAAAAGACGGCTCTGTGGGTAAAAGCACTTGCTGTGTGAGCCTGAGGACCTAAGTTTCGATCAAAGCTCTTCCCACCTCAATTAGAGTAATGGAGATAATTTCCCACAAGAATGCTCAGTGAGTGGTCCATCTCCCAGATGAGCCTAGAGTTTGTCAAGGTGCCAATTAACACTTTAAAAATAGGTGGCCAATGGAAAAAAGGGAAGGAAGGAAGGAAGGGAGGGAGTGGGGGAGGAAGGAAGAAAGGAAGGATGGATGGAAGGAAGGAATAAAGGAAGGAAGGAAGGGAGAAAAAAGGAAGGAAGGAAGGAAGAAAAATAGGAAGGAGAGGAGGAAGGAAGGAAGGAAGAAAAATAGGAAGGAGGGGAGGAAGGAAGGAAGGAAAAGAGAAAGGAGAGGAGGAAGGAAGGAAGGAAGAAAAATAGGAAGGAGGGGAGGAAGGAAGGAAAAGAGAAAGGAAAAGGGGATAAAGAGAAATTATAGCCAGTTACAAATTCAGAAAACAAAGATACACATAACACAATAGTATTAAACTAGCCATGTCAGAATTAATACGCTCATTCATTATAACATGAATATTAAAATTAACTGTTAACTGAATTACTGTGCTGTGTTGAAGAACAGAAGGATGGCATAGCTATTTGGAACCAGGACACATGACAAAATAGAATGTCAAGAGGTAGTACCAGCCGGGCGTAGTGGCGCACGCCTTTAATCCCAGCACTTGGGAGGCAGAGGCAGGCGGATCGCTGTGAGTTCGAGGCCAGCCTGGTCTACAGAGTGAGTCCAGGACAGCCAAGGCTAACATAGAGAAACCCTGTCTCGAAAAACCAGAAAAAAAAAAACAAAAAAAAAACCAAAAGAGGTAGTACCTAAGAACAAAATCCAGGGACAGCAGGACAATTATGGTCTTGAAAAACAAAACAAAAGCAACCAACCAAACAACAGCAAAAATCATAAGAAATGGTGGGCTCTGAAGTGGGTTTGGGGAGTAAATACAAACAGTAAAAATGGAAGAAACAGAAACTTCTAGTTTTTGCTAATTTAATAAACTCTATAATTCTGAAAACAAATAACAAAAAAGGGTGATCATACAAATTCTTTCTTTTTTTTTTTCTGTTTTTTTTTTTTTTCAGAGACAGGGTTCCTCTGTGTAGCCTTGGCTATCCTGGACTCTCTTTGTAGACCAGGCTGGCTTCGAACTCACAGAGATTCTCCTGCTTCTGCCTCCCGAGTGCTGCAATTACAGATGTGTGCCACTGTGCGCTGTATTATATTCTAACAGCATAAAGCCAAAAGGGCCCAAGTGGCAAATGATAGAGCTTGTCAAAGTTAAATCATATCTACCACAATCAGGCCAGTATAGAACCCTGAAACAAACAGGCCTTTGCTGGAGAGTGGTGTATGACTTTCACACGAACTCTGGTGCCTCATATTTGACCATTTGGTACTCAGAGGAAGGATAGCAGGTCACCGAGAAGAGACTTGATACCCTATGAGCATATACAGGGGGAGGAGGTCCCCCTCAGGAACAGTCATAGGGGAGAGGAATAAGGGGAAAATGGGAGGGAGGGAGGAATGGGAGGATACAAGGGATGGGATAACCATTGAGATGTAACAAGAATAAATTAATAAAAAATTTAAAAAAAAAAATTTGCAGCAGCCACTCAGACCCTCTGGCCTGTGGGTGAAACCACTTGCTGTGTGAGCCTGAGGACCTAAGTGACCACAGGCCCCTCCCTGGGTGACCCCCGAGGCACGTGCTGGTGCCCGCAGGCTCCGCAGGGAACCCACTAAGGTACAGGTGCTTTAGACAGGAGTAAGAGGTAACCCGGGTTCTCCTTCAGCCTCCCTTTGCCTTGTTGAAAAGAGAGTTACAATATTTCATACCACACTTGACCTGGTCTGTTTCCCATATAAATACTATTTATAAACTCGGCAAGACAATAGCTGATTATAATGCAAACGTCTGAGAAGACAAATTTTAGTGTACACAGTGAATTGAACGGCTGGTTCCCTACAACAAAACCCAACGGCCTCCAGTTCTTTTTGGGAACTGAATCCAATCTGACAAATTTTTCTTTTGTTGCCTTTTCAGGGAAAAAATCTTAAAACAAACAAAATCCAAAGAACTAAACTTGGTTTGTTTGGTTTTTTTTTTTTTCCTCAAATACTATAAAGCTGGTTCTACTTTTAAAATACATATTTTTGGTCCAAATGAAGATATTTGTGTTCTTTGAGAACGTAAACACATGGGAACACAGACCATTCAGCTCTTAAACTGGTCGGTGGTCCACCAACTTTAGAGTCACGTGGCAAAAGCTTTTCCGACTCTATTTAGAATGATTGTGGGGTACTGTATTAATACTTTACTGAAGAACAGAAAGAGAACAAGAACCCCACAAAGTAAGCATAAAGGTCTCACGCTATTATCACATAGACCAGATTAAGAAGAACAGGTTCCTGAGGACCTCCAGGCACCTCGACACCCTCAGAGCCCACCAGGAAGCAGTCAGAAGTGGGGTAGACCCAGATGTCTACTGTTCCTGGGCAGCCACAGAGAAGAAAGGACAGTGTTAGGACTCCTGGCACACAGGACCACACGTGGCAAGCACTTCCTCTAAAATCAGGAACAAGACAAGGATGTCCATGTTCACCATCCTTATTCAATATATACTTGCAATTTCAGGCAAAGTAACCAAGCAAGAGGAAAAAAAGAAAAGGGTTATAAATAAGGAAGGTAGGACACTAAACAAACCCTGTGTGCAGGTGACATGATTCTGTACTTAGAAAATCCTCAATGTGCTGACCGATAGGTCAGCCGTCAACAGCACTTGCTGCTTTAGCAGAACACCAAAGTTAGGTGCCCAGCGCCCACAGAAGAAGGCAACACACAAGCACCGAGAGCTTCCACTCCTGGGAAATGATGCCTTCATATGGCTTCTGCAGGAAAACACATGAGCGTGCACACAGACACAGAAATACAGTCAATTCGATCTTTAAAAGGAACGAAAATCCTAAAGATGTCACTGAATTTTTCCTAGACCTGATCAATTGAGTAAATAAAGCTGGAAGGATGCAAAGTCAGCACAGAGAAATGAGAAGCAGGCTGGTGATGTAGCTCAGTGGTGCAATGCTTGACCTGCATGAGCAGGGCCCTGGTTGCAAACCCCTTAACACACCACACACACACACATACACACACACACTCCACACACACACACACAAACACCACACCCCCCAACACACACAAAAACACACAAACAGACACACACACACAAACACATACACACACAAACACCACCACCCCCCCACACACACACATGAAATAGCTTTCCTATGCATTGGCAAAAGCTGAGAATTAAACAGTCATGTTCAAAACAGCTTTTAAAAAAAGTAAAAACTAGAAACAAACTTAAGAAAGAAAGTGGGAACAATCTCTAAAAATGAAAATTATGAATCACAGAAGGAAAAAAGTGAAGAAGGCACGAGAAGGTGGGAAGGCAGCTTGCGGGTACAGAGGATCAATCCTGTGCAAATGGCCGTTAGACTGAGAGAGACTTACACACCTGCGTGAAACATCCTCCACCAGAATAGCAAAATATAAATCTTAAATTCAGACAGAAGTGCAAACGGCCCCAATAGCAAAAGACGGACAATGGGAGGGACGAAGGGGTTTTTTAAACTTTCAGTTTCGTAGTCCAATCCATCATTGCAAGCTACCGCATTGGAGTCTCGAGACAGTGGCCACATGTCATGTTACATCAAAAGACAGCGGTGAGTACATATACGCGCCCTTGGGTGCCTGGGCTGAGTGGAACTCTGCCATCTGATTGGTGTCACCCACACTGGGCCGAGTCTTCCCACACTCACTATTTTAATCAAGACAATCCCCTACGTACGTGCCTACAGTCCCACCTCACCGAGACTCTCCTAGGTTGTCAGCAACAACAGTTACCATTACAAAAAAGCTCAACCCAAGATGGATCAAGGACCTTCAAGTAAGAACCAAGATGCTGAAGCTGCCAGGAGAAACATGGGCAAACGCTTCGATGCATTGTGGCACAGATACAGATTCCCACAGTCATGGCCTTTGCGGGGGGGAAAATGGGTGGGGCCAGGCATCGTGCTGTGCAGATAAAGCAGAAAGACAGACGTCCCACTCCTCCTCTTCTGGGTGTAAACAGGAATATTCTTTACCTTGAAGCCAGGGGGGGACCATTTGAGAGGGACAAGAGGGCAGCGACTGGGAGGGGAGATGAAAGGGGGTAAGAGAGGGAACTTGGGAGGCAAGATCTGAACAAACGACTTCTACAGGCATATGGGGACATCACAGTGATGCCTATGAATATGTAGGACACGTATACATCAAAAACAACTTATTAATCACTGCTTTAAATAACAAAGAACGTAAGAACTGCAGGCAGCTTCTGTACCCCAGACCTTGAGCAGGAGGCCTATGACGTTATTCCTCCAGCTCCCACAAAAGTGTCACCTAGGCAAAATCTAAAAAGATTGCTAATTATATAAAATGCAGAAATAACTGCTTCTGACCTTTCATATTTTATTTATTGATACTTAATATGAATATGAATAAAAATCCAGGTCCAGACTACCACCTAATGTAATAGTCATTACAGATTCTGACCCCACCTATTTCCATGATAGGAACTGACTTAGGGGAATTTATACAAAAATAATACTTAATATACAATGGGCTTTCCACCAGGTACACAGTGTGAAACTTTATGTTAGACCCTGCCTCTGTGCACTATATCCAACTTACACGAATAAGAATATCAGCTCTTAGTCTCTGACATGTGAAATATCACAAAAAGATAAGCCGGATCCCTCGGAAAGCTATGCTTGTTATCTGGGTTGCTGTCACCCGCCTACAATTTTCCTGGCTGCATTCACGGCAGATAACTCCCCCTTCCTGTCCATCTGTAGCATGTGACAACTGGCGAACAACTAAATTTCCCATACAAATTTTAACTTTATAAAGTGTTTGAGGTCACAGATACTGTTGCACACACTCCTTTCATCTCCACAGTCCTGGACAAGCACTCTGGGAGCTACTGAAGCCTGTTCTCCAGGTGTGGCTGTGAGAGACCATGTGAGTGTGAGGAATGGCAAGAGTCCAACTCCTCCCGAGATGGTGATGGTGTGGAGTGATGGCCTGGATGTGTTTGCCAAATCCGCCCACTCGCCAACGTTCCCCAGTGTCCCAAATGTCTTCTCCTAACCTAATCTTCTAAGCAAATTTTAAGCAATTAAGTTAAAATTTTAAGCTTAATTCCACCTAACCTTTTCTTTTTAAACTAGAAAACCTGTTATGTATCCAAAGTGAAAAATGAGAGAGGTGAAGCCAGGTCTGGTGGCTCATCCCCATCACCCCATCACTCCAGAGCCTGAGGCAGAGTATCACTGGGGGGGGTTGAGGTGAGTGTGGGATACATGGTGAATTCCAGGACAGCCTGAGCTACCCAATGAGACTGCTCAGAAGCAAGCATGGCTGTAGGTGTGCTCAACAGGGAAAACACTTCCTTTTCAGCCTGATGGCCTGGGTGCACTACCCAGGACCCACATAAAGGAAAGCCAAGATAAACACAGGTGTCCCTGGAGCTCCTCCCACATAATATATTAAATAAATGACAAATGAAAATTGAAAAACAAAGCAAAACTAGAGAGGAAGTGAGTCCCACCCAGTATTGACATGACACACTTGTACTCAATGTTTCAAGTTCCCTTAGCGTGGGCTTTACGTATTCTTAACTGTGATGACAAAATGGAGGGTTAAGCTCTTCTTTCAGAAGTCTGTTCTCAATCTCAGACAGCACCCATCCCCAAACAAAAGTAGAGATCACCAATGAAGTGGCACACGCAACCACAGCCCACCATGTTATCTTACTAGAGTAAGCACATCCCTCGTGATGGCCGGATGAGCTGTAGCCAAGATCTAAGTGAGCCATTTCACTGAGTCCCAAGGAAAAGCTTTAGAAGTGTATATAGGTCGGATCAAACTGAAGCAACTTCATGGTTTAAGACCAGGTGAGAGTCCAGGAAGAGTCTACTTGCTGCTTGGAAGCAAGAAACAGGGCTGTGAAGGCCCACATCAGGAGCACTCAGGACTGATTTTCACATACAGGATAAGACACAGCTTGGCGATGAACTGGGACAGGTGAGTTAATTCTGTGTTCCTAAAACTGTCCATACCAAGAAAAGTAAAAATAGCATCAGTGTACAAAGTCGAATGACTATATGGTGCTCATGTGCCTGTATGCCACAAAGTCGAAGTCTCTGTATGCCACACAGGTGTCTATATGTTACAAAGTGGAATGACTTATATGTAGCATGTGAGTCTGTATGTTCCAAGGTAGACACATACAGGGATTTATAAAACATGGAATCTGGGGAACTCATGCCAGAAACATCTGCTGAGAGAATTTTATTTCTTTGCATTATTACAAAACTGAAGCGTAGCCCAGAAGTGCTGTCAGTTTCAAAAGGCTTTGACTGCTGATCAATTTAATTTCAGCACAAAGCAACAAACACACCCTGCTTGTGGCACCCTCGAAGGGTAAAGACCCATGCCATAAAACAGCTGGAGGTGATTAACAGTGGCTGTGCCCTTACGGTTGGGTGTCTTTGGTCTTCGACTGTAATGACCCTCTCCAGTGATAGACCACCCACTTTGCCATGCTGACCTTATTTACAGCCACAACCCTAGTTGCTGTTTTCTGGGAGCCACAATAAGACTTTCCACTTTAAATTCCATAGAAACCGGTCAGTCAGGCAATGGTGGCACACATCTTTAATCCCAGCAGAGGCAGAAGCAGGTAGATCTCAGTGAGTCCAAGGCCAGCCTGGTCTACAAAGTGAGTTCCAGGACAGCCAAGGCTGCACAGAGAAACCTTGACTTGAAAAAATAAAAACAAAAACAAAAATCAACCAAACAAAAAAGTTCCACCCAGACCTATTCCCAAAGCCATTAAATTGATTCCTAACTAATAGTGGGGGTGGGGGGGGAAGGTTGGCACAGGAATATTAGTGGCCCATATGACAAATGCTGGTGGGCCCACATAAATGCACATCAGCACTATGCATCACAGTCCTTTGGAATCCAAAGTCTCTCTCTGTCTCTGTCTCTGTCTCTCTGACTCTCTCTCTCTCTCTCTCTCTCTCTCTCTCTCTCTCTCTCTCTCTGTGTCTCTCTGTCTCTCTGTGTCTCTCTCTCTCTCTGTCTCTCTGTGTCTCTCTCTCTGTCTCTCTCTCTCTGTCTCTCTCTCTGTCTCTCTCTCTGTCTCTCTCTCTGTCTCTCTCTCTGTCTCTCTGTCTCTGTCTCTCTCTCTCACACACACACACACAAACATGAAAAGCATTTTAAGTAGTTTGATACTATGACAGAGCTCCCTAATTAAGCATTAAGTAACAATAAAGGCACAGCCAATGGATGAGCTGGATAGTAAAAGTGAACTTGCACCAAGCTGACCCGGCCTCCTGCATAGTCAGGAATGCCCTGATCTCCATCTTATGACTTGGCTATTATAATCATTTGGTCCCAGCTGTGCTCAGATCACAACCCAGACTCCAAACAGGATCCACCAAGGCGTCCTCACGTGGAGTCCCTGGTTATCAGCATCCCGTTCATCGCTTTTGCCCGTGCTTCTCAGGCATCTTTCAGGAGGTACAGCCTGTGGACCAGTATCTTTCTAAACTCCCTACTGCTTTCCTCATCACTTGGGCTGTGTCATCTCAGAGGCTCTCAAGCATCTATATCATCACTAAGCAGACCTATCAGTGTGCATCCTAACCATGCCTGCCACTGTACATCTGGACTGTAATTTTTGGCCAAATCTTGCATCTCTCATTCTTTTCTGGTCTAACTCGACACTTGGTCCAGTTTCCATTACACTCACTACCAATAACATCCGGGCTCAAGAGAAAATAAATAAATAAATAAGGTAGAGACTTGACCTTTAGAGGGACCCTACTATAGACTGGAGATGCAGCTCAGTTGGGGCAGTCCTTTCTAGCATACATTAGCCCTGGATTCCACACCCACCCACCCCTCCACGGAACAGCAGAAAGCCAGCCTGGTGGTGCATGCCTGGCATCCCAAAGGCGGAAGGAGCAGAGAAGTCATCTTCAGCTGCATAGTGAGTTTGGGGGCCTATGAGACTATCTCAGGGGGGTCCTGTTACTGCTCCTTATTATCAATATTATTTATAAAAATTTAGGAAAGTTTCTTTCCTCCAAAGAGAAACATGACAATGGGCGTCCAGAAATAATAACGCTATGCTATATACTTAATGGGTTTTGCCCTTAGTAAACTCTCCAATTGCACAAAGAGCCTTTTTCATAAGCCACAACTTTGAAAGTACCAAGCGGGCCGCAGAGATGGCTCAGTAAATAAGAGCATGGCTGCTCTTGCAGAGGACTTGGATTTTGTTCCCAGTGCCCCTGAGGCAGCTCACAGCCTCCTGGAACTCCAGCTCCAAAGACTCTAGCATCTCCTTCAGTCTCCACAGGCACTGGACTTCCTTGGTGCATGTACATACATACATGTGGGCAAAACACTCAAATACATAAGATAAAATGAATAAATATTAGAAAAAAGAAAATGCCCAACAGCGAGAGAAGTATGTTTGAGAGCCCAGGTGTGTGTGTGTGTGTGTGTGTGTGTGTGTGTGTGTGTGTGTGTGTGTGTGTGTGGCTTATATAAATATTTGTTAAATGTGCATTATACAAAAAACAAACGTTAGCAAATGAATATGTAGAAATATGAAGAGTAGCCTTCAATGCCACAGAATTAGCGGTCATTTCAGCCGAGCTTTCCCTAGGCATCATCACACACTTTACATGAGATTTTTCTGACAGCTTCAGAAGCCCATCAGGTGATCTTGCCCAGCATTATGCATATACATCCACAAGTCATAGACTTTGTTTTTTTTCCAAGCACTCAGTAAGATACTGACAAAACTCAAGCACTTAGCGGTGCTTATTACCTTGTTTGCAGTGTTACACCAACTAATTTAATGTCCGCATGTGCTATGAAGCATTAGATTCATTTCATAGACGAGAAAGAAAAGAAAGCTCAGCCAGTGGGCCAGCTTAGCCCATGGCCACAGAATGAATGAGTAAATGAGTAGATATTTAACTTGACGGAGTCCAAACTCTTCCAGCCAGACTGCAAAGCTGTGGGGACAACATTGCCAGCTTGACACCCTGCGAGGTTACAGGAGCGAACTGTCATCTTTAAAAGCAACATTCTCAGAGCATATTCAGAAAGTGACTAGGCACCAAGCTCCCAACCTCAGGGGACCCATCAGGAATGTGTTGATGGCAACCACCCACTTAACACATATAGCAATAACCCCCTCCAGGCTTGCTGCCCTCAGAACTGACCTCCCACCTAGCAACGATCACATTCAAACTCCTCTGCACCCTGTTCTATGATGCCCTCTGCAAGCCTCAATATCCTCTTCCCTGCCCAGCTCCACTGTTCCAAACCTCCCAACCGCTGTGACCTCTTGGCTGTGAGCCACAAGGATGCTAAGAGTTCAAGCTGTCTAACCCCTCCGGTTTGTGTTTCCAGCAATCCTTTTATTCAACCCTCATTTACTCCAACTCTTATTTCCCACAGTGACTATCTCAAAAGAATGTTCCTTCTCAAGAACCCAACCCAAAATTCCCCTCATTCCCTCCAGATGCCCTCAGAGAGACATCAGGGAGTCCTGGTCAGCACTGTCCATTCTTCCACCTCCGGCTCTTCCCCTCTGAAGCAGCCAACCCACACTTTGAGCTTCTCCTCCCACCGCAAGCCCTGCTTTTCTGTTTCCCCCCCTCCCCTCCCCCCTTCCCTCTCTTATCACCATAACCTCTCCCTCTTCACACAATGCCCTCCTTTCCTCTCTGTTGATGGAGGAAACATCCCAAGGAAAAGCACCTTTAAGAGGGAGAAAATGGTTTGGTCCAGCTTGCAAGTTACAGTCAGTTATTGAAGGAAGGTGAGGCAAAGTCTCAAGCAGGACTTTGACGCAGACTTCACAGAGGAAGGACTGCTGCTTGCTGGTTCTGTCAGGCTAATGCACAGCTCGGTTTTCTTATACAGCCCAGGACCACCTGCGCAAGGACTGGTTCCACCCACTGTGGACTGAGCCCCCCTATACGGATTACCAAGAAAATCTCCAGAGACATGCCAACAGATCCATCTGGCCTGGGCAATCCCTCACTTGAGACGTGTCTCTTTCTCAGGCAACTCTTGGCTGTGCCTGGGTAGCACTTAACACTAACTATATATTACATACTATCACAAAGCAGCCTACTCTCCAAAGGGTGTCGGAGGAGCAGAAGGAGACACAAAGGCATGGGTGGCGAGAGGGAATTTACTTGCCTCAAGCCATACATAGCACTGTGTAAAACTCTACAATGCTTACCATACCTCATGAGAAAGTCACATGTAAAACACACAAACCTGTCTGTGCTCTATGCATTTGTCAGGTGGGTAAACTGAGCTACACCAGCTTAACAACCTTCACAGTCACAGAACTGACAATATCCACAGTTAAACTCTTTGACTCCACTTAGCTCCCCTGAAATGTAGACACTTGCCCACTATTCCAGGAGTAACCCCATCTTGCCAAGTCATTATCCTAAGTTTAACACGTCAAATTGCTGGCCTGGAAATGTCAAACGATGTGTATCAAAACTGAGTTCACAGTTAATGTTCCACCCACAGGTCCCCTCCCAATTTAAACACTTACGTGGTTATAATTCGTGGTCTACAACTCGACTGAAGGGTTATCTTCTCTTCTTCCCTCTATACATCCGGTCTCTCTCCTCTACTCTTCTCTGCCCATACTCAAAAAGGTCTCCCATGAGCATCTGGGACACTAACCCATTTTAAGCTCAGAAGCCATAAGCAATCATCAGTGGGTACAAGGTTGTAGCTGGAGCAATTGCCCCACATGCAAAGCACCAGTCCTCAGTCCCCAACATGTGACCATATCAGTGTCCCTATAAGGATCCTTTGACTTTGTCACTTTACAGCTCAGAATGTCTGATAGGTAAATAAACTCCAAATTTCATACAATGAGCAATATGTGTGGCCTCTGTGACGTGGCCATAAGCATCTGGTTCCATAGATCAATACAGGGTGCCATAATTTCTAGCCTTGGTCTTTTTACTTTGAAACTATTAAACATCTTCATAGCCCACATTTCTTTTCTTTACATCTATGCCAAACCTGGATCTCCCCTAAGTATTGGGACCCAAATCAAATTATCTCCTCAACTGGCTAGCTCTTGGTGTCCCCAGCCACCACTACCCTCTCTGGTTTTGTTCACATTTTATCTGAAGCACTCCACTCAATCCAAATCCAGTACAAACCGTGCCTTTATATCATTTTAATTTGAAAGGCTGCTTTTGTTTTTTACAGGCCTGGGAAATTTTCAGAGTAGCCACATCTCTTATGTCTTCTAGGGGCATGCCTCAAAGAAAACCCTTTCTCAGGCTTCAAGTGAAAACTACCAGAGTTCCCTCCAAGCATATGGCCTGTACAGCACTCGTTGCTCTACTAGTGTAGCCACAAAAAGCACATCTCATGCCACCCTGGTCACCACCAAATCACTGCGTCCATAACCAACATGATTGATTAAACTATGGGTCATGTCATTGTAATCCTGGGCTTAAGCCCCCAGAGATATTCCGGTGAGACACTGTGCCCTCCCTGTGTCATCAGTCCACCACCCTTTGGTTAATTTAATGGATTGATCTCAAAGTAATGGACAAAGATGATCTGCCAGGCCAGGGATAGGTGGGGTCATAAACATCCCACAAAACCCAAGACGTTTTCTTACTCTTTCATAAATGGGTGAATCTTGTCTACAGGTTAGAGGCCAGCCTCATCCACTGGCAAGTTTTAGGCTGGCCAGAATGGCATAGGAAGACCCCCATCTCAAGAATAAAAGGGAGAGAGGCATTTAATTTCCATTTCCTTTGACTCCAACTTGAACAAAATACAGGTTTTGTAACAAAAAGGCAAAACAGCCAGGTCCCTTGTTCCCTAGGAAGAGACAACTGGTCTGCCTCACAGCTAAATGTACGCATTTTCTAACCATTGGCTCATGCCTTTCTCTCCATCACAGGATGGTTGCAGAGTTTGGGGGAACTAGATACCCTTCAGGATCTGGACAAAATATAATAAATCCATCTCCCCTCTACCATTTCTCTTTTTTATTTATTTTAAAGTACAGAGAATATTGGTGGCTGGTTATAGACCTAGTACCTGGCAACAGCTTCCCACAGCTGTATCAGACTCCAAGGATCAAGATAAAACTCAAGGCTTGGAGACCCTTAATCTTGGGGCACAGAGTGCTCAGTTTATTCTGGTGAAAGGTACTCTGGAAATTTCTGAGACTGTAGATAAAATAAAATGGAAGTTTTGTGTGAAGAACAAAAGGTTCAAACTACATTTAAGTAGTAAATACTGTACAGTATACTAAGCTGGGTTTTTTTTTTTTGTTTTTGTTTTTGTTTTTGTTTTTTCGAGACAGGGTTTCTCTGTGTAGCCTTGGCTGTCCTGGACTCACTATGTAGACCAGGCTGGCCTCGAACTCACAGCAATCCGCCTGCCTCTGCCTCCCGAGTGCTGGGATTAAAGGCGCGTGCCACCACGCCCGGCCTAAGCTGGTTTTTACCAGGACTGGGCCTCATACAGCCTGCCATCTTGCTCTCTTTAGGATGTGTTGGGGGCTGAACTAAGGGTTTTGTGCAAGGTAGGCCAGCACTATTCTAGCTGAGCTAAATCCTCAGCCCTTTGGTAAGATTTGTAGAGATCATTTCAGCTTCTGTTATTGACACTTCTTTTAGCATTCAGCCGTACCTGTAGGGAAGAGTACCTTCAGTTGAGTTCCAAGTCCCAAGCATGACCTCAAAGCTCTTCTCCACAGCCCCAGCAAAGCCAGCCTCAACTGCGTCCTTGCTGGAGAAACTGCTCCAAACCACTCCTCTTACTTACTGGTCATGTAGCCTAGACAGCTGTCTGTCCAGACCTTACATTTTAGGTCTGTTAGTGAACTGTGCTCTCATTTCTCCCTCTGCACAGCCGACTTTCCCTAGTCATTTTCACTCTCGTGCCTTGCAGGATTCTCCGTATGTTTGCCAACATCTCCCATGAATTTATTGTTAATCTGCTTTACACACTGATGCTTCTTCAGCTTCCGAATCAGACCTCCAAATCCATCAGAGCTCCATATGTATCTATTGAACGAGTAGCAAGTGAGCTTACAGTCTGTGCTCATGACCCAGGTGCCTAATACTGTAAGTTCAGAAGAACACTGTGCTTCTAAATCCAAAGGAGAGGGACAGCGAGCTGCTGCTAGCCTCACCAGGCCCTCATCCCTCCTTAATAAACTAACATTGGGATTCCGTGAAACCATAGCAACATTCCTGTGAGAAATATTTCCTGCTCACACACAAACAAAAGCGAAGCCCCATCTCACTATCTCCATGACCATAGAGGAAGAAAGGGAGTAATAACTAGAAAACTCTAACAACACATAACTTCCCAGACAGAAGTGCATAAGCTATTCCACAAGCAAGCAGCTGTGGTGTAACACCATCTTGGACAGTTGTATTAGCAGAGCTCATTAGCATCAGCAGCAGTGAAGTTAGACTTCACGAGTGAACAAGAAAGACACCAGTAAAAACAGGCAAATCTTTGAGAAACTCTTACAACAGAAATGCAGACTGCACCTGTCTCCTACGCGGATCTCCACTTGCTGAAAAGCCTTTGTCTTGGATGGTGGAACACCAGCTCGGAGGTCAAGGGCTCTTGATGCTGTTAGGATTGGACATTGTTTCCTAGCACCCGAGTCGGGTGGTTCACACTGCCTCTAATCCAGCTCCAAGAAATTCAACAGACTCTTCTAGTTTCTAAAGACACTTGAATACATGTGTATGGACACATACATACACATCAATTAAAAACAAAGCAATACATGCCTTTGTTATTAGGCAAAAATCTGAAAGGCTTTAAAGGTCTAAGCAAACCATGTTTCTTCCATTTCCTAAGACCACTCTAATTACACACACAGCCCAGAGCTTCTTGAGGTAACTCTCCCTGGTAATGTGAGTATATACTGCTGGGTGTTGACAGCTTGCACTTTGACTCAGTCTCTCACAGCCAATTGTCTTCTGGACCTGCATGCAGAAAACAGCCGAGTAAAACGTGAGAAAACCTAGCTAGTGTGCAACAGCCTTCTTACATTTCCCATAAGGCTGCATGCCACACTACCCTCAGGAAATACAAACACAATCATGTGACCTCTCTGATTAGTGCTTTGCAGTGGCTTCAGTGGCTTTAGGTAAAAATTGCCTTCCCAGACCCTGCACACACCATTTTTTCCTTGCCCTTCTCCTTCCCACCTCGAGGTCCTTGCTACAGTTTGAATCTGAAAAGTCCCTTACAAGCTCTTGGTCTGAATGTTTGCTCCTCAGCTCGTGGAACAACTTAGGGCGGCCATAGGACTCCTAGTAGAGCACCAGAGGGCAGTCTTTAAGGGTTCCTTGGTTCCTGAGCCTCTCTCAGCTTCATGGTCCATCATGATGTGAGAAGCTGGTGCCACACACTCCCGCTGCCATGACCTTCATCCACTATGCCTTCCCTGGCAGCCAGACTGAAACCCACTCAATCTGTGAGCTACAACAAGTCCTGCTCCCCATAAGTTGTTTCTGTCTGGTATTTTAATCGTTGATATATAAAAGCAGTTACTATAACCACCACCTCTTCCCTTCCAAAGATCAAAGATGGTTTCCCTCTTCACCTATTGCTTCTCTCCACCTGCTTTAAACAGCACTGTGTCAGAGACGGCTTCCTTCAGGTTCCCGCCCACCCAGCCAGGACTGCTCTGTCTGTCTTGGATATGCTCTCAGCACACCATAAGTCGTTCCTGTAGCACTTGACACACTCAGTGGAACTCTGATTTCACGGTAACTTTTACTGTTGTTTTCCCCCAATGACAATACAAGTATAAATGGGCCAAGCCTCTAAGGGAGCTTCCATCCTGGCTGCCTTTTAGGTTCTTATGAATAATAACTTTCACAGACAGGAAATGCAAGCACAGGCAAGTCTCTGAGCGGAGAGAGAAAGCTACAAAGCAGGTTTCTGTCGCTAATAGTCTGGCTTTGGCATCTTGCTCTGAGAGAAGACAGGGAAACAACCGTTCTACTATTGTCCCTGGTAAGTCCTGGCTGCCACAGTGGCCATGCCTCAAGCAGTTTGGGCAGGTCAGGCCACCCAACTTTTTGACTCCCTGATCATGGCCAAGAAATCATCACAATATTTGTTTGGGTTAAACTGTACCTTAGAGGAGATGAGTTTGTATTCCCCAGAGTTTGCACACACTGTACCTTGCTGCATTCTACATTTTAGCTGACCCCTTCATTTATCTTGTGGTCTGATCTTTTTGGGTTTTTTGCTGAGTTTATTTTTGAGATATTGACGTTTCTAAGCATAGGTGACAGTCCTTCGGGTCCTTTGCTATCCGTCTAAAACAGGCCTTCTTAAATCCATGTGCTGTCAGGCAAGGGCTATTGCCATCTTACCTTTGAGTTGACGCAGTGCATAAGGGAAAACGCTTGGATGACCCTCCATGGCCCCGTTCCCAAGGGGATGCACAAAGTTTAAAATAGAACAAGTAGTCCATAAAAAAAAAAAAAAAAAAAAAAAAAAACAGGAACCCATCTTCACTCTACTTTGAAGTTTGTCTTCATTTTTACAAACATTAGGAAACACACATGTTTCTAACAGTTTGGGTACCTGCATAAGCATGGGCTGCTTCCCCAAATTTAGAATCCCATACCTAAAAAATCATGTTAGATATATCTAAATTTGAGAAAGGGTCCCACTGGGTTACCCAAGCTAGTCTTGAACTCACAATCCTCGTGTCTCAGCTGCCAAAGTAGCTAGGATCATTGAATGTGCCACCATGCCCGATTAGCTTGGCTTCCAGTGTGACTGACTCTAAATTTATGTTTACCTACCTTTAAGTGGCTTATTTCTCAGGGGCAGGACAAGGTGGCCAGTAATTCAACAACTATTAATCATCAGTTATAAACAGCTCTGAGAAGGTATAGAAACTAGGGTCGAACTTAATTCCTTGAAACAGGTAGAGGAAACAGCCAAAGAATAAAATGCAACCACTTTTAATAGAATAAAACCACAAAAGAAACATGGTTTCAGAGAACTCCTGCA
Source organism: Acomys percivali (assembly GCA_907169655.1). Lineage (NCBI taxonomy): Eukaryota > Metazoa > Chordata > Mammalia > Rodentia > Muridae > Acomys > Acomys percivali. Next base: position 70,752,017 of record OU015749.1, read on the forward strand.
CATCAATAGCAAAACCAACAAACAAAGGGAAACAACGACATAACACCTTTTATTCAGACATGTGACCCCGCAAGCTTTCCTGGTGTTTTTCTTTCATTCAACCCTGAAATTAAGGAAAATAAACTAATTTTTTAAATTTTTCAAATAACTCTAGGATTTTTTTTGTTTTTGTTGTTTAATACAGATGGGCCTGGGACACACCTGTGAACCAAGCCCTTGAGAGGACTGGAACGTCAAGGCCATCCTTGCCCACACAGTGAGCTGCAGGCTAGTCTGTGCTAAAAAATAAACCAATTATGGTAAAACAAAATAAATAAAATATAAATCAGAGGGTATGATCCTTCTCAAGTAGCATGCTCTCACTACCTTACAATCCTCTTCTAAGCCGTAGTCAGTTATTTCCAGCCCTATTTGTGGGTGGTTCTGTTAGGGTATAAAAATAAGGGTGGTTTTTTAAAAAAAGAGAAATGGAAAACAATAATTCAATTGTCCAACTGAGACCTATTAAAGAGTAAAATATGTTTCCTCCACAGAGTTCAAAAGAAAATGTTATTTGTATAAACAATCCAGGCTTTTGGAAACAGTCCACCTTCAGGGAGACTTCCTGGTTCACATAGCCACATTTAAGTGGGCTGTAATAATGGTTTGTAAAACCTCACGGATTGTCTTCTGAACCAGCAAATGAGTAGGAAATTTTTTTCCTTGAATTCAATACAATATCGGAGTTTTCTCTTTTGAAAACTGTGGCTGAAAGTACTCTTGTCTTGGGTTTATGACACTTTTTAAAAAGAGACCTCAAATCAGCACTCAGCAGGGTCAAAACCTGCCCAAGGAAAGTTCCCTGCTACAAACAGCTCCACTTGATATCTTTAACCCCAGAGAGCAATTGTATGGGTGCTGATGTGTGGGTGGGTATTTGAAGCTGGTAGCCAACTGAAGAAAATATTTACAGAATTTTCAATTTTCAATAACTTAATCACCAGTTTATCTGGAGGAAAAAGTGGGCTCTCAAGTAGAAGAGATCATGAATAGCTGTTATTTTCTTTTTCTTCATCTGTATGTGCACGCAGTGTGTTCTCATGCATGTGTGCACATGCTCCTGCAAGCGTGTATGTCCGCATGTGCAAGGCCCACAGTTAATGTTGGGAATGCTCCTACAGGCCTCTTTATTCTTTGAGGCAGGGTTTCTCAGTTGATTCCAGGGCTCGGGTATGGTGAGTCTCCCTAGCCAGCTTCCTTTGGGGACCCCCTCTCTGAACCCTCAGAGGCCGGAATTTCGGGCAGCCACCATGTCCACCACATTTCTATGAGGTCTGGGAACTGGAACTCTGGTCTTGTTTGTGTGGCATGCACTTTAGCTGCTGAGTCATGTCCTCGGCACATGTCTCTTAGGGTTTATTTTTACATACATATTTATATTATTCCACATACATACAATAAACTACCTATAGCAAGAATAACCATGACACAGTCAGGAATTATGTAAATTTTACTTTCTTAGTGTTTTTGGCTATTTGTATTTGACAGCCTTGAAGAAAACAAGTTTCCTATCTTGGTACATCTAAAATTCTGAATGTAAATCAATCTCCATCACATCTTGTCAGTGCAGCTCTCTATCACAAAGTGTTTCAACCCCTCACAATACAGAGCAAGCTGCCAGTCAGGCCTCCTACCCTATTCGCACAGCACAAGGAAACCGAGCCTTTTCTAACTGCCTTGCTGAGAAATATCTTCACTTGACCCCCTCGGGCCAGTCTTCAGTGATCCCTTGGGTCAGTCTTCAGTGATACCTCAGACCAGTCTTCAGTGATCCATCAAGCACCAACCTCACTACAACTCATACTAGAATTACTTCACTGTTGTACCACATAGGCCTTTAGCCCTTAAGAGATTATCAAACAACACATTTATACTTGGACAAAGCATGCAGACTTAAGCACACCCATTTAGCTGGGCGTGGTGGTACACACCTGTACTCTCTATACTTGGGAGGTGCAGGCAGGCAGATCCGGACGTCACGGTCATTTTTAGCCACACAGCGACTTCAAGACTAGCCTGTGCTTCATGAGACCCTGTCTCTGACAAAAGGAGAGCCAAAGAGAAGACTCAGCAGGTAAAGCCCTTTGCCTCCCGAGCCTGAGCGTACAAGTTCAACCCTTGGGACCCAACTCCATAGCGTTGGACTCTGAAAGAAAACTAAAGTTGCCTACATGCAGCCTCATTTTTCAGTATAGTCTCCCGAGGACAGAAGAGAAAGAACCAAGCCATAGGACCACCCCAGACAATGCTACATATAACAAAACTTGGCTCAGGTTCAAGCTAGCTCCTCCATTATAGCATACTGTGTACTTGTATTACAAGGGGTAACTTGTTCTAAAGGCAACAAGCACTTCATTCTAAACAAGTAGGAGACAATAGTGACCCTCCTTACTATGTGCACATATCTGTGTCCAAAACGGAATTAAGCACAGGAACAGGAATGCACTGATCAGGTCAGAAACAACTAGATGTGCAAAACCAGAGTCTGCTCTGAGTCACCCAACTGCTTGGCTCCTTTCCCCACTAAGAGTTTGGCGCTCTAACCTTAGTTGGCAGATGGCCGTGGTTTACCTATCTCCAACACAAGAATGCTCTGTTTAGGTGTGTCTAAATGAATGAAGTCCTCACCAAAAATATTTACCAGCAAACTGACTCTCCCTCTTGGTAAATGTTTAACTCTTGAATATAAATCTCACATCTTTCCAGACTTTCCTGAGAGTCTCTGAGAGTTGTCCAAAGGACACTGCAGGCTTACCCAAGCTGTTTATGCACATCTGCATTTGCACTGTCAGATGACTTCCAGGATTGCTCAGAACAAATAAATGTTGCCTCCTATTAAGGCCTAACACTGTACTGGCTGTACCTTGGCTTGACTAAAAAATACCTGAGTTTCTTTTAAGTCTAGACTGACTTTTTAAAGAGAGACTGGGGCTTAGGAATTATTTCAAGGGCCGGAGAAATGGCTCAGTGGGCACAGCACTCGCTACTCAAGGGTGAGGATGTGCGCTTAAAGGAGCAGAGCCCATGTGAAAGTACAGCCTGGTGCTGCGCACTTCAAAGCCCAGAGCACTGCCTTCAAATGAGAGACCGAGACGGGAGAATCCTTAGAGACTACAGGCCAGCTGTATGCATGTGCACGTGTGCACACACACACACACACACACACACACACACCTACACTCAAACATACAAACACATACATGCATCACATACACAAAAATATTGAAATGTATTTCAAATTATAGGCGCTAAGTAGAAAAATAAATGAGAGTGCTTTCATGTCCCACCTTTAGTGTGAAAGGACTAAATTCTACAGTAATATATGAAGACACGCAGCCTTCATTATCCTGTGCTCTCAAGTACCGTGTTAACTTCATAAGACTACCCGTCTAGTAGGTCGGCTCACAGTAATATCTTTAAACTTTCACATATTTAAACTGAGTCACTGTAAACAGAGTTTTCAATAGAATGAGAATGTTTCCACTAGTCTTAAAGATGTGTTTATAACCCCTATTGGAACACAGTCAATGCTGGCATGTGTGGGTTCCAGGAATACCTGTGCAAATGATACTGTTTTTGCATTGGAAAATATTACTGCATAGCAATAGATCATAGCAAAATAATTGTGCGATTTTTTCTAATCTATCCTATACATATAGCATTTGAGAAAAGCGTTGACACCTCTCACCATCACCAATTTCAATTTTTTAAAAATTTATTTATTTATGTAATTTATGCAGATGAGTGCTCCATTTGCATGTGCGATTGCATGACAAAAGAGAACATTAGATCCCATAACAGATGGTTGTGATCCACCATGTTGTTTTTGGGAATTGAACCCAGGTCCTCTGGAAGAGCAACCAGTGCCCTTTTAACCATGGAGCCATCTCTCCAGCCCCACCAATTTCAATTTCTACCCCAACTCAGTCTTCTTAGTTCAAAGTTCCAAAGTGGTACACAAAGCAAGCCACCCAGCAGCAGTTGGACGGTTATTGGATGGACTCAGCAAGCTGCTTCCACTCATGCGGGGCTACATGCAGCGGGCAGGCCACTGTGTGCAAGGAGAAGCACAGAACTCACCTACCCTTAGTGTAGAGAAGCAATGGCCTCTAGCAGCAGCGTTAGCTAGGAGGGAATGGACACATAACAGAATGCTCTATGAGTACCCCTAAGAATAATCCACTGGGTCCTGGATGAGTAATTCCACTTTGTTTTGTTCCAAAGTAAGTCACGCTAGCAAACAGCAGTTAAAAACAAAGTCCAAAGGGCACGGGTGGGTATGGGCAGAAGTGGATAGTTCAGGAGCAGGAGTGATTTGCTGGCTGACCGCTGGTGTCTTTTCTCAGCGGACTCTGCAGAATACCTTTCACAGATTACTTTACAGGGCTAGACTGCCTTGTAAAGCCAGCTCCTTTTCCTTGTTTAGGGTGTGAACTTCACCTCCCTCCACTGGAGGCACATGAGCCTCATGCCTCTTATCCATCATCCTGTGTCCTGCTTCCCCGCCCCCTCTTTACACACAGGAAGCCTGCACTGACGTGACTTTACCCATCACTTTGCACTCACACTGCTTCCTTATGAGAGATCTTTTCTGTTGTTAAATCGTCAGATGTTACAGTTATGTCATCAGTAAGTCTCAAAACTATTTTGGCTGAAGCTGTCTTGGCCATTAGTCAATGCTTGGACTAATCATAGCTTGCTCCTCCCCTCCCTCCCTTTCTCCCTCTCTCTGTCTCTGTCTCTGTCTCTCTCTCTGTCTCTGTCTCCCTCGTGCCCCCCCCCAATCTCATTTTGTTGTTTTATTTTGAGATAGGGCCTGTCTTGGAACTCACTGTATAGATCAGACTGACTTCAAATCCACAGAGATTCAGCAGCCTCTGCTTCCTTCCGAGTGCTGGGGCTAAAGGGGTGCACTACTACACACAGCTCCATCTCTGTTTTATTCCTTTTTCATTGAATTGGAGAAGGAAAGAAGAAACTAGAACTGGATCCTCCGTGAGTCAGGGTTAGGACAGGAAGTGGTGTGCCTTCCCGGGCAGAACTGGAGCTGCTGAGGACGTGCAAGAGCATCCCACTGTCCACCCAGCAGCCTCACATGTTAGCCTGGCATAGGCATCACCCTCCGTTCTCAAAATTCTCACATCAGTAGAGATTAGTCAAAGTATTCTATTGCCACAGGATTGATTGTGAAGTCCTTACACTGCATTTGGAGTCTGCATTAGGATATAAACATTGGGTGGTTAGCACAAGTGAATTTACTATATTTTTTTAATTAATTTATTTATTTTTAATTAATTTATTCTTGTTACATCTCTATGGTTATCCCATCCCTTGTATCCTCCCATTCTCCCTTCCCTCCCATTTTCCCCTTATTCCCCTCCCCTATGACTGTTCCTCAGAGGGATTACCTCCCTCTGTATATGCTCATAGGGTATCAAGTCTCTTCTCAGTGACCTGCTGTCCTTCCTCTGAGTGCCACTAGGTCTCCCCCGCCAGGGGACATAGTCAAATGTGAGGCACCAGAGTACTTGAGAAAGTCAAATCTCTCTCTCCACTCAAGTGTGGAGACTGTCCTGTCCATGGGCTAGATCAGGGTAGGGGTTTAAATTTTACGGCCTGTATTGTCCTTGGCTAGGGCCTTAGTTTGAGCGGGACCCCATGACCCAAAGAATTTACTATATTTTTATATTAGTGCTTATTAGTGGTTATAGAAATAATCTCTGTTCATGAGAAACCATTTTACTCAGGACTGCAAATGTAGCTCAGTGGTAGAATTCAGTGAAAGTCCCTGGGTCCTATCATCAGTAGCAAAAGCACACAAAGATGAAATAAAATAGTTTGTACATAGTCCTGAAATCTCCTGATGTAAAATTAGCAAGCAACATCTACCCCTCATTACCATCACTTCATCTCTAGACTATTGTCTCATGCCACAAAACCCTTACAACATTAGAACGCAGTTAAATGTTGACAACTCCCAGTAAGCCTTCACCTACTGGGCAATCCACACCTTTCAGATCTAATCTACAAGCAAGGAGAACACAACAGTGTTCATGGAGTCATACTGGAAAGAGTCAAACAGATGAGAGATGGAGTTAATTCGCCACTACTCTGGGAAATTACCTAACGCCTGCTTGGAAGACTGCAGAGCGTATGCCTAAAACCCCGCCTCCTCCTCGGCACCCACACTCTTCAAGTGTGACTGCAAGAGAAACCTTACATCAAAAGCTTATTGGAAAGTTGAAGACTACACAGATAGCTGTGGCTTTGCATTCTTAGTACTCATAGGTGAGAGGTCAGTCTGGAGCAGCCTCGATGTACTCCAGACATTGCTTTATGTATTTCCATAAATTCACGTGTTTGAACCTGATGGCAGAAAGTCACCAAACCATTAAAAATGATGCCTGTACAAACTCAGAATTACTTGCATAACCCTCTGCCAAGGGAGAAAAACCACTAATTGCATGCTTCGTTCTAATAGAAATACAGAAAAAATGAAACCTCCTTAAATCATCTCTTCAGAAAACTGTCTCTCATGAGATGAGCCTGAATCAAATGCCAAGATGTATATAAGGGGCCTGGCTTTTGTCTTAACAGAACTATATAAAAATAATGCAATTACTTGAGTATTATTTTTGTAAATAATGATGCTGATGTGTTATTATTTTAGTAATATAGTCTAGGCTTTATCTGGCTGTGTTGGAAGCCATATAGATTTCTAACACAGATATCAAGATGTGTCAAGCAAGTGGAACAGCATACACTAAACATACGGAAGGCCTGGGCTTACGATCTCCAGGGTCAAACAATGTGACAAGCAAAATGATACCACAGTTCCAGGTGATGATGGTATCTGACCATTCGTGCTCATCTTCTCCGTTCATCTTGAGGATGAAAGAGGAAGGGAACATGTTACCTGCTGTTCCCATAGCAAGCAGGTTTCTCCTCACTTCCTACAGACTCCCCAACAGGCATAAGTGAGCCACTTTCCAACCCAGATTGAGGTGAGAAGAGCCGTCTGTGTCCCCAGATACCAGCCATACTCACGATCCCCTTCAGAAAGCCTCACATGCCTAAACATACAGCTAGCTAAGTAAGCACTGGCTTGCCTGGCATGCATAAAGCCCTGGGTCTCATCCCAACACCATATAAACCAGGAGTTTAAATTCGCCTTGTCTACCTAGTAAGTTGAAGGAAATCAATACACAAGACCTAGTTTCGAAATTTTTCCAAAAACAAAAGTGCTTTCTGCCTAAGACTTGTTGAACCACAGTCTGTTAGAACCCTAGTTCAGCACATCATGACTAAACATGTTTTGTCTTCTTTCTAAACAAATGGTTAGCAAAGAATTTAGTATTAACTTAAGAAAAAAAATAGATAAATAGCTCTTAAATCCTCCGTGGACACACTGAGTGCATGCCCAGTCCGTGTCTGAAGGCAGCGACAAACGAAAACTGCTATCTGTATTTTCTCAAAGAGCTGACCTGACTTGGAATGATCAAGTAAATTCCCTATGAAAAAAACACAGTCGCCTGGAGAGATGGCTCAGAGGTTAAGAGCAATGACTAATCTTCTGGACGTCCTGAGTTTAATTCCCAGCAACCACATGATGGCTCCCAGCCATCTATAATGTGATCTGATGTCCTCTTCTGGCCTGCAGGTGTATATGTATACATAATAATAAATAAATAAATCTTGTAAAAAAAAAAAAAAGAAAGAAAGAAAAAGGATAAAACACAGTCAATTTAGAAACAATTTGTACTATATTTTCACAGAAAGTCAAAATCGCACCTTCAGTTTTCTTTAAGTCAGGGGCTATTCCACAGACTTATTATTCAGGTCTGTGTGAGGATCTGTGTGGTTTCAATGAGACACCAGCCTGCAGTCAACTTGTGGCCTACAGTACTCACCAATACTGATTTCATCATCAGTTTCTGCATCTCCAATACATTCAAACTGGAAGTCTTGCAGAGACTGGGAAAACTTCTGCACAGCCATGGATAGATCTGTGGTGAAAAAGAGAACCGTCATCAGGCCAGGTGCCACGGAAATTCAAAGGAAAGGCCGTTTTAAAATGCAAGCTTGGCAAATCTAAGCAAAACTTAATAGTTAAACAACTGTGTGCTTTAAAGTCTGGAACTGGCCTGGTTGCGGAGGCTCTGATGCTTCAGGAGAGCAGTGGGGCCAGTAGACTGTGTGGACGCCTTTCTCAGCGAATGGCCGCTCACGCATCATAAATGAATGGGGCATGTATTTGAAAGCAGACAGAAAGTACGAGAGTGGTGGCTTGTGGGGGGGTGGGGGGAGGGAGAAGCTGAATGGCGGATAGGAAGAGCTCCCCAGACTGTGAGAAAGGTTGGAGTGTGTTTTCCACAGCAGAGTACCGGCTAGGCTGCAGAAGGTGAAAGATGCAAAAGGCCATTTGCAGATAACTTGTGATTTATTGGAGACCCATGTAAACGTACTCCCAGGCGGACTTCAATCCAAACAAGGGTCAGAGTCTAAAGTCAGAAAAGGAATTATCCTTTATTTCTGTGGTGAGAATAAAGTACCTTCCATGGTCCACCTCCAAAAAGTAAGTCCTTTGGGAAGCAGCAACCTTGGACTCTGAGGGGCAGGATGATTAAACATTTCTATCCTGAGCTAAGCTGCCTACACTGAAAGCCAAGCGCCTCCCTCCACTGGCTTGCTATGTAACCTGGTGCTTCTTGCTGAACTGCTCTGGGCCTTGGGTTCTGGCTATTATAAGCAAAAATGGAGTAACAATCACTTATTTTCAGAATTAAATGAATTAATATCTGCAAAGGAATTTTTTGGGGGGTGAGGGAGTGTTTGGGTTTCTCTGTGTAGCCTTGGCTGTCCTAGACGCGCTTTGTAGACCAGGCTGGCCTCAAACTCATAGAGATCCACCCGCTTCTGCCTCTCGAGTGCTGGGATTAAAGGTGTGCACCACCATGCCTGGCTCTGCAAAGGTTTTAAAACAACAGGGACTGACCGGTCCCTAAAATCCACTCAAATGTGTCAAATGAAATTAAAAGAATAAACTTCACAGTACAACATCAAGGAAACTGTCAAGTTCTTCTCTCTCAGAGCCATGCTGACCTTTCGCTGCTGACTCTCCTGCAGATGTTTGCAGTAAGAAAATTAAATGAAATATATACTACTTAATAGCATTCCTGAATTAGCTAAAAATCAAAGCTAACCGGCCCCCATTTGACCCAATCTATGGGGACTAAGCTGTTCTCCTTAATCAAACTTTTACCTCTTTTCTCTCCATCCCTTGCTGGGTCTCTAAGGTCTGCTGTTAACAAGGATCCTGCGAAGTGAGAGAGAATCTCCAGCCTCAGCACCTGTCTGTGCCCTTACCATGCACGTCGTCACTCCTTGTCACGTTTTTTTACCTAAGGACTCCTAAGCCTGCTAACAGCACCTCCACTGCTCCTCTCAGACTTAAGGTCGGTCTCACTTGTTTGCTGGCCTGTTGTGCTCAGCCTGAATAAGGTCTTCCTCACCAGTAAGCAGGTGTCAGAAGGACCGGTTCCTTAGATGTAAATTGTGGCTGCATAGCTCAGGACGGAAACATTCCTGAAAGCTTAAATCCAAGAAGCCATCAACAAAGATCCCATTCCGGAGGCTGAGTAGGTCTCTAGCACAAAGGATTGGCCCTGTTGCCGCATTCCCGGAAGGGATGTCTGAAGTTCGCAGGCCCCAAGCTTCAGAAATTGGAGAAATCTGTTGATGTCTTGTCTTAAATATATTAGGGAGCAGTGTTTGTTTGTTTGTTTGTTTGTTTAAAATCATGTCTTAGAAAGAGCTATTCCTGGCAGGTTGACATCTCTTCTCATGACAGAAGAAAATTCCAGGGTCAGCTACAAATCTCACTCCTGGATAGTTGGAATTCAAGAAGAAAGATGAGCGGGCTGCCTGGAGAATTCTTAGACAACAAGAAAAGTAGGGGATTTATATGGAACTGGACTTCCCCACTGCACCGCGTGCCCAGTACTTCACGCTCACTCTCCCAATCTGCACAACAGGGATTTAGTACTTCTGTTGGGAAGGTCAGAGGAGTCTTGTTTGCACCTGGTGTCTGTTAGACAAGACAGTAAGCAGCGCCATTGCTGTCATCCAGTCTAGCTCACACAGGTAGTAGAGTTGATGGCCTTCCAAAGAAGGGTACAGCACAGGAACATGCATTTACCACGGTGCCCAAAAATCACAGTAACAGCCATACCAAACACTACAGAGACAGAAGGTACCGTGATACCTAGACAGTGCTAACCATGCTGTGCTCTTGCTCAAACAGGAGGGAAGTGTTCAATTTAACTTCACTTCAGCGTCCCACACAGACTGTAAAGAAGGCTCCTGCCATGCCAGCAGATAAGGAGACCAGCGATTCTCCCGTGAATGTCCTTCCTTTTCCCTCCCTCCCACCAGCAAGAGACCTTCTGAGCCTACCACAGTCACAGATAAGCTGCTTGTACAGTTACGTCATATGGAACTCTGGGTATAGTCTTCCGTTTCTCCCTAAACTCCTTCTTAGCTCTATGGACCCCTGAACTGCAAACTGAAAGCTGGCTGTCCTCTCACAGGTTGCAGTGAGTGACAGAATAGTTCTTATCTTCAAACAAGAAAGCACCTGCTTATCCCGGCTCTGCAAACACTGGCTCTGCAAGAAGATTGGCTGATGTTCGCAGTGTGGGTCACTTCTGCGACTGTGCCAGGCAGTCAGTTAGACGCAAGCAAGCTTGGGCTCTTTGTGAATGCCCTGGCCCCATAGTCAGCTGCTTATAAAAGCAGGAGCTGAATAGGGGGATTCTTGTCACACTTCTAACCATAAGTGAAGACATGACACACAAGATGGTACAAAGGTCCTAAGGGCACTTTTCCTAACTGGAGGCTTGTGGATAAAGAACAAAACTACCACTGAGCCCTGCTGGAAAAGCTAAGCCAAATGAGCCTGTCAATCACCTGGCTAGGAATGTACCCCTCACCCCAGAACAGCTGTACCAGAAGCTTTAAGAGCTCATATAAAACCTACACGTAGGTCCGTGTGTATGCTCTGAATTCATTTGACAGACATCACACGAGCCAGGGAGCAAAGGAATCTAGAGTGAAATTTCAGTGGCATCTGTACCTCAATGTCCTCATCTGCTAGGCTACGGTCCACCTATCGGGTTCCTGTGGGGAATAAGCAGGATAAACAATGCGTCAAAAAGTCTCCCGGCACCTGGAGAGCACCGACAACACATCGAGTGTTTCCAAGGCAAGCATCTCAGAAAAGGAGAAAGGAGACATTCAGTACTCAGAGTGGCATAGCACAGCACAGTCCTTGGAGGGTGCTCAAAAAGGCTCAAGAAGACTTTGGTAGCAGTTTCAAGTTTCCCCTTTGAAGTAATAAGCAATCTAGCTGCAGCAAGTATCGCTCTGTGTCTCTGTGTAACAGGTGAGTGTCTATTGCAACACTGGATTGACTGTGACCCTCACCCTGACCCTCAACCAATGAGCCTTTCACAGTACTGTTGGAAGCTAACAGCCAGGACTGCACATGAGAATCCAGACTTTAAGCAGGTTGGAGGACAAGCCTAAGATGAAAGGGGAGAGCTTAGAATAGGATGCCATCAGCGGCCAGTGTGTCTGTGTCTTGGATCTCACTTCTAGTTAGTCTTACCTTGAAACTGCCAAGGTTATGGTGAATGACCAAATGGAAGTATCATGAAGGCAACGGGCTTGTGTTAGCAGGTAGCAATACAAAATGGGGACTGTATCCTAAACTTGGTTCCATCTCCTACTAGGTGTGCATTTCTGAACTAGAAAACCCAACACCCTTCATTAGTTTGAAAATAACACAAGCTGGGGGTGTAGCTTAACCATGAGACTTAGCATGCTCAAGGTCCCGAGTTTAATCCCAACACTAAAAACAAACCTACAAGGCGGGATCAGAGACACCCAGCTCAGAGTTGTCTGGATGGAGTCCCTAAATGAAAGTAGAGCCTCAAACCTCTTAAAGAAAGATGACTCACATCCTAAGATTAGTTTGGCTTAAAACTAAAGGGCTAGCACTGTGGCCCTGGTTGTAGAGTGTTTGTGTAGCACCCACAAAACCCTGCTTCTCATCCTCAGCAACCCATAAACCAGATGTGGTGGTATATACCTGTAATCCCAGCTCCCAGGATGTACACTCGGGAGGATCAAAAGGTCAAGGATATGGCTGGCTATGCACAAAATTTAAGGCAAGTGTGGGCGACATGAGATCGTATCTCAAAAAAAAAAAATAATTTAAAATGTATTGTTTTTTTTCTTGGCTTTTTGAGACAGAGTTTCTCTGTGTAGCCTTGGCTGCCCTGGACTCACTTTGTAGACCAGGCTGGCCTCGAACTCACAGTGATTCACCTGCCTCTGCCTCCCGAGTGCTGGGATTACAGGTGTGTGCCACCACGTCCAGCTTTTCTAAAATGTATTGTTAAATTTTAAATCATCACAAACAACAGAAAGTCAATTTTTCTGTTAAATATGAAAAGCAAGATTAAGAGTAAAGGCCATGGGCTGATGAGACGGCTCAGCAGTCAAGAGCACTGTTGCTTGTACAGAGGATTTGGATTTAGTTCCCAGAACCAACTTGGTGGCTTGAAAGTTACCCTTTGTAGCTCCAGTCCCAATGAATTTGGTGTGTTTTTATATCCTTCATTTGCGCTAGGCACACAGATGGCGCACATCTATACGTTCAGGTAGCACATTCTCATAAAATTAAAGTAAATATTTCATTTAAAAAGAGAGAGTGTGAACTGTGCCATGCAGTGGCTGTAGCCCAGACACAGAGATCTAAAGAAAACCGTGAAAGTTCATCTGAGCTGGAGCCAGGGCAGTTACCCTGACTGGGAAAGGAGCAGAGACAGCACGCATGTACCAGCGAGTGACGTCACCCACAGTGAACATGCCTTCAGTGCCACACACACACTGCTTCCTTCCCACGTGACTGCCCAAGAGACAAGCGAGGATTGTCTTTCCTTGTGTTCATCTTGGAAGGCCTGGCTTTGGGCTTTAATCAGCAATAATAACCTGTGCCACCCACAAAGAGATAACACTAATGACACACTGAAACTTCATTTCATAAGAGGAGTTCAAAGCACCAAGCAAATGTTTAATTACAGCTTCTCTTTCACAAAGACGTAAGAGGCGAGATCTACCTGCATCTCAGAAGCACCAATGGATTTACTATGATGTGGTAGCCATAGAAGTGAGATATGTTGCTATGGGAACACATACAAACTGTCAGTCTACTGTTATAAACCATGTTTCCTAAGTGCAACTTCCCAGGATTAGGTTTAAACAGAACTCCAAGGGGCCATATTCTCAGACGTATATCGTTGCTTTCACTATATTGTAAAGAGGGCAGATAGTATGGGGCAGTGGGAACACAAACACAGAAACAAAGCAAGGCCTGGTGTTGCACACCTTTCAACCTAACAACCCTAGCACTTGGAAGGTGGCAACTCCAGGAGGATCAGGAGTTCAAGATCAGCCTCAGCCATGTAGCAAGTTTCGGTCTAATGGAATACATTAGACTCTGTCTCAAAAAAACAAGCAAGAGGAATCAACACTGGGCAGGTGTACTGATGCCTTGCTACAAAGAGCACAGAGCAATGAAGGCTGCAAGGCTATAATTAACTGCATCAGAGGTGATTAATAAATTTTCCTAAAAAGGTTAACTCCATCAACTATACAAATCATACTTAGCAGCTGGTACTTTTCAAAGCACTTAGCACAAATCAGCCCTGTAATCACCACAGGAGCCATTAAGAATCAGATAGCAATATTTTCATTTTGCAGATGAAAAACCTGAGTTACAGAAAAGGTGTGCATGGGCTACCTTGGTGGCACAGTGGGTAAAGGAGCCCACACGTAGGAGGAGAGAGCCAATATCTGAAAATTGTCCTCTAATCTCTGCACGTGTGCTGTGCATGCAGCTCTTCTTCAATAAATAAATAAAAGATAGATAGATAGATAGATAGATAGATAGATAGATAGATAGATAGATAGATGATAGACAGATAATAGATGATAGATGACAGATATATAATAGATAGATAGATAGATAGATAGATAGATAGATAGATAGATAATAGATGAAAAATGACAGACCAATAGATATATAGATGATAAAAGAAAAAGAAAAAAGAAAAGATGCAGTTGTTCTCCAAGGGTACATAAGCTAACATCGGAGTTTAACCAGAATTTGAAGCCAGGGAACCATGCCAGCATTCCTAGCATCCTCCATACTGTCTGCAGTCTTTGGATAGTGGTGGAAAATCAGAAGGTACAGTCAATCCCGCTGGGGGAGAACCCTATAGGCATCAGTAAAGACAGAAGCTTGGGAAATGCAGCCAGGTGCCAGCCAGCAAGGTTAACAAGTTTCCGTGTCCAGAATCTTCTAGAGCAGCTTCTACAGATAAACCTAACCATACCGTCAAAACTCTTAGGCAGCAGAAATATTTCACCATCTTAAATGCACCATTTTCTGTCTTGAAGTTATGCTATCTCACCCACTCAGAACATACACTTAGGGGCTGGAGAGATGTCTCAATGGTTAAGACCACCAGCTGTCCTTCCAGAGGACCAGGGTTCAATTCCCAGAATTGGCATGGCAGCCCACAACTGTCTGTAATTCCGGTCCATGGGATCTGACACTCTCACACAGACATACATGTAGGAAAAACATCAATGTATATAAAATAAAAATGGTTTAAAACAAAACATACACTTAATTCATACTCTGGAGTCAGGACAGTCCCTTCTTTGAGATTTCTCCCTCCCTTCAAGAAGTCTCCCCAGCCTCATCCTGCTCAGCATTTTACCTCTCCTTTTACTTGTAATGCCCTCTCTATTTTACCTTCGATCTTACGAGTGTGCAGACCTAACTTATCCAGCACATTTTAAGTGATGCGATAAAGTTATGAAGTACCGTCACCCATGAGTTTACCCGGTACCCATCACAACATCTTGCCATTAGTAAGAGTTTAATTGTTAATGGGTGGTGGTGGCGGCGGCGGCCGCGCACGCCTTTAATCCCAGCACTCGGGAGGTAGAGGCAGGTTGATCTCTGTGAGTTCGAGGAGAGCCTGGTCTACAAAGTGAGTTCAGGACAGCCAAGGCTACACAGAGAAACCCTATCTAGGAAAAAAAAAAGTTTAATTGGAACTCACAGAGACCTAACTCCTGCCCTCCTTTTCTGCTTTTACAACTCCCTACTTAACTGCTGTCAGGCTTTGAATGAGAAATGCCCCCCCTGGGGGCTCAATGAGAATATGAAACCTTTAGATAGTGCAGCCCTGCTGGGGGAAGTGTGGGGAGAGGGAGGAGAGAGAAACAGAGAAGAAGAAAGAGATGAGTTTTCATAGTGGAAAGACTCCACTGTAGATAAATTGCAGAAATGCTCATGGTTGCGGAACACGAGTCTTAATTTAATAAAAGCCGCATGGCACGTTTCAGAACAGAGCACATCAGGCGTCCATGGCAGGGAGATGTTTTTAGTGTTCTCTCTGGAATCACACGTGTCAGCTTGCTCTGTGCAGGAAAGTCATAAGAAAAGCATGCTGGGTGTGGCTCGAGCCGAAGAAAACACAATGGGGACTTCTATGTGGCTTCTATGGCTTTCCCTTAAACAAACTCTCCACACGCTTACTGTGCAACTTTCTATTTTATGTACAGGTCAGAAAATAATGGTTGTTGGGAAATTTAAAGAAATCTTCCTACAGAGACCCCAGAACAGAGCTCAGGGATTGTTATTACTCACTCAGGAAACGTGGGCTGCGCTGAAGTAAAACAGAGTCATGTAGGCTTTGAACTTTTTCAAACCTACTTTATTTGGGGTTCTTGAATACTTATACCTCCCTTCCAACCCACCTATCATAGACAAGAGAGAAAGGAGGTTAATGGGAACAGAGGAAATAGACCTTTTTAGACTCAGTTCCTAGGAGCAATTCCACTGGCATAGTCGGCAGGACCCCAGCGAATCCCTTACACAGAAAACCAGCAATTCAGCAAAGGTGAGTGCAACCGCAGTAGCCTGAACCTGGAGCAGCAGCCAGAACCCAGAACCTCAAAGCGTTCTCTGGAGTGATTTTCTAATTTTATATATATAGACAGAGAGAAAGAGAGAGAGAGAGGGAGAGAGAGAGAGAGAGAGAGAGAGAGAGAGAGAGAGAGAGAGAGAGAGAGGGGGGTTTTTATATTTATATATGTGTACACACACACACACACACACACACACACACACACACGCACACATACACACGCACACACACATATTCTCAGAGTCGGTGGTAGGATGTTTTTCAGCTGGCAAAGACAAAGCCCACAAAAGGGGCAGTTCCTCTTCTAGTGGATAAGCATCACTTCTTCTCTCACAAGTCCGTTTCCCATCCCACAGTTGGAATCAAGACAAAAACATGATTACATCCACTACAGACCAAGGAAAGTCTCTCCTGCAGGCCTTAAGAGATGCCTTGACATCCCACCACATCTCAGTGGGCAAACCCATAGGAGACACAGCACAGCAAATGGAGCTAGCCGAGGCTGGATTGCCCTGACATGGCTCACCGTACCCTGGAGGTACAGAGAAGCACTGGTTGCCCAAGGCCACCAAACCAATCTGCTGTGTGCTGGGGTGGAGCAACTGGACTTTCCAGCACTCAAAGAGGGAGAAACTCATTGACCCAGTTGAAGTGACCTCATTCATTTTGTGATGGACAGTCTGGATCCTCATCTCTGCATGCATCTGAGGTAGGATGTACGCACTCTTCTCAAAGGCAACTCTTGTCAAAGCATCTGTGTCTGGCACGAACAGAGGTTATGTTATATAAAGGTGACAGAGTTTGAAGGTAGTCCTAGAGTTAAAATTGTTTTTCTTGTGCCATAGATTGAGACAGACAAGCATGGATGTCACTCTGGGGACTGACTGGAGTTCTTTGTTTGTGAGCAAGAACTTAGCTTCACTGAATCCATGTAAAACAAACAAAAAAGACACTAACTCCATTGCAAGACTTCTGTGGAAATTACATGAAATTTCCTAAGCACGGTATCTAGTTCAGAGCAAATACTGACTCACAACAAACAATAACTATTAAATCCCTACTTATTATGATAGGAAATAGAGAATATGAAATATTTTCATTGTAAGCATAGCACATTTAATCTGGGATTCAATTACTGTCTTCAGGAGAGCTTCAGTATAAATAAATAGTGGAACTGGCTGCTCATGAAGACCAAACAGTCTGTAATCCCAGTCTAAAAATAACAACAACAAAACACAGTACTTGCCCAGATTTTATCTACATTGTCTATAGAGCCATAAATTCCATAAAAATTAAAAATGAAAACCCACAACGATTTCACTATTACTAAAAAACCCAAGTTAAAAATGGATAGCTCAAAAGACAAATAAGCCACCCAGGTTCCTACCCTGGGGAAAATACTTAAATGAGTGAAAGGCAGCGGAAGACGGCACTTCTCCTAGGTTCTCTTCCTGCTTTCACAACTGTTCTTTTTCTCTCTATTTGAGACAGGCCAAGGAGGACCTTGAACTCATGAGCGCAGGGACGGTAGGCGTGCAGCACCACACCAGGCATGAGGTGCTGCGTGTAGAACCCAGGACTTCCCACCTGCGTGACAAGCACCCTGACAATGAGGACAAGCCTAGTGCTCCACACTTGCAGCCATTTTTTCACTGATACATTTAATATATCTTATCTACCCAAGATAAGAATTCGGAAGAGATAGTGTGTCACCTTTATTCAGTCACTTACCAGACTACTGCCAACTCTTACGATCTATTTCCTTTGTTCATCCAGCACTTCCGGCATCATACACTTTCAAAGATAGTTGCTGCTGAAGCATAATTTGGCTACTTTAATTTCCCTGCAACGCCCAATACTAAGCTGTTATCCTCTGGCCTATTGAAGTGTATCATTTTTATTCTACAGTTGTGTTGTTTTTATTTCAGACAGTGGCTCATTTGTATTCCAGACTTCTTTTCCCCCCAATCCCTATTATTTAAAATAGATCCTGGCCATGAGATGGAACCCAGACCCAGTGCTGCTTGGGTGGCTAGGAACCTGGGACTAGATAGAAAAACCAAATACTACTGTTCTGCTGAAAACAAAACAAAACAAAACAAAACACAGCAATAAAATGTTTCCTAATGAACAAGTCCCTTGTTCAGTAATTATCAGAAAAGCTTCTTTCTATAGCAGATGGCAACAAATACAGAGACTCGATGATGCCAGGCGATGTGCAGAGTGCGAGAGACCTTGGGACACTCAGTCTCAAATGGAGTATCTCCATCAAACCCCTCCACTTAGGGCTCAGGGACCTCTGCAGAAAAGAGGTAGAAAGACTATAAGCATATAAAGGAGGAGGAAGTCCCCCTCAGTCACAGTCATAGGGGAGGGGAGTAAGGGGAAAATGGAAGGGAGGGAGGAATGGGAGGATACAAGGGAGGGGATAACCATTGAGATGTAATAAGAATAAATTAATAAAATAAATAAATAAATAAATATTAAAAAGAAAAATAAATACACAATAAAGAAAATTATCATGGGGAAAAAAAAGAGTCAGAGTGGACCAGAGGACAGAACAGAATCAGGATTTTCTAGACACAACAGGCCTGGCATACACATGAACTCACAGACACTGAGGCAGTACACACAGGGTCTGCATGGGTCTGCACCAGACGGGGTCCCAGAGCTGGGAAGAAAAGTGGACAGGCGTCCAATCCCTAATTCAGAAGTGTTCTCCAATGGACTGAGATCCCCCCTTTTTTTAATTTTCTTTTGGATTTTTTTGGTGGGGTGGGGGGCGTTCGAGACAGGGTTTCCTTGTGCACTCCTGTTTCTCCTAGGACTCACTCTGTAGACCAGGCTGGCCTGGAACTCAGAGATCTGCCTGCTGGAACTAAAGGCACAAGACACCAAGCCAAATGCAATCTCCAGTTGATACCACTGCAAATGAAAATGTATTTTTCTCTAAGGGAGTTTCACTGGGGGAACAAACCACTCTTACGGTTATGAGCAGCAGTAGATGCCAACACAGAAGAACTCAACAGCATCTTTGGAGGATTCTGTCTCATAATGTTAATTCAGGGTGACTCTTTGTTTTTTATTTTGTTTTCTAAATTACAGGTTCTTTGCATATACATTATGGCTTCCATCTGGGGTTCATGAGTGTGCAAACTTGTGTGGCTCTGGATGTGTCTCTTGTTTCTTTGGCTGTTTTTCTAGTTTGGTTGTTGTGTCATATTCAAATTTGTTTCTTTTTATCATATTTTATTTTATTACTCCTTAGATGCCTATTTGCTTTCTAAGGACATACAGAAAAAAAACTTAATTGTTTTGAAAAATAGATTATTTTACACAGTATATTCTGATTATTATTGCCCTGAAACTCTTCCCAGGTTCTCCCCATTCCTCCTCCTACCCAAATCCACACCCTTCTTTCTTTCTCCTTAAAAAACAATAGCCTATCACGCTAGTTCATGCGTAAAGTTCTAGTGAGAAGAATGTAGTTTCAACTTGCATTGGAAGGGATCTCTCCTCTTGTTTGGGGCCATGTTCACCTGCCTTGCACCAGACTCCAGGGGCAGGGGTTGCATAACGGTGATGCTAGCTAGCAGTGAGGGTTACAATAGCTATCTGTTTGGTTGTCATCACCTTTGAGCATCTGCTAAGGCCTCTTAGGTGATTTTTCATTTTGTAATTACATGTATTGATATCTATAGGCCCTCAGTTCCCAAGGCAACAACCCACCCAAAGAACGAAGAACCTCCCTTCACAGGACTTGGCCAACCACCTAAGCAGAGCTGACCTCGGGGTTCAGGATAGTTATGGAGACAAAGGAAACTGAGGCCTTTCTAGACCTAGAAAAGAACACAGAGAGAAGGCGGCAGTGAGTGTGTGCATACAAACTCACCACCAGCTACAAACGGCACCGTGAGAAACAAAGGAGAACCAGAGTCCCAGCAAACACACGTTAAGTGACATGGATAAGATCTTCTATATAGCTGGAGACAGGGGGAGAGAGGGAGGGACGGGGGGGGGGGGGGTCGGGATTGCGGTTTTTGACAGGACAGAAGGCAGATAGATATTTTACCTACTAACTTGAAATCTCAGTATTGCTGTAGAGGAGCGCTGTCCTGAACAGTGATGGCGCAAGGGGTAAAGGCAGCTGTGACCAACCTGACTGCATACACTGTGTGCTTGGGACCCATGTGGTGGAAGGAGAGGACTGATTTCTGCATATATGCAGGCCCTTGACCCAACAGAAACACACACACACACACATTCACACACTCACACACATATACACACATATGCAGCTACAGAGGCACACAAACACAAAGACATACACACATAAACAAACAAACAAACTATGGCTGGAGAAATGGCTCAGTACTAGAGAGAGTGGAAACTGCAATTTATTCATTTATTTTACAAATAATGAGTAAATAATTAATAAAAGAAAGAAGACCTGCGTTTGGGTCCCACAGCCTCCAACTCCAGAGGCTCCAACGCCCTCTTCTGGCCTCCATAGGCACTGCATGTCTGAGGTACACAGACACATGTGGGAAAACATCCGTACACATAAAGTAAAAATAAATAAATAAATAAAACCTCAAAAAATGTTCAAAGATATTAAGCCATCTCATCGATATCAGTTATAATAAAAAAAAAAGTTTTCTGATTCCTTTCAGCACCTCACAATCACAAACAGGTCTCTTGATAAAAAAATAAAAATACCCTGAGTGCTTTTAACCCTAGCACTCAAGAAGAAAAGGCAGTGCATCTGTGAGTTAAAGGCCATCCTGGTCTACAGACAGGCTTACAGGGAGACACCTGTCTCAGCAAAATAAAAAAGCGTACATTTAATGAGTTGAGGACTCTGGCCATCTGTCCTTGGCCGCAGTGAAGTCGGCTCTGAGATTATGACGCAGGATCACATAACAAATTAATGTCCACAGAGCTGGCGCTGCCACCATTGACTTCTGACCTTCTGTCCAGTAGTTAACCTCAAGGTCATATATCTCATCCTATGAAGAGCATGGTGGTGTGTGTGTGTGTGTGTGTGTGTGTGTGTGTGTGTGTGTGTGTGTGTGTGT
>OU015749.1:70774611-70787063 GCA_907169655.1 Acomys percivali
AAGAAGAAGAAGAAGAAGAAGAAGAAGAAGAAGAAGAAGAAGAAGAATTGTTCAGATTACATGCTGATTGTTATCCCCTCACTTGTATCTTCCCCTTCCCACCCTCCCTCCATCTTCTGCCCTATTTTTCTCCCCTAGACCTCTGACAGAGGGGGACCTCCTCCCCCACTATATGACCACAGCCTATCAGGTCTCATCCTTCCCCTTCCTCAGTGTGCCTCCCCACCAAGGGAGTTCATGTCAGAGGCAGTCCCCACTCTCCCCACAACTGTGGAGAACAAGCTGTTCATTGGCTAGATCTGAACAGAGGGAGTCTAGGTTCACTGAATGCGTAGTTTTTGTTTGAATCAAATTCTCCTTGTTTTTTGTCTCCAGTCATTGGGCTACTGTCACTGTCTTCTATGCCTTCTATGCCTTTGGTGAGTCTAGAAATGAATGAATTAGGAAGAGCTTTGACAAGCTGAAGAGCTGTCTCCGCAGCTCCACCGGACAGAGAGAATTGTTCTGTCTGTATCGGCTTTAAACCCTGCAGAATTCATTCCCCAGTGTGTCTCTAGCAGTCAGTCCTCAGGTCTAAGGCACTCCACATTCACTCTGTAGATCCAGCAAGGTAGGATCATTGAAGAAAGTTGATACACAGTGTGTGTGTGTGTGTGTGTGTGTGTGTGTGTGTGTGTGTGTACATGTGCACATATGTGTTATTTGCACATGTGTCTATTTGGGTACCTGTACCAGTGTGCTTGCTCACAGGGGCCACAGGAGGAGGTCGTTAATGTCCTGCTCTATCACTCTCTACCTTATTCCCACTTATTCAGCCCCTTACTGAAGCTAGAGCTGGGCTGGCAGCCAGCAAGCCCAAGTGAGCCTCCTGCCTCCTGCCTCCTGCCTCTGAGCCATGTGGAGCCTTGCCTGGCTTATGTGAGTTCTGGGATCTGAACTCAGATCCTCATCAGCATGCTCTGACCCACTCAGCCATCTCTCCAGGCCCCAATATGTATCTTTTTGACTGATTGAAATAAGTCCTGTCAAATGGATTGAACTAGAAATTATCATAATGAGTGAGTTCACCCAGAAGCAAAAAGAGTCAAATGGTATATACTCACTTATATCGAGACACTAGGCCAAGGGGTACGCCCCCATGATAAACTTTACCTACCAAGAAAGTGGGTCAGAGGGGAGAAAATCCTATTGAGACTTTAGGGGTGAGAAGCCTGGAAGAATGAGGAAATAGAAGGATCCAGTGGGTCCTGGAAAAATACAGGCGGGTCTGGGCCCTCTAGTCCTCCTCAAACTATGGCACCAGCCAAGGAAAATATAGGCAGTAAACTTCGAACCCCTACCCAGTCTAGCCGATGGACAGGACATTCTCCACCGTTAAGTGGAGAAGGGGATCTGACTTTCACACAAACTCTGGTGCCCCATATCGGACCATGTCCCTTGGATGGGGAGGCCTGGTGGCACTCAGAGGAAAGATAATAAGTCACCAAGAAGAGACTTGATACCCTAGGAGCATATACAGGGGGAGGAGGTCCCCCTCAGTCACAGACATAGGGGAAGGGAGTAGAGGGGGAAACAGGAGGGAGGAAAGAAAGGGAGGATACAAGGGATGGGCTAACAATTAAGATGTAATATGAATAAATTAATAAATTAATTAATTAATTAAAAAAAAGAAAAGAAATAAGTCCTGTGAGGACATTCTGATAAAATGAATGACCTACTTTGTTAATTTGTTTTTTGGATCACAGTAATATTTCATTAAAAATCTTATCAATTTGCACTTTGATATTTCAGAGGTGCTTATAAATGTTGCCCACAGACCTTTGAAATTCATCTGTATTTAAGCAAACTTCCTCCACAGGTGGTGATTATCTATAACTCAAAGCTCTGTTTGTAGGACGAGCTTTCTAGAACATCTCTCAAGCTATTACAGCTCACACTGCTCTTGCATCCAGTTAGGCTGCCTACAACTTACACATTAATTCCAGCTCCAAAGGGACTCAAGAACACCTGGCCTCCATGAGCACACAAACACATGCACACATATGTGTGCTCACACATGAACACATACACATATGTACATATGCCTGCCTACACACACACACACACACATACACACACACACACACACACACACACACACACACACACACACACACGTATGCACATATGCCTACAATCCCAAACTTCAGGAGGCTGAGGTAGGAGGAATCATATAGTGAGTTCTAAATTACCCTGGGCTACACAGCAGAAGGACCTAGCCTCAAAACAAACCAACGAAAACCAATTCAAGCATTCAACATTTCTTGTGATTGAGAAACTAGTGGTTTGAAGTTCTGAAGGGAGCCAGATTTCAAAGGTAAACAGAGATAAATATTCCATCTCTTTGGTAGGCTCAGGAATGTCATGGTGACCTCAATCTGGCTGCCTACGTGCAGTCTAGTTAAAGCCTGACATTGCAGAAGACATCATTTGTCTCAAAACGATGAAGAACAAGTCAACTTCCTGAGTGTGGGAAGCAGAGCCAGAGTTGTTCTAGCGACACAGTTTGGACTCCTGGGTCACCTGCTGAGTAAGTCAGCTTCAGTCGCAGCACAGCTGCTAATGACAGCTGTGCACTTGTGTTGACGGCTCAAGGAAAGAGCTTGGGGTTTGTGGAATGGATTTCAATGAGGCTGGCCATCTTGTTATGAATTTCAGTGCTAAATAGACAGGACTTGCCCTCTCAGTCTCTTACAGGGTTATCATCCCTCATAAACAGATAATACATTCACAGTTAATATAACTCCTTAAGGGGCTAAAGGGATGTCTCAGCAGTTAAGAGCACTTGATGCTCTTACAGAGGACCCAGGCTCAATCCCCAGCTCCCATATAGTGCCTCACACCCATCCCTAACTCATTCCCAGGGGATCATCACCCTCTCTGATCTCCATGGAACCAGGCACACATGTGCTCATATATACATGCAAGGAAACACTCATACACATAGACAAACAAATCTTAAAGAATCTTTTAAAGAATTACTTAATAAAGATGTACATAATATGTAAGACAGTTTTTAATACTACTTTTAAATCTTATTGGATTTTATTAGTGTGTATGTTTGCATGTGTCTGCATGTGTAAGGGCATACATTTACAACAACACATGTATGGAGGTCAAAAGGCAACTTCTGGAACTTTATTCTTTCCTTTCACCATGTGAGTCCCAGGAAACAACTCAGGTCATCTCCTAGCCATACGCTTGAATTTTAAGTAAGAAAATGGAAATCACAAAGGGGTATATGATGTTGGGGTGTTGTGGCACATGCCAGAGGACCTTGTCTCATAAAAACCAAAGTAAGCAAGCAAACAGTAAATGGTGTGATGAAAATAAGATTGTTGTTCACTGCAATTTTAAAAAACAATATAACACCCAGGGGTCCTGCTCAAACTATGGCACCAGCCAAGGACAATATGTGCACTAAACATCGAACCCCTACCCAGATCTAGCCAATGGACAGGACATTCTCCACAGTTGAGTGGAGAGTAGGGACTGACTTTCACACGTACGCTGGTGCTCCATATTTGACCACGTCCCCTGGAAGGGGAGGCCTGGTGGCACTCAGAGGAAGGATAGCAGGCTACCAAGAAGAGACTTGATACCCTATGAGCATATACAGGGGGAGGAGGACCCCTCAGTCACAGACATAGAGAAGGGGAATAGGGGGAAAGTTGGAGGGAGGGAGGAATGGGAGGATACAAGGGATGGGATAACAATTGAGATGTAATATGATTAAATTAATTAAATATTTTTAAAACAATATAATAGAAGTGTAGATCTATGGAGCATTAAAATGCTATTGAAGAAATTCTAAAAAGAGGTCTGACTTGCACATGGGATCAATATTCATTCTTGATTCTGCTCCCTGGAGAATTCACTAACCTTGGTTCCTTTCTTTCCTCCTGTATAAAATGGAGAGGATATGTATGTGGCTTGGTTCCCTGTAGTATTTCAGTGATGTACCTGGTGTAATAATAGCTTGAGAAAAGTTGTATCATGTACATTTAAGGTAGTAAGGACACCTGTAGTTAGTGAGCTTATTAAGGGTGGAACATGGGCCTTAAAATACAATGAAGTAATAAAATTGTGATATATTTCTCAAATCACTCTATTATGAAAAAAAAGGTGAGGTTTATCAGGGGGTATATACTAAAATCTTCAATTTTAAAATGTAGGTTATTCTTGGGTTTTTTTAAAAAGCCAAAATAGTTCCAAAATTGCTTTAGTGTTTCAAAATGGAGTAGGATAGCAGAAAATGAAGTCTGTAAACACGTGGGATAATGAGTTTATTGAAAAAGACTCACAAAACACACAGTGTAATCAGAGAATAATGATCTTTGTTCCCTGACTTCCAAGGCAGGCCAGGCTCTACCACTGCACACTGTCCTTTCTTGTTTTCTGTGGAAGAGTGAGGCATGGTGCCAACATACTCCACATCTTGTCCAATGCAGTGGGCTTATGTCTTCTCCTTTCAAATGCTATTCATTATAAAATATTTCCGAACTTTAAGAGAACAGTCACTGTACTAGTATGTGAAGAAATTCACTTTGGTATAACTATATGGCCCATAGATAGCCATGATATTCTGGAGACTCGCCGCTTCCATTTAGTTCAAGAAGAATAAAACGAAAATTGAGTAGAGTGAAAGCCTAACTATGCTATAGCACCATTGTGAGCTCGTTTTATGAAGGAATGCCTGCCTGTGTGAGTTTGCATTTGTTTCCTGCTATGGATTGAGAATGTTTTTCTTTCGAGTGATTTTGGTCAGCTTGCAGATCTCTCTGTGAGCTCAAGGCCAGTCCACTCTACACAGCGAGTCCAGTGTAGCCAACACTACACAGAGAAACTCTCGTCTCAAAACACCAAAACCAAAAGAAAAAGAAAAGAAAATGTGAAATATCCCCTCAAAGTCTCAAATGTTTGAGACCTTGGTGGTGCTGTCTGAGGTTATAGAACCTTTAGGAGACTGAGCTTTGCTGGAGGAAGTACATTATTGGGAAGGGGGAAGGGAGGAGATTGGGGCCTTAACACCCTAGATATACTACTTCCTGTTTTCTTTCAACTCCCAGGCTGTTGGTGCACAGTAACAGGCCAGCCTCATGTTCCTCTGCCACGCCTTCCCACCCCGAAGACTGCATCCCTTCTCAAAACGTAAGGCAAAGTAAGCCGTTTCTCCTTTACGTAATCTTATCAGGGCATTTTTATTGGAGCAAGAGAAAAACAGCCGAGGGACATCACATATAACGTGGTCCGACTTCATAGCTGAGGCATAAGCTCCTGAGTCTCCTGTCTCTCCTTCCCAAGCGTTGAGATTAGACGTGTGACACCAAGTTAGCCCTTCCTTGTGTTTTTGCTTTTGCTTTGATACAAGGTTTTACTCTGTTGTCCTGGCTGGCCTGGAAGTCCAGGCTCGCCCTGAACTAGAGGCCCCCGCTACGATGGAATTTTAAAAACAGAGCACAATACATAAAATACAATTTTAAAAAAGAATTTAAGGAGAGTACAAATCACTTTCATTTCAGAGGAACCTTGTAGTAGGTTGATACCCCACTCAGCCCACACACGTGAAACCCAGGCTTTTCAGGGCCCAGGGCCATAATGACATCACACTCCTGCTGCGGTGCTATATCCTTGAGGAATGACATGCTCTCAGCAGCATGAATGACCGAGACTCCGCCCTATTTCAGTCTAAGGGTCACTTCCCCCCTTCAAAGGTTCAAAGAAAATACAGAAAGACCCTGGTGGCAGTGTGACAAGGGCGATCAGTTAACAGTGTAACACTAGGACATGTGTTAGTCACAAAACACACAAGCTCTTGTCTCTTACCCAGGAGGGAATAGTATGCTGGTGGATAAACACATTATTGTCATCAATAGAATCAGCATTACATTGACCTTTGACTCACAGAGACAAGGCAGCAGAAAGAGGGTTTTCAAAGCCAGGGTAGGAACTGATTTAAGGAAGAGAACAGGAAGAAATTCCATGACTCTTCTGTTTAGAACATCTGTTTTTCCTGAAAAGGTCACAAAGTTTCCCTCTAGTTTGCTTTTTTAAAAACCCACCAAACTCACTTAGAAAGATTGTGTCTCTGGCTGAAACAGACATCCTGGGGCACTCCCTCCAAGCCAGGGCATGTCAGAACAGCACCCAACCATCTGTCACTGGACTGTGACAGGTGAGGCCTGCTCTAAGGATTAGCTAAAGACAAAAACAATGGTTTTCCGGTTTAAAAACAAATATTTCCCACCCTAGGTTATTTTATTTCATCAAGTTAATTTCTACTTTCATTTTTGGGTACTGTGGGAAGACAATATCGTTCTAAAAATTCCCTACCCGGCACTTAATTGTTATGCTATTAATTTAGCACCCTAGGAAGATGCTGGACTTAAGTCTAGGCATTCAAGGAGTGTCAGTCTCCCAGAGGGGACAGAGAGGAGGAAAGGAAGGGAATATGCAAAGGTCACTCATGTGACAGACTCGCAGAACAGGAAGCAGCACTGAGTTTGTGCTTTCCCACACTCTTCCACAGGCACTCAAACCCCAGGCCTTCGCAGGCTGTCTGTGGCCTTTCAGGAGGCACCGCGTCTCAGTTGGGCACAACTCAGACTCACTCCTCCTCCTACCTCACGTGTACTCCGCAAAGCATCTCAACAGGCCCTCATCAGATGCCTCTGCCTTCCCTGAGGCAAGCCCGGATATTGGAAGCCACACGTCCTCGTTCCAGGAGTAATGGGCTTCATACAAACCGTCTCATTATCGTGTCTCCTTAGGACAGGAGATAAGAAGTGAAGCAATTACCTATCTAACGTACTCTGCCTATAGATAGACACCACACCCTGCACGTGAGCACAGGCATGTGGCTGTCGGGGGTACATTTGGAGAAATGCATCATGAGGCCCTTTAGCCACTGCACACTCACACAATCCCAGATGGTGCAGGTGTCACATCACAGGAGTGACATCATATGAAGGCATGCAGTCAGTTGTTGACCAAGCACGAAGGTGCTGTGTATGTCTGTGTGTGTGTGTGTGTGTGTGTGTGTGTGTGTGTATGTATGTGTGTATGTGTGTGTGTGTGTGGAGTGTATGTGTATGGAATGTGTGTGGGGTGTGTAGGAGGGGTGTAAGTGTTTGTGTGTGTACGTTTTTACAATAATATATTTATTAGTAAAAACCCAAAGCCATATGAACCCATGTCAAACTCTAGAAGTGGCTGAATCTTCCCCCAGAACAGCAGAGGCGGAGCCTGGACCACAGGAGGCCACAGAGGAGCCCCTAGGTCTCCTCCTTCATTCCAAACCCATCATGCATCACACACACACACCACCTGGGCCTTCATCCCTTCTTCGCTCTTTGTCCCCTCCCCAGGACTGAGCGCTCTTGCTCGTGCTGCTGCCTTTTTCACATGGGTTCAAATCCCACTTCCCAGCTGTTTCTATCTCAGGCAGATTACCTACCTACGCTCTTCTTCATCAAGTCTAGATGGAAGCGCTGTTTGAAGGATTAGTCTGAAGACTAATTTACAGGTTTCCTCGTGGAACTTCTTTCCTCCTATTGTACCCCGAAAGAAGATACTCTTGTGGCAAAGGGAAGGCTAGGGGCTAGGAGGTAGTCAGCATAGCTAGGCTTTTCCGTTTAGTTTTGTTATTTGTCTGCGGCTTTGTGGGTTTTGCTTTTTAATGTTGCCCGGTCATGAGTAGCCAAGGCCATCTAGGCTCAATGCGTAACTGAGAATGGCCTTGGCTGTTCCGACTTCCTGGCTGCTGGACTACAGTGGTGTGCCACTGTGCCTGGCCTTACTCTAGGAGGCATCAAAGCCAGGGCCTTCATGCACAGCCGTATAGCACGTTAGAAACTTACAAACCCAACCAGCTGGCCCTTTTTAAAACTGAAATACACTTGATCTGCCATGAAGCAACAAAATCTAAAATGTTTTTAGCATCTTAGACTTCATCAAAACACGGAAAAACTTCAGAAATTATACAAAAACACTAACATAAGACAAAGGGTTTTAAGGAGTCCAAATGAATTAATGAGCTTCACAGTTTTACAGGTCTACACTAGAAAACTGCAGTTCTGTTTTAAAAAAAAATTTTTTTTTTCTGTCTCCAGACACAAGCCCACAGGAGTGGTCTCACATAGTTTCTGCTCTAGGGTAAGCAGTAGCTGGGCTGTGGATCCGGCACTGCGGGCAGCTGTGTGCTCGGGGTGGGGAACGAAAGGAATGAATGTGGTTATCAAGGCGTTTCTGAGTGAGGAGCCCTTGGAAGGACATGACAGTGAGGGGTCATGGGAAAACAAGTTCCCTTCACCCCACTTCCTGGCAGCATTCGCAGTGTACAAGCCGTCAGCAACTAGTGTTTACCAAAGGGAACAGATAGGGGGCTTGCTGGGTGGGGGAGGGGCAACAAAGCCCGCAGAAACACAGAGTATACTCTTGTTACGTTACATTTTAAATGTTTTTCCTTAAAAACTCTAGAAGCAGTTTGCAAGCTTCAGCACGGAGCAAAGCATTTAATCCCTCCAGCTTTGGTAAATCCAAAGTTTCTTCTTCAGCTCATCAATCACACAAATAAAATTCAATTAAGGAAAAAGACAGTGTTCACTGTATGGTTTTCAGTCATGTGCAGTCTGAAATTACTTCCCAGTGTCATAAAAAGAAATATCTCAGGATTAAAAGTGTTCAAATTAGGAGTTCTCCTGGTTGAAACAAGCTTGCTGGCAAATATAAAAACAAAAACAAACAACAACAACAACAAAACAGGTGGAAATACCCTGAATTTCACAAAAATCCAAGAGCAGTTTTGATCAATAAAAACCCTGTATTTTATAATTTCTTTGGAAAAACTCAATCCAAAACTATTAACCGATTAACTAACCTCAAATCAAATGCTGCCAGCTTCTCTTTTCCTTTTTAAAGAAGTCAAAACTAGTTATGGGAGGCCAAGCTAAGCAGTTGGGAAGTGGAGGCAGGGAAGTTGGGATTTCAACACCAGGCTCAGTTCCATCGTGAGTTCAAGGCTAGCCTTAGCTACATAAAACCTTGCTTTGAACTCCTTTAGATAGTTAGACAGATAGACAGACGACTAATGTGCGTATTCTATGGCTTTTTGTCTTAATCCTGGGGGTTTAAAAATAGTACAAGCACTTTTCAAAGAGTGTTTGTCCCTAGCAGCAGCTCATCCCTGCGGTTCCGGCACATATTTTCCTTGGAACTGTGGATTTACCAATGGTTGCAGCCTCTCGCTGCCTCTGCTTGAAGTTATTCAATTCAAGTCAGACAACATGCAGAGCACCAGCCTCCCCATGGGATGTAATAGGCATCATTTCCCTCCCTCCTGCTTCTTAAAGAAAATCAAAACGTTCAAAAGCACCACATGTAATTACACACACATCTCCACACACTTACTTTATTTGTAATAAACATTTCCACACTCTTACCATCATCTGAGTATCAATTATTGGTTCCTTATAGCGCCCCTCTCACCATATTAAGGGGAATATATGGCCTGCAGATTTCATACATGTCACTCTGATAAAACCATGGAGTTTCCTTACACAAAAGCAGTTAAGAGACCTGCTCTACTTGGCTCTGTGATGAACAGCAGGCTTGAAAGCAGCCCTATAAGGCACAGAAGAGCTTATTTCAGCAGAAACCACGAGGAAGGTAACTTGCTCACTCCTGCTCAGCTACCAGCTAGCTTCCCAATGCAGTGTGGGATGCCTAGGGAAGGTGTTGTCATGGGGGAGGGTGTCCTCCCACCCACATCAGCCATCAGGCAAGACAACTTCTCATGCTCATAGTCATAAACCCATCTGATTTGGGAAACTCCTCAATTGAGACTGTCATGTGACTCAAGGCTGCATCAAGGTGACAGCTGAGGCTGACCAGGACAAGATTAGTGAGCAATGATTTGATTAACCTGCAAATTTGGAATGTATATGCATGTAAAATAGACCACATTTGTCTGCTTTAACTATTTAAACTCATGCTACATCCTTTTGTGTACTGCTAAAAACCTGTTTCTTTTGGATTTATTTATTTTACTTTATATGGGTTGTAGTTACGGTTGTATTGCTGTGAAGAGGCACCATGACCACAGCAACTCTTATAAAGAAAAACATTTACTTGGGACTGGCTTACAGTGTCAGCAGTTAGTCCATTACCATCATGAGAAGAAGCATGGCAGCACACAGGCAGACATGGTGCTGGAGAAGGAGCTGAGATCTCTACATCTTGATCCACACAGGCAGCAGAAGGGGACTATGTGCCACAGGCATAGCTTGAGCATAGGAGACCTCAAAGCCCGCCCCTACAGTGATACACTTCCTCTAACAAGGCCACACCTACTCTAGCACCTCCTAATAGTGCCTCTCCCTAAGGGCCAAGCATTCAAACAGATGAGTCCATGACCTATTCCTATTGAAACCACCACACTATGTATGAGTGCTTTGCCGACGTGTATGTGTGCTCACCACATGCATGCCTAGTGGCTGTGGATGTCAGAAGAAGACGTCAGAAATTCTAGAAATGGAGTTACAGATTACTATGAACCCATGTGAGCATGGGGAACTAAAACTCTTGTCCTTTGCGAAAGCAGAATGTGTTCTTAACCACTGAGCCAGCCCCTTGTGTACACTTTAAAAATTTAACTTTTTTTGGTGTGTGTGTGGGTGTGTGTGTGTGGGATGTGTGTATGTGGGTGTGTGTGTGGGTGTGTGTGGGGGGGTGTGGGTGTGTGTGGGGGTGTGTTTGGAGGTCAAAGAACAACTTCAAGGAGGTTGATACCTTCCTTCTCGTGTTACGTTTTTAGTCCTAAAAGAGGACACCAAGCTGTTGCCTCACAGCCCTTCCCTCACATCCCGTGGTGCTGCAAGGTTCCCGTGGTGCTGCAAGGTTCCCGTGGTGCTGCAAGGTTCCCGTGGTGCTGCAAGGTTCTCGTGGTGCTGCAAGGTTCCCGTGGTGCTGCAAGGTTCCAAACTCAACCACCACCAACAGGAGCATCAACTGGACAACCATCTCTGATTAGCTCAATGAATGTGGGCCGTTGCCACATCTGAGTTCCAGTCTTTGTTAAAGAAATCCTTCCCTCCACCCTTGCCCTCTTTATAATTAGCAGAAAAGATGAGGAGGAGAAACTTATGTAACTAGCCAGTCAGCAATTTGTTAGCTATTGAGGCTACTAAAGTACCCTTACAATTAGCACTGACTGTAAACACTGGGGGTGGGGGGGTGGAGTGAGGGGTTGGTACATGGACTATTCTCCCGGTCCTCTCACACCCCATCAAAAACAGCCAAAACTTACTTTGGACATAAGCATAAAGTTTTTTTTTAACAGCTAGCAAGGATGTACTATGTAGAAAACATGATACAAAGTTCTGATATGGTTCTCACTTTATAGTTTACAATCTAGTGAGAAAGAAATCATCACGTGCCTTCTTTACAAGAAGGAAGCAGGAAGGCAGGCTGGACTGATGGATAGGTCAAGTGCTGAAACCCTAAATGGGAGGCTAGCTTGGGGGCACACACCCATAATCCCAGCACTTGGGGATGGAAGCAGGAGGTTCGAAACTCAAGGTCTGTGGTTCAAATCCAAGGCCAGCTTGAGGTATGTGAGAAATCTAAGCAGCAGCGGTTACTTTCGGTGCAGTGGGAGTCCTCCAATCCTCTCCAGCACCTGA
Organism: Acomys percivali; assembly: GCA_907169655.1. NCBI lineage: Eukaryota > Metazoa > Chordata > Mammalia > Rodentia > Muridae > Acomys > Acomys percivali. Next base: position 70,786,332 of record OU015749.1, read on the forward strand.
GCAACAAGAGTCAATAACTAGGTATGGCCAGTAAGAACTATCAGTCAGCATTATTTTTTTCTGCTTTAGGTATTAAAGCAAGTAGAGACTGTCCTGTTACAGTAGCTGTGCTGACAGAAAGGTACCATTGTGGTCACTAAGACAAAAGCCCGTGGGAACTCAGAGCGTCTGAAATGCAGCTGTGCTTAAAATTAAAATGCTATGCGAACCCTGTGACATGATGACAGCACGATTAGCAGCACGTAGTTATCCCTGTGCAGACTTTCCCTCACTCTATAGTCACTGTGATCCCATTAAAAAGCCTCCGATGAGCACCTTGGTTTTGTAGCTTCTCATGCCAGGACATTGTCTCTGAGGTAAACCATTAATAATATAGGGAGCATTTGTTTGGGATCACAGTTTCAAAGGGTTCAGCCCAAGCCGGAGGCAAGCGAGTGGTACAAGTACTTTGCTAGACTACATGACACCTGGGGGTTGATCTCGAGCATCTATTTCCCCTCCCCCTCCTCTCTCTCTGTCTCTCTATCTCTCTGTCTCTGTCTCTCTCTGTCTCTCTGTCTCTGTCTCTCTATCTCTCTGTCTCTGTCTCTCTCTGTCTCTCTGTCGCTGTCTCTGTCTCTCTCTGTCTCTATCTCTCTGTCTCTGTCTCTCTCTGTCTTTCTGTCTCTCTCTGTCTCTGTCTCTGTCTCTCTCTCTCTCTCTCTCTCTCTCTCTCTCTCTCTCTCTCTCTCT
>OU015749.1:70787073-70801436 GCA_907169655.1 Acomys percivali
TCTCTCTCTCTCTCTCTCTCTCTCTCTCTCTCTCTCTCTCTCTCTCTCTCTCTCTCTCTCTCTCTCTCTCTCTCTCTCTCTCTCTCTCTCTCTCTCTCTCTCCCTCTCTCCAGTCCTCCCCCTTACCCCCTTGCAGTTATTTTCAGTCTATAGTCATATGCTCATCTTATTGGGAACTTCTGTTGAAGACCTCTTCACCTCAAGGAATCCAGAAGGCATAGAGGAACCACATCCAATATGTCCTTCAAGGACCTGCCCCTAATGCCGTAAATTCCTTCCACTGCCTCCCACCTTCAGCTTCTCCCAATAGTGTCATGGACTGCTGACTAACCTTTACTATGTGGTACTTTTGGGAAGAATCTAGCTCCCAGCTTGAACAGACATTAAAAACTAATCTATCCTGAGAGGAGGCACCTCCCTCAGTGCACAGTGGTGAGACATCATCCTACAGCCATATGGCAATCATCATTTAGAATAACATTAACAGCAATTGCTTTGTACCATTAAAGGGTGGCCACAGTCAAATTTCCAAGCACACTCCAAAGCCACTGACTCTTTTTTCAGAAAGACTTCGTGTGTGTGTGTGTGTGTGTGTGTGTGTGTGTGTGTGTGTGTGTGTACCTGCAAAAACCAGAAGGCATTGGATCCTCTGGAACCAGAGTTCCAAGCAGTTGGAAGCCACATGACTCCAGTGCTGGTAACTGAGCTAGCATCCTCAGGGAACAGTAAGGATGCGTGACTGCAGAGACAACGCTCCAGCCTCCACTGACTACTTGCCTTGTCTTACTGACTGGACTCAGGGACCCCGCAAACTCACCTTTATCTTATTCCTCCATCCCTAGTGATTCTGGCAAGGAGGGATTAAATGGTATAAATCTGATCAATGGTAGAAAGGAAAAGACAATAATGTGTTTCTTTTGTGCTTTGCTAAATATTTGATTGTCTTTGTTTTGGGCAAGGAGACTTTGGTTATATCAGCCAAGCACATGTACCATTTTCAATGGGGGAGAAAGAAAACCTGTTTAGTTCAGGATTGTAAAATATAAAGATATTTGAAGATACTGAACAGGCCTAGGGATTTAGCATAGTTTTATTCTCTATAACAGGTGCTATGTAAGAATTCTTTCCCCAAAGTTTTACTGTGTAGCCCTGGCTGTTCTGCAACCCCTTATGTAGGCTAGGCTGGCCTTGAGCTCTCTGATCCAGAGACTCACTTGCCTCCACCCCCTGAGCACTGCGATTGAAGGTGTGCACCAACACACCTGACAAAAGGATTGTTTTAAAATTGCAAGAAAGCATAGTGTTGGGAAAGGGAGGGAAGGGCACATTCCCAGCATTGTTAATCGGCTTCACAGCATAGGTTCTGCTTGTCACCTTGGCTAAAAAAGATGCAGCAGTCCAGCGCTTTTCTCTAATGGCTTTTAGTTTGTGCAGAACTTATGGGTTTTCCAGCAAGGTCTGATTATAAGGACCAGCAAGGGAATCCCACCGGTTGCCCTCCCACCAGGCCATCCTCTGGTGACTGGGAAGCCCCAGGCATACATCCACAGAGACTTTGAAGAATGTTCGCAAGTGTCACAGACTTGTGAGAGCAACTTAACCTCTACTTTTTGTCCAAACATGCTAAGGCATCCCACAAAATTGATCAAATTATTAAACAAAATAAAATCATGTATTTCAAGCCAGGAGTGGTGGCACACGCCTTTAATCCCAGCACTCACTCGGGAGGCAGACGTGGATGGATCTCAGAGTTTTAGGCCAGCCTGGTCTACATAGCCAGAACTACACAGAAAAACCCTGTGAAAAAAAAAAAAAAAAAAAAAAAAATCAAAACAAAAAAAAAAATCATGTATCTCTCAGACCCCACAGCAAAAGTAGTTCAAGATTTTTTTTTTGTTTTGAAAGACATGTCCCAGCTCAAGAAACTAACAAATAAACAAACATTTCCTTTGCTCTTCTGACCTCTGAAAACACACACACAAACACACACACACACACACACTCACACAAAGCTGTTCTACATCACAGTGACTCTATCTGGATCACACAGCCACACTTACTGCCCAACTAAAGCACAGTCCTGTCACTGATGTTTACCCTGACCTGCCGTAGGTCTGACTTCTAAATGCAAGACATTAGATCACACAAACTGTGTGTGTAAGTGGGGATGAATATAATATGAATGATTGTGTTAGAGTCACTTACAGTATCTCTTCAGCCAGAGTTTATGTATTATAAGCATCTTTGTTTATTCATGGTAGGTTTGTGGGGACACCGTGCAGGTCGAGGACACCGTGCAGAAGCCAGTTCTCTCCTTCCATCCACCATGCCCATGTGGACCCTGAGGATGTCTCAGCTCACTGAATCAACAAGCTTCAGCAAGCCTCTTAAGGAAGAAGCTAGAAGACAGAGGGATGGATTCTACCCACCCAGAGAACCTGTGTAGATCACTGGAGCTTCCAGAGTGTGTGCGCTTAGTACTAAACTCCAAACCCGTGCAACGGCAGTAATCCTGGTATTCACAGGAGAACGCCAGCAAGATGGCTCCGTGGGTGGAGGTGGTTGCCACCAATCCTGAGGGCCTGAGTTCAATCCCCAGAAGCTACATGATATTAGGAGAGAACCAAATCCTACAAGTTGTCTTCAGACTTCCACATGTGAACAGTAGCATGTCAGAGTATGCATACACACAGAAATGCACACACACGTACCACAAACACATGAACAAATGAAACATAACATGCTTAAGGACTTTTCACAGGAGAAAGCAGAGGAAGATGGGACTGAAGATACTGTTCTGTCAGTCTTAACTCCATAGTGACAGTGAAGCGGTGGATCCTGGGGGTCAGTTCTGTCAGTCTTAACTCCATAGTGACCGTGATACAGTGCATCCTGGGGGTCAGTTAGAAAGTTTCACATCCAGGCACAAGACAGAGCTGAGTGGACCCCGACACCATCAGGCTCTCAAGTTTTGTTTGTTTTGCTTTGTTTTGTTTGCACAATAGTGGCACATATACTGTTGGAGTAAACAACTACTGATAGGATTTAGGGTGCACTCCATGAGATGGAACCCATGCCTGGCTCTGATAGGATTTAGGGTGCACTCCATGAGATGGAACCCATGCCTGGCTCTGCTTTGTTGGTCAAGAGCCTGCATGTAGATGCAGGGAAAACCAACTACTATTTTTTTTCCTTTGGTTTTTCGAGACGGAGTTTCTCTGTGTAGCCTTGGCTGTCCTAGACTCACTTTGTAGACCAGGCTGGCCTCGAACTCACAGTGATCTACCTGCCTCTGCCTCCCGAGTACTGGAATTAAAGGCATTCGCCACCATGCCTGGCTGAAAACCAAATACTATTGTTCTGCTAAAACAGCAGTTCTCAACCTGTGGGTTGTAACTCCTTTGGAGGTCACATATCAGATAGCCTGCATATGGATATTTACATCACACTTCATAACACTTGCAAAATTACAGCTATGAAATAGCAACAAGATAACTTCATGGTTGGGGTCACCATAACATAAGGAACTGTATTAAAAGGTTGCAGCATCAGGAAAGTTGAGAACCGCTGTGCTAAAGGAGCATAGCAATATAATGACTCCTAATAACATCTTGCTATACTCATAGCTCAGGGTCTTGCTCAGCCAGCATCCAAGATGCATCCTTCTGCAGCAGATGGGAACACATACAGAGACCCACAACTGGGGAATGTATAGAGTGCAAGATCTTGGAACACTCTGTCCTAAATGGATGCCTTGGGGCTCAAGGAACTATGGGGAAGATGAGGTGGAGAGATGGTAAGAGGCATTGTGCATGGAAGACAAAAAACAGTGCCTCCCAAACACAGCAGGACTGACACATGTAGGAACACAGGAAAACGGAGGCAGCATTGCATGGAGCCTGCAGGGATTCAAGTCAGATGGACTCCCAGCAGAGAGAGGAGGATTGGACCCTATCTCTGTCCCTAACCCTGATTGTTAGGGATTAATGTCCAATCGGAAACTGCTCACAAAAGCAAAATTAGTTTCTCCAAGGGAGCCTCACTGGGTATACAGACCATATTCTAAGGAGGCCCAATGCCCAGCAGTAGATGGACAATACAAAACGGACTCAGTGGTACTTTGGGAGATGTTTTTGTTTCTGAATTGTTTACATTACTTGTCTTTTATTTGTTTTGGGTTTTGTTTGGTTGGTGGTGGTAGTAGTGGTACATTATTCATTTGTTTGTTTATTTGTTTGTTTGTTTAGCTTTTTGAGACAAGGTTTCTCTGTTACACAGAGCCCCGGCTGTCCTGGACTCTCTTTGTAGTCCAGGCTGGCCTTGAAGTCACAGAAATCCACCTGTCTCTTCCTCCTAGTGCTGGAATTAAAGGCATGCACCACCACACCCAGGCTGCTTTCTGTTTTGTGGGGGTGGTGATGGTAGACGTTGTTGTTGTTGTTGTTTTGTTCTGTGTGTTTTTAATGATGAACAAGTGTCTCTGTAATGGGATGAAACATCCTTCGAGTATATGCCCAAGAATGGTACAGGTGGATCTTGAGGTAAATCAGTTTCTAACTTTGAGAAGCAGATTTTTCAGAAGGAGGAAGGAACCCCAGAGTAGACTGGGAGCGATTACCAGATGTGGAGTGCAAGTGTCAGTGGAGTTTGAACTCAACTGGGGTTTTTAATTGTTTTTAAAATCAGTTAGTTTTTTCTTGCTGTTCTAGTTAAAGTTGTGAAGGGTTTTTAGCAGTCTGCCCTCAGCCCCACTCATCCGTCTCATCTCATTTCTGTTTATGTGTATGCAGTCCTGAAGAACACAAGCTTTCTCAGGCATATATTACACGCATGCAAGTGAAAGCAAAAGAAACCACAGCACATCTAGATTTTACAGGTCTCATAAAGGTGTGCCCCACCATGAAGTTTCCCAGCCACGTTCCCAGGTAAAGCTCCTCAAATGTTACTGTTTGCTTGAGTTGCCTGGTGGGTACTACCTGCAGCAGATCCAAGAAAAATACATTAGATGAAGTCTACTGCTAATGCAGACCCTCTCATCCCTGGATCCACACTCGAGACAGGAAGTGGACCCAACCTGAGGCATGCTGCCTTTGAAAAGTCTAGGCTGCCCACTACTAGAACACATGCATTGTCAGAGGAAAAGACACAGCATATTCTGTGAGGATGGGCCAGTGTATGGGTGTACTTATGACAAAGTACCCGCTGCTCATTTCTACCTGGAAAGAAGCTGTGCAATGAAGGAAATGCTAGGGTCGCCAACAGTGTTTGAAATGTACTTAACGAACAAGTGATGTCCTGTTACTTAAGTTCCTGATTGAAAGCTAAGACACTTTTATACATTTTATTGCGTGTGTGCATGTGTGTGTTTCGTGTGTGTGTGTGTTGTGTGTGTGTGTTGTGTGTGTGTGTGTGCACACGCGCGTGCACAGAGCCCCACGGCACACATGTGGAGGTCAGAGGAAAGGGATTTGGTTCCGTCCTTCCACTGCATGGCTCATAGAGACCAAGGCCAGGTCAGTAAGTTTGGCAGCAAGTGCCTTTCCCTGCTGAATCATCTTGCCACCCCCACCCCAGCCACTTCTAAGATTTTGTTTTGTTTACAAATGTTTATTCATTGTGTATGTGCTCATACGAGTGCATATATGTACATGGGGAGCGTGCCACAGTGCAGATGTGGAGTTAGAGAACAGCTGGAAAGCAACTTTCTAGCCCAGAAGCCTATGCGGCATTTCCCATCCGAACCACAAGCATCAGCGTAAAACCTGGCTCAGCCACTCAAGGGTGTCAAAATCCCTACTCGACAGAGCAGACTGTAACGTTTGCTGCTGTAACCTCGTTGGGGGCCAGTGTTGGGGTCCTGAGATAGCCCAAGAGCCCTGCTTACCCCATGTCCTCTTGAGTGACTTTGTAAAGCTGGCTTTAATAATGACTTGATGCCAGGCGTGGTGGCACACGCCTTTAATTCCAGCACTCGGGAGGCAGAGGCAGGTGGATCGCTGTGAGTTTGAGGCCAGCCTGGTCTACAAAGTGAGTCCAGGATGGCCAAGGCTACACAGAGAAACCCTGTCTCAAAAGACCAAAAAAAAGAAAATAATAATAATAATAATAATAATAATGACTTGATGAGAATAGTTAAGTATTCTTATTAAAATGTCTTTGTGCTTACCTAGTCCCCTAGACGAGACTGTTCAAAGGAGAGAATGCACAAAGGCTCTTAACAAATAGGTAAGGTCTATCAACTCAGAGAAGTCCATAGATGTCAAAACTAAGGAGAAAGCATATTCACATCTTCTAAGACTTGCAGGTGGATGTAGGAATCAGCTCTATGTTTGACCTTTTCTCCTCCTAATTTTAACAGAGGGTAAAGATCAGAACTAGACAATCACTACGATGATGACACTAAATCCGGTGGCCCAAGGACAAAATTCCTTCAAGGAAAGCAGCCCAAGGACCTTTGACTGCAGTAAGACACTACTGTGAGATAATCCATAAAAGGCACTGCCCATAATGAATTTGAATAAATTCGTTTTAAACTAACTAAGAACAGGGAGGGGTGTGTTCAAAGTACAGCACAAACGTATATGAAACGTCATTGTGTGCTCCAGTACTACATATGGTAGATATAAGCCAATGGGAAGATAAGCTCAATTGTGTGTGTTTGAGTGTGCCATACATACATTGGAATATGCTCACATGCCAGGAAAGCTTGGTCTCTCAGAAATGTAGGGGTTTATCCCAATATCTTTGCTAGTCCACTCCTCAGCAATCCTTTCATCACCCAAGTGAGTATTGAGAATTAAACCCCACAAGCCACCTTTTCTGTTTTCTTAACAGTAAAACTCTGACAAGTGTGTGTGTGCATGTGTGTGTGTGTGTGTGTGAAGCTAATATTTACTAAGCCTTTAGTTAGTGCTAAGCACCTTGCCAAAGGCTAAGAAACTCTAACCTGCACCTGCACTGCTTTCTGAGGAGCTGAGTGAAATGGCCTCCCCAGCTTGAATAGAGACACCAGCTAGTTGGAGTCTGCACCTAGATTTGAATCCAGCAGGCTCCGTGGTTAAGAACACTGTCTGCTTTTCCAGAGGTCCTGAGTTCAACTCCCAGCAACCACATGGTGACTCACCACCATCTATAATGAGATCTAACTCCCTCTTCTGGCAAGTGCTCGGGTGGCAGAGGCAGGTGGATCGCTGTGAGTTTGAGGCCAGCCTGGTCTACAAAGCAAGTCCAGGACAGCCAGGACTACAAGAGAAACCCTGTCTCCAAAAAAACCAAAAAATAAAAAAATAAATAAATCTATTAGTTAATCGTATGGCAAAAGAAAAGCCATACAAGACTTGCAGGCAAATCTTTCTAGTAACTTTGCTCATAAGAGGCAAAACATGGAAGTAACCAAGATGGCGGCAAAGAAGACAACCTGGACAAATGGGTACATACATAAGTAGTGTGTTGTTTAACACTAAAAGAGCTACCAAATCGGGGCTGGAGAGATGGCTCAGTGGTTAAGAGCACTGTCTGCTCTTCCAAAGGACCCAGGTTCAATTCCTAGCACCCACATTGCAGCTCACAACTGTCTGTAATTCCAGTTCCAAGAGACCTGACACCCCCAAACCAATGCATATAAAATTAAATAAATCAATTTAAAAAAAAAAAAGAGCTACCAAATCCCAGATGAGTTCACCTGCATAAAAGGCCAGGGGAAAAGCCTATGGACCACACAGTTCTGACTCCATGGCATTCTGGGAGACGCAGAATGGTTGTGAAACCACTCTATGAAGTATGACAGACCGAAGACACTCCTAAACACAGACGGAACACAAGGAAACCTACAGCCTTCGGTTAACAACAATGTATAAACATACCTGCTCATTTTAACAACTGGACCCACCCAACGCAGCATTTGATCAGGGGAACTGTAGGTGTATGAAGAGGAAGGGAGAAAGAGGCTACATGGAAACTGTAATACTGATTCAGTTTAGGAAAACCTTTTAAAAAGCTATACAACTATAGAACCTGAATTTGTATATAGTAGTTCATTGTAGTTATAAAAGTTTTAAGTATTCTGAAAATGTTCACAGTAAAATATTGTCAGAGGAGAATAATTAAAGGTCTGTGTACTTATGGATTTTAAATTGTCAAAAGCTTGTGTTAAATAAACACAACCCGCAGGGCGTGCTGGCACACACCTTTAATCCCAGAACTCAGGAGGCAGAGCCCAGCCTTGTCTACAAAGTGAGTCTATGGCAGTCAAGGCTACATAGAGAAACCCTGTCTCAAAAAAACAAAAATAAAATAAAATAAAATAAACACAACCCATCAATAATAAGCTTTTGAGAAACAATACCAAAAACAGCAAAGCCACATAAAGTTAATATTAGAAGTTCTTACCTTAAGTTTTTTCTCTTTTAATACATTTTTATTAATTCTTTAAGAATTTATTATAGTCATACTAAATATTTTGATAATATTTTCCCTCATTTTCCCCTTAGCCCCTCCTACCCATCCCAACTTCATGTCCTCTTTCTTTTGTTTTGGGGGTGGGATTGTTGTTTTTTGTTTTTCTAAGTTTCTCTGGGTAGCCTTGGCTGTCCTGGACTTGTTTTGTAGACCAGGCTGGCCTCAAACTCAGAGATAGGCCTGCCTCTGCCTCTGCCTCTGCCTCTGCCTCTACCTCTGCCTCTCTGCATGCTGGGATTACAGGTTTTGTATAACTCACTGAATTCAATTTGTGCTCCTCCTGTAGGCTTGAGTGGAGCAATCCATTGGAGTGTAGTCAGCCCTCCCTTAAAGATGCAGGCTCCCCTCCCCCACTGTCAATGCCAGCTCAGCTGTTGCAAGTCTCTTTAAGTTCTGTGAAGGTTTCGTTTTGTCTTGTTTTTGTTTATCTTTTTCTAAACATTCCTTCAGATTTTGAATTTAACCGTGTTAGTTTTATAAAGCTGGAATTTTCCTCTTGGAGAGTTTGTATTCCCCATGAGAAAAATAGTTCTGTTATTACTAAAAATTATCATTATTGCATAAACAGTACTGAAACTGTTTGGAAACCTGAACAAAAATAATTATATTCCCACCATCATAACAGCTATCTGTGTGAATTCTCTTCCCACTTTTTCCCAGTGTTATTAAGAATAACTACTTGAAAATAACCTACCCATGGGATCTCCTCGGTTGCACTTTACATCTCCAGTTTACTTTAGGTGGTAAGAAAACATTCCATTTAATTTTGTTAGATCATATACAGTTTCTGAGAACCCAGTGGAAGCTTGAAAAATGGAACTAAGGAGTGACATATTGAAAATTTCCAATTCATCTACACAAAGCACTTTCCTGTGTGGATTGTCTGCCTACCATGTGGTTTACCTGCCATACCAATGAGATCCCAGGTTAGAAAAACACAGACTATGCAGTCTGTCATAGCTGAAATACAAGGAGCCCACTGCTGCTCAGAACCCCAGCATGCTCTATGTGGCTACCACCTCTGAGACAATGCTCTCCCCCTAAAGCAATGAAGGCTGAGGTTACATAGACTGGCTCCAGCAGCAGGCCCACTCAGGTACTGGGTACGGGGCTCAGACAACTGCAAGAATTTGGAAGGACAGTGCCTGGAACTGAGAAGTGATAAATAGCTTTGCTGATAAGCTTTCTCTGGCTCTCTTCGCTTTCCAAGGGCTCCTCTCTGTGAATGTGAAATGGCTGCGTGATTCTTTTATGCCTGATAACAGATTCAAGATGTGTAAAATCTGCAGGAAAGTGAGAGCTGGCAGAGGCAAATTTACCACCTATCACAAGCACACACACACACACACACACACACACACACACACACACACACAGAGGAGGGAGAGAGGGAGGGAGGGAGGGAGGGGGAGAAGGGAAGGAGGGAAGGAGGCAGGCAGACAGAGGTACAGAAAGAGACAGAAAGACAAAGACAGAGATGGAGCGGGGTGACAGGACTGAGTATGCAGCAGAGATCTGAGCTCCTAGCATAACACAGGAAGACAACACAAGCAAAGGAAAGTGCTAGAATGTGACCCAGAGGAGGTCAGCTGTGGACTTTTGCTAGACTTGATCTCTTACTTCTTCAGAATCTATCTGTTTATTTGCCTCACATTTTCTGCTGTTGCCACAGAGACCAATCCTGAATAATTATGACAGCCAAAACTTCCCACAGAGCCTGAAGTGGGCACATCCTTCAGGCACAGTCTTAACCTACATCAAATCTATATCTATGTGCAAAGCACAAATTCGTGTGTAGCTGTTTTCTGGCAACACTGCCTATGTCAAGTACTTCAGGTAAAAGGAAAGAGTATCTGGTGATGATGAAATAATTACAGAAAAAGAAAACACCGTCATTTAGGCATTCCGTGAGATGTTTCTGGTCACCCCCAGCAAACACTGCTATTCTTGGTGTTTTAATCAGCTCATAGGTCTTTCTGGGGTCTTTTAAGTCATGTGTGTTTTCTTTGAAAGGTGATTTTTTTTTCCCCTGTCTATAACTGTGTTTAGTAAATCACGTAAACCATGAACCGTCAAGAAGCTCTTCGCCTTATATCCCCCATCTCAAATGCCAATCACTAAACAGTTTAAGCCTAAGTGAAAAAGGGATCCATCCAGTGTAGACTCTCCATAAAGCACAGCTCCCACCGTTTCACCCTGTGGGGCTCCCAATGAGAACCACCCCACTTAGGCTCATTTATTTGGCTATCCCCTGGTGAGAAGGTTGTAGAAAGTTTCAGAGGTACAGCGTTGATGGAGGACGTAAGTCACTGGGGGCGGGCTTTAAGGTTTTATATCCTGGCCCTACTTCCTGTTCTTTCTCCGTTTCCTGCACATGTGAAATGTGATCCCTTCTCAGCTTCCTGACTGCCTGGCTGGGCTCTGGGGCTTTTCTTCATTTCCTACTGGGCTAGATGTACTGTGCCCTCCCCCTGTCCCCACTCTCTGGTGGCCTTTTCTCCTCTAAGTTGCTTTTTCACAGAACAGAAAATTGATGAATACACATGGATAAAATGTTTAATTTACATGACATTTTCTTCAACGCTGGATTACATATTAGTTCACTTCCTGTTTGTTTGCTTGTTTGATTATTGCTGATTGATTAAATAAACAGAATGAGCTCACTGGTGACAAAGCTATAATAAATAAGTGCAGGCTTATTAGAAGTGGCATGGAGAGGGGGAGAGGAAGGAGAAGGGAGTGCTGAGGGGTGAGAGGGCTAGAAAGGTGGGGAGGGGGTGAGGGTGAGAGGGAGAGAGAGAGGGAGAGAGAGGTGAGAAGAGAGGAAGAGGGGGTGAGGCGAGAGAAGGGGGGAGCGGAGAGGGAGAGAGACAGACCCTGGAACCAAAATGTCTGGCTTATACAGTGACTCTCTGGAGAAGGGAAGCCCCGCCCCTAGGTAGCAGGCAGGCCGTGCCAGCCACGCCCTGCAGCAGGACCTAACCTCTGCTTTTTGAGATAAGGGTCTCCTGTACCCCAGGTGGCCTCCAAGTCTCTATACTGTCAAATCTTAAACTGCTGATCTTCTACACTAGCTCTGGGGTGCCAGCACACTTCTCAACAGTGGACACAGCGCCACCTTTGCAAGTTGAGCAGCCTTCACTTCATCCAGGCTAGCCAATTCTAGTTCACATGGTGGAGGGAACACACACAGAAAGAGGAGAGAGACAGATGAATGTAAAAAGTACTTTAAAAAACACATCTTTCAGCTCGTTACCACACATACACGTGCTCTCAAAACCAGTAAGGTCTCATTAAACAATGTTTTCCTTCACACATTCAGTAAATTATCGCATCTTATTTTTTTTCTATTTTCCCCTCACATTAATTCAACTTACTAAATTGACTTTAACAACCTTCTATGATCAATTTGAACTTGAAGCCCCTGGAACCCTTGACACAGGAGAGCAAGGGATGCCCAAAGCATCACTGAGGACAGTTCTTGTAAAGAGTAAAATCCGCACCAAGCTCCAGTTGACTTTTCTTCCCCCCTCCCCCCACAGAAACCAACATGGCTTCTCCATGGTTTCTGTCTTGACTCTGTTTTCTGTGCAGCGCAGTTGAAGAGTGGCTAGCGGTGTTTGTTAGGCAGCTGTTGCTTAGACTGCTTACGCCCCGGCCCCTCTGTGAATACTCAATACTGCGGCTTTAAGTACCAATACCACAAGAGCCAGTCCAGAAATGTTACCCAGGCCCTCCTTCAGAGCTGGGCTCTGAACAAATACTCTCTGCCTTTGCTTATTTTTTTTCTTCTTCCATGCAACATATCTATTACCAAAATAACCTTCAGACAATTTACAAGGAGGAGGAGAGGAGCACTTTCCTTCTTTCTTGCAGACCCATTTACAAAAATAAGTAAACAAACGAAGCAATCCCCGTTCATAAAAGTATTTGCTGAATTTCTGTCTTGTAGTACATTTAGCACAGACTTCAGTTTTACTTTCTAACAATATATTCCTCCTAAGGAAACATGTTTTACCCCAAGCATATAAAACCACAAAAACACAACTCCAACTCCACTTCAGAACCAACGACAGGTAACTTTGCTAAGCAGAAGCTCTTATCAGTTCTCTGTCATACGTCCTGACTCCACAGTCTTCATTAACCGCTTTGCGTTTGTTTCACGCAGGACCTACTCATTCGTTTCATTTATTCATAATTAAATTCTGGTGTCTAATTATCAGAGGTTAAAGCATGCTGCATGAACCATAGACAGGTCTGTACTGCCTCTGTACTGGTGTTACATTGCTGGACAAGGCCCCTATTCAGAAAGAAATGACCGCAGGCCACGCCTGAACCCGGCATAGTAAAAGGCAGAAGCATCAGTGAAATCAGACATGGGAGCTGGCTGTGTACTTTACGCCAAATTTCAGTGACATTTGGGCTGCCCTCTCGTGGATCTCCCCTTGCCATCAGTCAGTCATATAGGCAATTCATTCTCTTTCGATGCTCACCTCACACAGCCCTGCATGGACAGACCATCCTCCCAAACAAGAGAGAGGTCACTCTCAAGGGCCAGGGTCACTGCAGTCACTCTAGTGATGGCTCCAGCACCTAATCTCAGTGCTCATCTCATCTCTCTATTCTATAAGATTTAAAAAAAAAAAAAAAAAAAGGATGGTGTCTCCAGACCTTCTGTAATGTCCCCTAGTGGTACAAGATGTCATCAGGCCTGGGTACACTTCCTGGGAAGCAAGCTCTAGTTTTCAGACTTTGGGGAAACTAAACACCTTCCAGCCAAGTTCCTAGCCCTGGCAGAATATGCCAGAATGTAACTCTAGAGGCACCTTTCTTATTCAGGGAAGGAGGAAAGGGGCCAGGGAACCTAAGATAAGATCTGGTCCCCAAGCCTCAAGCAGCCACCCAGCACAGAAGCCTGTCTCTGCTTTGCACCTGAGACAGCCTGCAAACACTCCATCATCGTAGGATTCCTACCCCAAGGGCAGCTGGCTTCTCTGTGTTCCTTGACTGTGTGACATCACAGCAAAGCCAGGCCTGCTGTATATAGTTCTCACCCAGAAAACAGGAAACAGAAAGGGAGAGTCTCCCTCACAGGCACCGCCTTCCACTGTGTTTCATCTGTTCTCTTAGATCTACATATTCAAGTTCAGAAAGGCCGAAGCTCTGCACTCCCATGCTTCCTAACTGGAGACCAGAGCTAAAACAATGTGCATGGTATGATTACTCTAAACCTAAACCTAAGTCTATGATTAATGCAAATCTAAAAAGCCTTCCACATTGGAGAAGGGACTGGTGTGCAGTACAAGATGCCCCAAGACCAGGTTCTTAGCACAAAAATAGATCTATTTACCCAAGAGGGACAAAGGGCAGTAAATAAGGGGATGGAGTGCTAGGAGAAGGGGAAAGGAGCAAGGGAGAGGGGTAAAGGGTGTGTGTCCTGGAGGGACAAAGGACACCTCCTCTGGACACTGAGGAGACAGATGTGGCCCATAGACAAAGGTAGGTTTACAAAGGGAAACGGGGACTGGGGGGCTCCATGTTAGAATGAGTGTTTAATATTGATTGGGCATGTTAATTAGGTGAGGCAACAGGGGCTTTTGATGGCTGGACTTGAGTACTTTGATAGCTAGACCTTGGTAGCAGGAAGAACTGGACAGCTTTAGGGAGTAAAGTCCCTCTGCCTTGTTTTTATTTCCTAACAGAAGTGGAAGGAAAATGAGGCAATCTTTTGAGTCTGGAAGACAGAGTGGGAATGGCTACTTTAGATGAAACTGAGGTCTCTGCACTAACACATGCACGCACACTTTTGCCTGACAGAAAAGTGAGCTTAACAGTTGAATTCACCGTTAATCCTCTGAAATGTTCAGTAAAGTTTAGCAGAAGCAGGACTGTAAAAATCTCACCAA
>OU015749.1:70810795-70824692 GCA_907169655.1 Acomys percivali
ACACACACACACACACACACACACACACACACACACACACACACACAGTTCTTCTGTGCAACTGCAACCCATTTTTCTGACCTTCCTACCCAGGAGAATGCCTCAGTGAGCACCTGCTGCAAACGAAATCAGGAGAAACAGGCGCCCTTCCAGAGAGCCCACTGAGCTCCTCTAGAACATACAACAAGCCAGGCTAGCTCAGCTCCATTCCGATGAGCGCCATGGCACCCATGGAAATTAGCACAGGTACAGTTGCCTTCCAGAGGAAGAAGTTCGCAAAACGACCTGAAAGAACCACGGTCTGAATCCAGCTCCTACGATTAATTACAGCTCATTGGAGAGGCGTCTGCTCATTTGCCTCAGCTTCTGAGCACCGTAAGGAACAGATGAATGGCTGCAGTAATTACACATCCACAGTTTTGACTCGGCCACCCAGTCCAACAAGCAAAACCACCTCCATGGAATACACAGCACATATGCAGCGCTGTGGACAGCTAAAGTCCAAACGCAAGTTCAATACCAGGAACAGCCTCAGGTAACAATTGGCAGGATTCTGCTAACGAATGCCCTTATGAACAGGAGGGAACATGGAAGGCCTCTCAAATGCTCTAAACTTTCCTTTCCTCTCTTTACTTAAGTCTTTCCCTGCACCTCTAAAACTTCTGAATGCAAAGCTGGTCCCGAGGACACCAAGAAGAGACAGGCTTAGAAAAGGTCCATGTGCAGAACAAAGCTGAGTTTGAGAAACAAATGGGAGGCGGGGTACACAATCTTTCCTGCCACAGTTCTTTGTATGATCGTTGTTGTTTTAGATGGATCTCATGTAGCCCAGGATGGCCTCCAAGTTGCTGCATACACAAGTTATCAAGTCAAGCCATGGAGTCCTTCCTCACCCTCCTGCCTGCCCTTCCCAAGCGCTAGGATGCCAGGTGCAAGCTCTCGTACCAGCTTCCTTTCTAAGATAATCCAGGCTGTTTTCTGACACTGGGTTTTCTTGGACCTTTAACACCTGCCCCATTCCAGATCCTAAATGCATGGGCAGCAGTGAACTTCACACGGGGGCTGTGTCTTCTACAGCATCAACATATGTCCCACCCCCAACCACTGGAATAAGTGCCATGCTGCTTCTTGGGGCTATGGGTCACTAGAGGCCTCAGCCTCTAGAAGACAGGTGATATGTCCAGTGAGTGACAGGAGCCTTTGAGGGAAGGCCACCCACAAGGCACCAGAGCCAAGGAGTCCCCACAGGGAAAAGCATCAACAAACACCATCAGGTGTTCTCAACAGTCCCTGTGAGAGGGAAATGAGCTTCAGCAAAGCAACAGCCTTAGGCCAATTAACAAAAAGAGCTGACAGGTCTGTGTTGGCTTTTCAATACTGTGTACATTAAAATTGTAAGCTCGCTTGCTTTTAAAATAGTATGAACGGAATATGCAGAAATAGCTTCACGTTTACATAGTGCCCTAAATTGCATTGTTGGGATTAGCAACATGAGTAAAAGTAACTTGGGAAGGAGAGGATTTTGTGGGTTTATATGACCGGGTCACATTTGTCACTGAGGAAAGCAAGGGAAGACACTGAAGCAAAACCATGAAGAAACACTGTTTACTGGCTCCCCCTCACAGCTACCTTTCCTACAGCTCTGAGTAATGATTCTGTCCACAGTGGGCTGGGCCCTCGTCCATCAATTAGCCAATCAAGAAAACGCTTCTTGGACATCTCTACAGGCCACGCCTATGGAGACAAACCCTCAACTGAGGCTCCCCCTTCCCAGTCCGGGCAAACTGGCAACCAGGATTAGCCATCACACAATTATTATTATGTAATAATCATAATAAATAATTGAATGTGTGTGAGACTCCACTATAGTTAGTCCTTTTCAAAGAACCCCCAAGTACACAGGTTTGAGAAGCTCTTAACAGCAAACAAAATAGCCAGCATAAGCTACGGAGAAGAAAGCTAGAATAGAGAAAGGCTGACCCTGATGCTGCAGGGATGAACTCTGGAGGGATGAACACTAATGCATCTCTATCACCAGGTCTGCCTATCATCTTATTTCAGTATCCACAGGGGTGGGTCCAAGACATCCAGAGCCACCAAAATCCAAGAATATCGCCTGTGTAAAGGGCATAGCATCTGCGTAGCACCCACACACAGCTCACCCACACTGCTTCATCTCTGGACCACTTACAGTCCCTACTGCAGTGTAAACACCTGTTGCACTATATTGCTTTGGGGAAATGACTTGGTGGTTAGAAGGAGAATGGTCTCCATACACTCGTATGTTTGAGTGTTAAGTCCCCACTGAATTGGGAATTGTCTAGAAGATTTGGGAGGTGTGGCCTTGTTGGAGGAGGTGTGTCACTAAGGGCTGGCTCTGAGGTTCCAAACTCCCCCTCCTGCAGACCAGGATGTAAAGTTCTTCCCTACTGCTCCAGCATCATGCCTTTCTTCTTCCTGCCATTGTGACCATGGACTAACCCCCTGAAACTGTAAGCCAGCCCCCAGGTAAATGCTTCCTTTCGTAAGTGTTGCCTTGGTTATGGTGTCTCTTCACAGCAATGGAAAACAACCATGAAAATATAAACAATAAAGAAAGTGTGAAAACAGTTTTCTCTTTCTCTTTTGATCCCTCCCACCACAGCTGTATACACAGCAAGCCTACAGATACAGAAAGCTGCATGTATTTGGATTATTGCCTGATTGATTTTCATTGACAAAAACTGGGCAGGGACAATGGCTTGCGCAGTAACCGCTTTCCATGTATGCATGACCAACAGAGTTCCTCCACAGAACCTGCATAAAAACAAAAAACAAAGCCCAAAGCTGGGCGTGTTAAAGGTGGTGCACACCTGTAATCCATCACTCAGGGAGGCAGAGGCAGGCAGATTTCTGTGAGTTCAAGGACAGTCTGGTCTACAAAATGAGTCCAGGATAGCCAAAGCTACACAGAAAAATCCTGTCTCAAATGAAAAAGAAAGAAAGAAAGAAAGAAAGAAAGAAAGAAAGAAAGAAAGAAAGAGAGAGAGAGAGAGAGAGAGAAAGAAAGAAAGAAAGAAAGAAAGAAAGAAAGAAAGAAAGAAAAGAGAAAGAAGAAAAATTCCTGGGCATGCTGCTGTGTTTGTTCAGTCACAACACTGGGAAGACAGAAACAGGAGGATGAATTTCCTCCTGGTGAATTCCAGCGAGTGAGAGCCGCTGACTTTAAAAAGCATGCATCTCTTTCCTTTACAGTTGGAACAGTTGAGATTGCACACTTGTTTTCAATTCCATTCTCTCCCTACAGCCACCCACTTCTCTTTCTGCGGAGTTTATTTTTTCCCCTCTCATGGATCCTTTAAACTCAAAGTATAGACAAAAATATAGTATGTGGTATGAGAGAATAATTCTGAAATATTTCATCACATGTGATTCTTAAGAAGAAAAAATAAGTAAAAGTCTTTAAGACTGAAGCTGGGAGTGGTGGCGCACGCCTTTAATCCCAACACTCAGGGAGGCAGAGGCAGGTGGATCTCTGTGAGTTCAAGGCCAGCCTGGTCTACAAATCTAGTCCAGGACAGCCAAAGCTACACAGAGAAACTCTGTCTCAGAAAAAAAAAGTCTCTAAGACTGAAACCTGATAAAGGAATAAAGTTCACCTAGCATAATATTTGATAAGGGTGGAGATTTTGAGTCACACAAAGTGAACCACACTTGAGTCACTGTTATCAAGAACATTATCAAATATAGACACAAGGTGTGTGATGGAATAAACAGATAATCACAGCAAGATTTGTAGCTGCTTGACAGCTATCATACTAGAAATCTGAATGCAAATCAAGACCAACATTCTAAGCAATCATCCTTTTCCTCAGAGTGGGTACAAAACTGGAATGCCATAATTCAGTCTGGAAAACGTTAGGTGTGTGTGTGTGTGTGTATGTGTGTGTGTGTGTGTGTGTGTGTGTGTGTGTGTGTGTGTGTGTGTAATCATGTTAGCCTATCAGGCCAACAACAACTCTGGAAACTGAAGCCAAGAAGATCAATCAAGCTGAGGTGTTTGAGCGGGGCAACACAGTGAGACCTCATCTCAAAAAATTAAATTAAAAAAAAAAGAAGAGAGACTCACAACTGCCTATAACTTCAGTCCCAGGGATCCCGACACCTTCTTGTGGCCTCTGTAGGTAATAAGTCCACATGGGGCACACACACCCAAGCAGGCCAACACTCTTACACATAGGATGACGTTTGCATCTGGTTCAGTTCAGTAAAGCAGTACAATGCTGTGACCCCAGAACTCAGGAAGCTGAGGCTATTGGGTTTTGAGTTCAAGGCCAGGCTGAGCCAAATACAAAGAAACGTTGACAACAACAACAAGATTTTATCCACAAGATAAAATTATCTGGAGCCTGTGGGGAAAGGAGAAAAGTGACTCAGTTGGGTTACTTGGGTCAAGGGACATGTGTAGTTTTATTGAGACAGACATGCATGTATAAACCAAAAGAATGCATGCAGAATGTGTGTAGAGTGATGTGCCAATAGACCCAGGATTCAAGGTAGAATCAGGAAAATAGAAAGTGCAAGGGCAGCCTGGGCTACAAAAGGCTTTGCCTCAAACAAACAAACACAAGGATGCACGCACATACATTTACTACATTATTAAGAATAGAAACCAGACAGGATGTCATTAGTTAAACAAGGTTATCTTAGAAAATCATTATTAGTGAAACAACAAATTTAATTTTAAAGTCCTAAAATGAACCATAGGTATAACTATTAAAACTACTAATTGAAGACCTCCTCAGATAGGTAGTCAGGAGGGTCAGACTGGAGTACAGGGCTCTCTCAGTGGGCCTGGGAACGCACCAAGCCAACTTCAAAACCTTCCAACAGGGTAGTCTTATCCTACATCCTCGGAGGGCAGGCATCCAGCAGCTAGCCCAGCCTGGAGTCCCCTCCACTGCCAAGAGTGTATTGGTAAGCAAAAAGCAGGACCCCCACCCCAGTGATGTCAAAGATACCCATTTCACAGCTGACACTGGTGTGTGTGTGTGTGTGTGTGTGTGTGTGTGTGTGTGTGTGTTGGCATTCAGTTGTGATCAGATGAAGTCTTCTTCCCCCACAGGCTCCAGAGAATGAGCCCAGGGTGTCAGGCTTGCCTGCTTGGCATGGACAAGGACGTTTACCCACCAAGCCAGCTCACCAGTCCTGAGATTTTTTTTTCCGTAATAAATAAAGCATTTCTTCCACAATGAACAAGAGTAATAGCTGTGTGTTAGGTACAGTAATACCCTGTCATCAGAAAGCCATCTGGGAAGATAACGGGTTTATATATCTAAGGGCATAAAGCCGAATTGACAAGGCGGGGTCTCAGTGTGTGCAGCCTAGGGCCAGTCCACAGGCTGCTTTCATCCCAGGGTGTTTTCAGGTGACAGTATCAGGAGGCTGGGCATTCCTGGTACCCACCAGGACATTACACTCTCAACACTTCCCCTGTATGTTTGCCAGAGCAGCCCTGAAACACACGATCTTTATAAAGCTTGACTGAAGAATCCCAACGAAGTGTGTAACATCACCAGTGAAATAATATACAAGTCAGGAAATATTTTCAATGTGTGAACCACCAAGTGCGGAGCACCTGACAGCCACAGCGTGAGTCAGCCTGGCATGGCACAGGGGAAAGCGGTAGCCTCTGAGAGGGGTAGCCTGCACCCTCGGTTCAGTAAGGTTTGTTCTGAGACTTAACCACGACTTCAAACCAGATACAGAGTTCCCATTTGTGTGGACCACAGCTCAAAGAACTGCAAAGAAGCCAGAGTTTCACAAACCAGAGTAAATAATCATTATCATAGCAGTCTCAAATCCCAATTAATTGGCAATGGGCACTCCACCTGTGCAATTACAGCACCACCACCACCACCTCGATTTTTGTTGTTGTTGTTGTTTTGTTTGGTTTGGTTTGGTCCTGCAGCTTCTCCTCCCACTGTTAATGCCCTCAACCAGAAGTCAAAGATTAAAGTGTTTCACCTCAGAAGACACAAGTGGATTCTGGGGAAGGCAACGGTTAAGCCTCAGCGTGTAGTAATTTTTTGGTTCTCGGTATGAGAAAGTTTGAGTTGAGAAAATCTTAAGTTGTAATGATTAATCAAAAAGGGAAATTCTGGAGAAGAAAGAGGGAAAACTATACTGCCAGGCTGAGTGGGGGGAAGGAGGCAGGGTCGAGCTACTCACATCTATCAGAGGTTTGATTGAACTTTCTCACCTATGACCAGCACCACACACGGTGCAGGCCAAAGTTTAATATTCACAGAAAACTCAAGTTTAAAAATCCACTGTTACCACTACGGCGTCCAAACAGCTTACCAGCCGCCGCCAAACTGAAACAAGTATTTTTTTAAAAGTCATATCAATGACGAGTCACTGTTGTATGAAATTATTTTTCTAAAATATTACTCAGTTCGCTAGCTTCACTTTAAGTCCGAAAACCACGCTCTTGGTTGCACTTCTCCCTAGGAGGAGTTTTGTTTGTTTGTTTGGTTCGTTGGTTTTGTGTCTTTTGAAACAGGGTCGCACTCTGTAGCCCTGGCTAACGTGACCTTTCTTTTGTAACTCAGGAAGCCTCAAAGTCTTTGCTTTCCTCCTGCCTCCGCCTCCCCAGAGCAGAGATTACAGGCGCGCGCGCCAACCATGCCCGCCTGGCTCTCTCCAGGACTTTTAACAGAAAATCAAAACGATAAAAAAAATAAAAATAAATAAACAAACAAACAAACAACCAGGCACCGAAACTTTAGACAAACAAAAGTGAAAATCCCCAACACGTTTTTCAGCGACGAGCCTCAAAAACTGACTGTGAAGGGCTGTTTGGGGGAACTTTTGCTTTCCCGGGGTTGCCAGGGAAGTAAATCGGAACAGACTTTGTTGGCCACCAGCAGGGGAGCCCTTCAGCTTTTGTCCCCAATCCATTCAAACAAAAGAAGCTCGGTCTGGGGCTTCCCAACCAGGGTCCCGCACCCTAAGGGGCCTTGCACACCCAGGGGCCCGTCACTCACTCCTCAGCGCCCCGATGAGCAGAGAGCCATCCTTCAGCAGCTCTTTGATGAACTTGTTGGTTCTCTCCAGCTCGATCTCGTGACATTGCAGTCGCTCCCTGAAATCCGGACTGTCCAAGTACGAATCGCTGAACTCCAGAGTGGGCAGCCCCATGGCCCAGGCGCGGCGGCCGCTAGCTGCGGCGGGTGAGGGGGGGACACTGCGTACGCCGGGGAGCGCTGGGGAGCGCGGAGGACCGGGCCCCGCGCGCCGGGCTCAGTGCAGCTGCCCCGAGGCCGGGCGGAGGCTCAGAGCGCTGTCAACCGGGCTCATCGTCGCTCGTTCGCACCGTGAGGGTGGCGAGGCTATGGGCCGCACTGCAGAGCTCAGTCTCCCGGCAGCGCCACTTGCGGGCCGTGGGGGGTGGCGGGGGGTGGGTGGGACAGTGAAGCTCACTTAGCCGGCGGCGCCCCGCGGCGACTCCGGCCCGCAGGGAAACCCGCCCCCTGTGCCGAGCGCACGCGGGCCGGGCTGCAGCTCTCGGGCCGACCCTCCTCCGCGCTCCCCGCCCCTCGCTGTCCCCGCCCGGTCCCCGCCGTGCGCACTTTACTCCCTGGGCCCAGCACTGCTCCGTAGCACTGCTCCCAGCGTGACCGGTTCCCCTCCCGGCCCACTGCGAGCACTGCGCCGCTCGGAGCGTCCCAAACAATCTCCAGCCCCCAGCGTCCTCTCAGGCACACGCGAAGAGACGCCCACGTGAACTCCGGCTAAAGTTAGTGTCCTTAAGTCTGTGGGAATATGCTACCTCCCAGCCCCGTTCATGTTTCACTTCAGGATCCTTGGTCCTAAATCCAGGGTGGAGAGGGTGTCCTGCCTGTTTCTCAGGCCTGCTTTATTGATCCAGCAGTGAGATGTGTTGGGTGTTTTCCCCTCAGTTTCTAAGAAAGGGGAATTAATTGTATTAATTAATTTTACATAATTTGTACCCCAGTTTTAGTGTCTCAAATTGACACCTGGATGGATGGGCCCACATAACCTGTTAACCTGACCAAGTATTTCAAAGGAATCACTAATTCCTTCTGTGGTAGCTGAAGCAAGGGAATTGCTGAGAGTTCAAGGTCAACATGTACTGCACAGAGAAACCCTTTCTCTGGGGTAAACATATGAATTCCTGCAAAGAGTCAATTACCCCTGTAGCAGAGGTTCACCGAATAAATATGAGTTGTCCTGAAACCCTGGCAGCAAGGGACTCTACTGTTCCGCCCTGTCCTGCTTTCATCTGAAGAATTTCTGAGAGCTCCGTTACTTTTCTTAAGAATCTGCTTTTAATTTCTACATTCTGCTTTATGTATTTGAACCATCTGTTTAAAAAAAGAAGAAAAGAAAAGAAAGAAACTTGTACAAATCATAGGGGCGGAGGGGGGGAGAATCCATCAAGTGCTTTACATTTTTTCCCAATTAAGTTTCAGGAACTTTTACCTTCAATTTTTTTTTTCACGCATACAACATTAAAAATAGCATGTAAACTTTAAAACCGACAAAATCATGTAAACAATATGCTCGATGGCCTGTTTGAAATTCATCCTTTAAAAGCTTAATCTGTATTTTCATTGTTGCTCTGTACACATTTGACAAATGTGTGATTACAATTACACTCATTTTATTTTATTTCTATTATATTAGCTTATAGGGACCGAGAAGCACACACTTACAACACTGTGGGAGTCAGAGGGCACTTTGTTGGAATAATTCTCTCCTTCCAGCATGTGGATACCAAAGATTGAACGCAGTTACTCAGGCCTGGCAGCAATCGCCCCTTGTCAGCTGAGCCATCTTGCCAGCCCGAGTTACAGTTGTTTTAATCTCCAAGTGTGGAACGTGAATGTCAGTTGCATAGATCCCCCATTTAGAAGCACAGGAAAGGCAATAATGCTGTTCACCAACTATGAAGGGGATGGAGTGAGCTGTCTTGTATGCACTTTTATTTAACGTGTACTCATCACAGAAACTGAAGGACAGAAAACCAGTAAGACCTTGTAAGTTTTGCATGTTACCCTTCCAAGCACGTAAATGCTTCTTCCTTGTCAGAACTTCAAGGCCTTATGACCGATTCTGTGGAAAACGCCTCACATTCTTTGATAAACAGCTTTTATCGTTCAGGTTTCTGCAAAGTCTTGTCTGCACCTGTGGTATAGTTCTAAGCCCCAATCTTTCATTCCCTCATGCAGATAGGTATTTGTATGTATTATGCTAACTGCCTACACTGCTGGGACCCAGGTAAAGTGACTTGTATGGGACAATAAAGACACTGGAGCATCCTTCTTTGCCTTGAGAGGTTCTCAGAAAAGAAAACTCAGAGCCTGGGTGAGCATATTGCCTGAAACAGAGGTAGGCATGCTGGAGCCTGGCAGGGGTGCCTAACAGTCAGCCGCTTCTCTAAGCCCATCTGAGCACTGCTGTGGAGCTGGGGCTTCCATGGCTACCCTTCACCCAACAGGAGCTGAAGGTCGTTTTCTTGTGAGTGCTTTTAGAGTTACTCATGATTCGGTCTGTGACTCATGCATTAATCATGCCTGTTAGTCTAGCCTTCTCTCAAGCACATTCAGCCAACTACCTGAGCCTTGAGAAATGGTTCAGCTTTGAGATGGATTGACTGACAGTTTTGAATTCCTGTTTGCACATTATTATTTTCCCACCCTTATAATTGAACCTGATCCTTTGCAAAAGGTGGACTTGGAGACAAATGCTCTCCCAGTCTGCACAAGTCAAGCCTCGGACGAACCTTTACTGCACCGAAATGGAGCCTTTCCAGAGACTTCCGCTTTGAAGTATGTGCCACTGTTGGCTGCGCACACCCCCTGGCACTGGCACGGATGTTGGCACAATGAAATGCCTCTGAGTGTTTTCTTCATACAGTGGTGATGGAGCTTTGAGTTTCTATTTGCCAGTGACTGGGCACTGGGGATGGATAGTACATGCACTGTTGCCAGTCTGGCCAAAACCTCTTTCTCGCCATGGATAGATGCCTCCATAAGTGTTTCTGTGAAAGTATTATTGTGCAGTGATGGACCTTTCTTTAAGTTTTTTTTTTTTTTTTTACTGTGCATTTAAGTGCATATGTGTCTATTCATGTTTGTATATGCCACATGTGCACAGGTGTCCTTGCAGGCCAGAAGAGCCTGCTGAGTCTTGTGGAACTGGCCATCGTGAGCTGGGAACCAAACTCAGATCTTTGCAAGAGCCGTGTGTGCGCGTAAGCACTGAGCCATCTCTTTGGCCCCTTGAGAACAGACCTGAGCCTCCAAGAAGCACATCTTCTAGGACTATAGTGATACTTGGGGCACAATGCCTAAGCTTCGAACAACAGCAGACTCTTTGGCCTTTCCTTGAAGAAGAGCACAGAGGTATTGTCCCTGTTAGCTTCCCCAGCTATGCGTCACCTTTTCTCAAGGGAATTTCCCGAGATTCAGCTTTACATCATTCTGTCTCATTCTTATACCATGTCCATTACTTCCAGCATGATTATGCCCAAATGAAAACCAAAACCAAAACAAACAAAAAACACCTGGCACGGTGGTGGCACGTGCCGCTTTAATTACACAAATATGGAGGCAACGTCGGTTAATATAGAGAGACCCAGTCTTTAAAAAAAATTAAGCAATAATAACTTTTTCAAAAGCATGATTCTTTTCTAAAATTCATTCACTGTGGCTAAGTATATGTAAATTTCACCATCTTTACCATGCCTGTCACTAAATACATCCCCATGGTGGGCAATCGCCACTGTCATTTACTGCAGAAACTTTTCACTTGCCCAACTGAAACTTTGTACCCAATGAAACATGGGTCCTGTCACCTGCTCCTCACAGCCTGGCAACAACCGTTCCATTTCCTGACTCTGCCTGGGTGACCTTGACAATCTGGGATCTGTGTATGAGGGGAGCACACATGGTCTCTTTCTGTCTGTTAATTTTACTTATGTCAGTTAAAGTCATCTGAACCAACATACTGTCTTTTAAAGATATTTTACCACTGGACAGTGATGGCACATGCCTTTAATCCCAGCACTTGGGAGGCAGAGGCAGGTGGATCTCTGTGAGTTCAAGGCCAGGACAGCCAGAGCTGTTACACAAAGAAACCCTGTCTGGAAAAAACAAACAAACAAACAAAAAGATATTTTATCACATGTATTATTTAATTAATATTGACGTAGCTTACTATCCAACTATTAAAAACAAGGAATTTCTGAAATTTGTGGACAAATAGATTGAACTAGGAATGATCATAATGAGTGAGTTAACCCAGAAGCAGAAAGAGTCAAATGGTATATACTCACTTATATCTGGACACTAGCCCAAGGGATATGTCCTATGAAAGTCTTCACTTACCAGGAAAGTGGGACAGAGGGGAGGACATCCTATTGGGACTGTAGGTGAGAGAAGCATGGGAGAATGAGGAAATAGAAGGATCCAGAGGGTCCTAGAAACCTACAGGAAGAACATATGATGGACAGATCTGGGCCCAGGGGTCTTGCTTAAACTATGGCACCAGCCAAGGACAATATGTGCAGTAAACTTCGAACCCCTACACAGATCTAGCCAATGGGCAGGGCATTCTCCACAATTGAGTGGAGAGTGGGGTCTGACTTTCACACAAACTCTGGTGCCCCATATTTGACCACATCCCCTGGATGGGGAGGCTTGGTGGCACTCAGAAGAAGGATAGCAGGCTACCAAGAAGAGACTTGATAACCTATGAGCATATACAGGGGGAGGAAGTCCCCCTCAGTCACAGTCATAGGGGAGGGGAGTAAGGGGAAAATGGGAGGGAGGGAGGAATGGGAGGATGCAAGGGATGGGATAACAATTGAAATGTAATATGAATAAATTAATAAAATATATTTTAAAAATTGATGTATCTACTTATTTATTTGGGGGAGTGCTGTTCCCCGCTGAGTCGTCACACAAGGCCCTACACTCAGTTTTGAAGCACTGAAGTCTTCTCCCAGCAGGAAAAGAACACTAAGATTAGCCATAATGTGGCCAGTATTGTTGCCTCTGCTTCTGTAGATCCTGACAAAACTGAAGACAGGCCTCAGTAGGTGAGGGCATATGCTGCTCTTCCAGAGGACTGAAGTACAATCTCCTGGAGGGTACCCATCATGTCACCTAGGCTACAGCCATGGGTGACTCCTGCTCCAGGGAATGTGAAAATCTCTTCTGGTCTCTGTGCAGACATGCGTGCACGTGAGTGCACATGCGTGTGCACATGCACGTGCATGCACGCACACACACATACGATGCACCCAAATAAAAAGTAAATCACTAAAAAGCACTGTTATCTTCAGTTTACCCCCACAGTGTTGTACCCCAGCATTCCTCTGACACTGGTTGATGTATTGCTTCACCATGTGACTCAATTACAGAATCTGCTGTTGCCAGAAAACGTTCTCACAGGCTGTCTCTAATACATACACTGTTCCTCCTTCCTTTGATCCCTGGCACAGTAAACAAACAAATGCTAAATATAAACGTGTATTTTAAAGTCATTGAAAGTTGTGGTGTACGTAGAGCATTGCAAGCTGGCCAGTGAGAGCCTGTCTCAAAAGAAAGTCATTTGAATTCTCATTTTAAAGGAAGATACTTTTGTCACATTTAAAGAAAAGGCGTGGCTTCATACGTCTGTGTGCAACCTTGTGATTCTGAGTTCATGTTGCTATAGCGTTAGACTTTTGTTTTCTTTTTTCTTTTGTTTCCCTTAGAGTATTGGGAGTTGGACCCAGGGCCTTGAATAAGCTAGGCAAGGGCTGTACCCAGCCTAGCTACAGTCACATGTTGAACAGGTTGTGTGTGATGTAAAATGTGTCAGTCTTCACCATGCACCTTGTTTGAGACAGCATCTCTTGCTGTTCACAACTGCATCACCCAGACTCGCTCCCAGGCGCTCTCTTGTCTGTCTCCCACGTCCCCATAGGTACCAGCACATCTGGCACTGTGGTTCTGGATTCTGTGTTCAGGGCCTCATGCTAACAAAGAAACATTTTACTGACTAAGTCTTCTCCCTGCATTAAAAGAATGGTGGTTCTTTTTCAGACTTCCATATCTGGGGCCTCAAACTCTATATAGCTGAGGGTAACCTTGAATTCTGGGGTCACAGGCATGTGATCTGATTTATGTGGTCCTAAGAATAGATCCCAAGTCTTGCCAATCTCAAGCAAGGCTTTTCCCAACTGAGCTACGTTCTCAGCCCCCGTTTTTAGCTTTTACTCCTTAAAGGAGTAGTCCTCAACCTGTGGGTCACAATCCCCTTGGGGTTAAATATCAGACATTCTGCCTTTCAGACATTTACACTGAGATTCATAACAATAGCAATGGTTATAAAGTAGCAAGAAGATAACTTTATGGTTGGGGTCACCGCAACATGAGAAACTGTATTAAAGGGTTACAGCAGTAGGAAGATTGAGAACCACTGCCTTTAAGTGTTCTAATCAAACTGGGTGCAGTGGTGCACACCTATAATTCCAGCACTCAGGGAGGCTGAGGCAGGCAGATCAATGTGAGGCTAGCCTGTCTACATAGAGAGTCCAAGACAGTCAGGGCTATACAGAGAAACCCTGGGTTTTTGTTTTGGTTTTGTTTTGTTTGGTTTGGTTTTTGTTTTGTTTTGTTTTGTTTTAGACAGGGTTTCTCTGTATGTAGCCCTGGCTGTCCTGAAACTTACTTTGTAGACCAGGCTGGCCTCGAACTCACAGAGATCCGCCTGCCTCTGTCTCTCAAGGGCTGGGATTAAAGGCATGTGCCACCACTGCCCGGCTAGAAATCCTGTCTTGAAAAACAAAGAAGGAAAGAAAGAAAGAAAGAAAGAAAGAAAGAAAGAAAGAAAGAAAGAA
>OU015749.1:70826375-70866463 GCA_907169655.1 Acomys percivali
GAGGAGGGGGAGGAGGGGGAGGATGGGAGGAGGAGGAGAGGAAGGAGAGGAGGGGAGGGGGAGGGGAGGAGGGGGAGGGGAGGAGGGGGAGGAGCGGGGAGGGAAGGAAGCTCTCCTTTCTCTGCTGCCTGGCTCCTGGATACTCACAGTAGTTTGGGAAGAATGAACTACCTAGGCACGGTGGTGCACATCTTTAATCCCAGCACTTGGGAGGCAGAGGTAGGAGGATCTCTGTGAATTTGAGTTCCGCTTGCTCTTCATAGTGAATTCCAAGGCAGCCAGGGCTTTTGAAAGACTCTTAAAAAAAAACAAACAAACAAACAAAAAAGAATGAACTAACTGCTCCACCCCTGCAAACCAGTGCCCTGCCCCATGACTATTGGTGAAGTTTGCTTCCTGCTAAGAGCTTCTTTGTGCCATTCCAGTAACCAAGAGGTAGAGAAAGAGTTACACTTAACAAGGAAACTCTGATCACTAGTGTTCTCTAAAATAAGACTGAGTGTGTTAGCATTAAAATAGGACTTAGGCTAGCAGAGTGCTTTAGTAGATCAAACACTTGCCAAGCAAGCATGAGTTCAACCCCTCAAATGACACAAAGGCCAAGTGAGTATGGCTGCCAGCAATCCCTATGAGTGGAGAAAGGAGATGGGAATCCCCAGAGCAAGGAAGGAGAGAGGGAGGACGCTGGCTGTCCCACATGACCAGCTCCGGGATCAGAGGGAGACTGAGTAAGGTGGTCAGCAATCCAAAAAAGATGACTGACACTAACCTTGACATCTCATCTTCATGTGCAACCGTACATATATGACCATGCATATAGACACAAATACATATGCGTATACACACAGCACCACCACCCACACCAGCAGCAGCAGCAGCAGCACCACCACCACCACCAACAACAACAACAAAATACCTTTTCTTCTCACCCAAGTATGGTGGTTCAACCCTATAATCCCAGAAGTAAGGAGGTGGAGGGAGGAGGATTGTTTTAGGACAGATACACTAAGACCCTATATCAAAGCAAATCAACAAGCAAGCACTTCACAAATACTAACCATCCCCTGAAGTGTGCAGACTAAATGATGGTGACTTAAAATCACCCATCTCCTTCAGAATTGGCGCTTCCAGTGATTCTTCCGGCAGCTGCCCTTTTCTGGACCCAGATCTTTTTCTCCTAGTGGTGGTCTGTCTCTACAGCGGACATTCCAGAGGAGGCGTTTTATTTAACCTGCTCTTTGGTTGCATTCTCTTTGTCCTGTTGCCTCCTTTTTTGGCTGAGGAAGGACCTTGATATCCCAGCTACCTTGATATCCCCAGGGAAATGAAAACAAACCCTTGGCTCACATCCAGGCCTCCTGTGAACCATTCTTTTAATCCACGGTTGAAGATAGACTTGTCTCTTTTTTTTTTTTTTTTTTTTTTTTTGACTGGGGGTGGGGCGGGGGGTGGGGGCAGCCTTATTCTCTGGGCTTGAAATCCTTCAGTGGCTTCACTGATGGATGGATGAAGTCCAAACTCTTAGGTGTGCCAACCCTCCTGCTATTACCTCTCCAACCCCACTGACTGTCTTATGTTCTTTATCTGCAGTTATGCTACAGTTAAGCTCAAAAGGCACATTGTGGGCTGGTGAGAGGACTCTTGAAGGTGGTCAAGAGGTCTCCAAGAGTTTCCATGTGGCGGGGAGGTGCAGGCCTGTAATTCCAAGTCTTGGGAGGTGGGGACAAGGAGGGCCAGGAGCTCAGCTACAAAGCTAAAAGGCAGCCTGGCCTGAAACAGTACAGAACTAGATGCTTTCTATTGAGCACTGAGAGTTGTCTTTAGAAGTCAGAAAAGCATGCTGGAGGGCCCAGAAGGGTCTTAGGGAGATCTTGGTCCATGGCCTTGTCTACTCAGCAGGTCTGCTGTATTGTCCAGGAGAATTCCATGGGGTCATGAGGGATAAGGGATTGCTGCTCTGTGAAGCACATCTTAAGAGAAAAAAGTCTTCAATGATAACTGTCTTCTAGGCACTACCTCAAAAGTCTTCTCATTGTTGTTGGCTAATGAATAAGACAGGCAGACAAAATTTATTTTAGATTTACTTTTTTAATGAAGTGTGTGTGTGTGTGTGTGTACAGCATACATGTACGAATGCTGGCTAGAAGAGGAGAACACCATGGAATTACAGGAATTACAGGCAGTTGTGAGCCATCCAGTGTGGGTGCTGGGAACTGAGTTAGAGTCCTCTGGAAGAGTAGGGCTTTTAAAGACTGAACAATCTCTCCATCCCCTGTACAATAGTTTATAGATAAAGTTCAAATGATATCACAGCCTGGTGAATGAATACAGATCTGGCAATAATTCAATCTTTCATTTTCAGGTAAAGTTCCTGGCTGGCTGGTACACCAGGCTGGGTTCAAATGCAGACTTCTGCCTGCCCCTGCCTCCCAAGTACTGTGATTAAGGGATGGTGCCTGTGCCACCACACTCACCTATAATGCTCTCTATACAATCACATTCATGTTTGCTTACTTACTATATTTATTTATTTGGTTGTTTTTTCAAGGCAGGGTTTCTCTGTTTAGCCTTGGTTGGCCTTGAACTCACAGAGATCTGCCTGCCTCTGCCTCCTGAGTGCTGGGATTAAAGGCGTGTGCTGCCACCACCCACCTGCTTATTTTATTGACTGATACTTTTAAGTCAAACTCGAAGACATGGTCATGTTCATAGTTGCATCATACATCAGACAGACTCAACAAACATCTCCTGAAAGAAGAAATGGAAGTAAATATTGGTTTTGTCCTTCCTGGCTCAGAAAGAACTGTATCCACTACCACAGTGGATACCCTAAATGCACCATGCTCTCACATGAGTAGAAGAACAATTAAGAATATAGAGCAATTGTAATATCCCTATTCAGGTAATTTGAGTTTAGTGTTACATTTCGAAGGTCTTATTTGTCTCCCTGGGAGTCTGCTGCAAAATGTCTTTGCCCTCACTTTCCAGATGGTTCCAGATGGTCGCTGTGGTTAAAGCACAGAGAGTTTTTGAACAAGGGAAAAGAAACCTGGTGATTACATTTTGGTTGATGCATCATCAGAACTAAAAATAGAATGGAAAGATGGGAAATCGGTACTGGAACCTCCATCCACAGAATGGCTAATGATTAGGGATGAGCTGGAATGGTGGCTGGCACCCAACGTTCAGCCACACAGGGCAAGTTCCAAAGCACACAGACTCTCAAGGATTCCACTCCCCAGATCTGGATTTATCAGGTGTTTTTGTCTGTGTGTGTTTGTTTGTTTGCTTGCTTGTCTTGTTTTAAAGCATGTTTCTTATGAAGCCCAGGCTGGCACTGAACTCCTGATTCTCCTGCCTCTACCGTCTAAACTGACGTGTGCCACCACACACAGCCCTGTCATTCACGGTGGCTCTGTCCTTCGGCTTCAGCTGCCACCTTCCCTGGGACTGTAAGAGAGAGGGTGGGTGAGTGGGTTCAGTTTACCTTGGAGAACAGGACAAAACCTTAAATATAACATCTGGTTTTATTTATGAGACGAGTTTTCTGGCCTGTAGATAGCATGCCAACTACCTTCTTATGAATTAGCTAGCATGAGTGATGATACAGAGATGAATCAGCCGTTGGGACTCGGATGAAAAGTGACAGACAGTAAATTGGTGAATTGGCTCAATTCTGTCCCCCTTGTGTAAATGTAACTACAGATATTTATTTATTTCTATTCATGCAAATGTGTGTAACTGCTTATGTTTCTGTGCAGTGTGTTTAGGTACCTGAAGGCGTCAGATTCCCTGGAGCTGCAGTTACACATGGTGACTGTGAGCAGCCTGGTGTGGGTGTTGGGAAGTGAAGCTAGATTTTCTCTAAGAGCCATAAGCCATCAAGCCTCTCCATATGACTGGAGTATATGCAAACGGACAGACTGACTTTATGGACCAAAGCCAGGCTGCAGAAGTACAGATGTAGATATTTATACCCTGTTCTTAGTTGCTTACATTTCACTATTAGAATGAGACTTTCTTGATCTTTGTAGCGGCCTGTATACCTCAGTAGTTTGGGGATAACTCCTTCTTGGTCCAGCTTTAACCCAGCATATCTCTATTTAAACTCAACTAAACATGCAAAAAAAAGGGATTTCTCTTCTGGACTCTACAGAGTTCCTGGTTTTACTCTCAGCTGCACTCCAAGTTCATCCACAGCTTCTGTTTTGATTTCTTTCCTATAGCCCAGGCTATTCTTGTGTCTGAGGATGACTTTGAATTCCTGCCCTTGCCTCCTCAGTGCTGAGGTGACAGGTGTGCAATACCACAACCACGGTGTTCTTATGAAGAACCATCACTACAAAAGGAGGGGGGCACATATCACTTTTGAAGCCTTGTATTTCTGGGACTTTCAGACCCAGTCATCTCCCAATAATGTTGTCTCCTCTAGCCTTGTCATGTGTCCCCTACCAACAGGGCCCAGGAAGATAAATGTAGATTTCTTAAATCAACTGGACAGTGGCTGATCCAGAACCCAGCTGTGAGGTGTGCTGTTATTGTTGTTTATTTTATGTTTATGAATGTTTTACCTGTACACACACACACACACACACACACACGCACACACACACACATATATATATATATATACACACACACATCTGTATTCAGTGTCCATGGAAGCCAAAAGAAGGTATCAGATTTCCTGTAACTGTCATGGCAGATGATTGTGAGCCACCATTCAGGTGCTGTGACTCAAACCCAGGTATTCTAGAAGAGCAGCCAGTGCTTTTAACTGCTGAGCAATCTTTCCAGCCCCAACTGTGAGGATTTACACTCTCCTTTTCCAGCCAGCCAAGTACATAAATTTCTCTCCTCTTTGATTCCCTTTATAAGCTGGCCACCCACGTCTGACTGTTCTACTTGGAAACACTGTCTGCTCTCTCTCTTTCCTGTCCCCTAAAGTGTATGCTCAAATACTCACTAAGTCCACCTAATTAAAAGTAACATTCGTAGTTGAGTATGGTACCACACATCTGTAATTTCAACACTCAGGGGGGCAAGGTAGGACGGTCAGGAGTTTAAGGTCATCCTCGGCTGCATAGAAAGATTGAAGGCAGGCTCAACTTGCAGATACATCACAGAGCCTTTTCCATTTGGTAAGGAGGAAAATAAACAGACTGAAAACAAATTTCCCCTATTTATTTTCTGATGTGTAAGAAAATTGTCCACCCACACATCAGAGCGGGGGCTATTCAAAGTCCGCTCTTGCTGCCTCGCCTCACACTGAACTTATGAAGGAGTGGAGCCAGACCTCCAGGTTCAGTCTACCCTTGAGGCTTTCACTTCACCTATGCACTGAGTTCTAAGTGGACTTTAGTCCTGGGACTCTTAGTGCTCAACAGCTATCCAAACAATGTGCGTTCTGAACATCTCAAATGCCTACTCACTAACCACAGCTGTGTGTGTATTCTATTCCAGCACCGACAACACAGTCACTATTTCTTGCCTTTTAAGGTAGCAATCCAATTTAATACTGCAGAGGAAGGATGGTGAAGTGGGAATAAGCCATCATCATACAAGAAACAAAGACACAAACCATCATAGCAATATGTTCCTTGAATGTTCACTTTGAAGAGGCAAACACTTCATACATTACATAACGGAATGGGAGCAATGCTGTGGCAGACAACATAGGGAAATGATGGATGTGAGGTGTGGGTATGTGTGTGGGAGTGCGTATACGTGGAGGCTAATTTTGGGTGTCTCCCCCAATTTCTTCTTTACCTTATTGTTTGAGACAGGGTCTCTCCTTGGCCTGGAGCTCACTGATTGGCTACAATGGCTGGCTATAATACTGTCTTGGCCTCTCAGCTCTGGGATGACAGGCACATACAGACGTGCCTGGCTTTTTGTGGCTCAGATCCTCATGCTGTGTAACCAGCACTTTACTCACTGAACTGTGTCCGTGGCTCCATGGTGAACACTTATGAAAACTTTAAAACAAAACAAAACAGAACAACTTTTTTTTTTTCTGAGACAGGGCTTCTCTGTGTAGCCATTTTGATTTTGTGTCTAGGGGGATATTCTGCCTGCATGTGTGTCTGTGCAACACGTGTGCACCTGACGCTGTGGAAGTCAGACGAGGACATTATACCCTCAGAAACTGGAGCTATAGATGGTGCTCACACACCAAGTGGGTGCTGGGATTTGAACCCAGGTTCTCTGGAAGAGCAACAAGGGCTCTTACCTACTGAACCATCTCTCTAGTCCCTATATGCAGTGCTTGAAATGATCATGTAGGATGGTCCATTAGTACACACTCTGTTTTATCTGTGACCTAAGCCCCACCCAAGGGGAACCTTTTTTGAGGGCAAAGATTTATGTAATTGAAAGTCAGAGGCACATCGAGTTTTACGTGTGACACCATTAAGATCTCCGCTATGCCTGGCTCTATCCTTAACTGTTCATTGAGGTTTTCTTTCTGGTAACAGGCAGGACAATGAACTCCAAAGCTATCTGTATATAAGTCCTGTGCTCCATAGGACGTATAACAGAGTTGAAGGAGGACTTTCAGCTCTCCGAGGGCCATGTGCCCTGTGATGGTGAAAATGAGAATGATCTCTGTTGGCTCATATACTCGGATGCTTGGTCCCCAGTTGGTGGAACTGTTCAGCACAGATTGGCCTTGTTGGATGGAGGAGGTGTGCCACTGAGGACTGGCTTTGAGGTTTCCAGAGTCCCCGCCATTCCCAATTAGCTTGCTGTCTGCCTCATACTTACAGAAAAGGATGTAAGCTCTCAGATAGTGGCTAAACACCATGCCCACTGGCCTGCTACTATGCTCCCTGAAACTGTATCCCCCAATAAACAGTTTCTTCTATATGTCACCTGGGTCACGCTGTCTCTTTGCAGCAACAGGAAGGTAACCAGGACACGCCACTATCTCAGCAGAGAGACAGATTGTGTGTGCGTTCTGACTGCCCCTTTGGGTCATTTGGTATGCCTTGTGGTTGGTCAGGAGATGGGCAGGGCTCTCGGAGTTAACCACCATAGCAGAACTGAAACATGCAGGGAGATGTGCCTTCTGTAGGGAAAAGGGATTGCTGAAGACTTGACAGTGATACATGTCCACTGTGCTATCATAAGCACCAGGAATATTGATTTATCAACAGGTTCAAAGAGATTCATTTGCCAAAGTTCACAGCACAGCTAGTAAATAGCTAAGCTAACTCTTCTAACCAATTTTTATTGGTATTGTTGGTATTTAAGTTGGAGAGCACATTAGCTACTTTAGTTTTTATTTTGGTTTGTTTGTTTGTTTGTTTGTTTGTTTCTCTGTGTAACAGCCCTGTCTGTCCTGGAACTTGCTTTGAAAACCAGGCTGGCCTCGAACTCATAGAGATCCATCTGCCCCTATCCCTGAGTGCTAGGATGAAAGGCATACACCACCACCCCTGGCCGCCCCCCCCCCCACTCTCTCTCTGTTTTAAACAACAAATGAAATGGATTTACTTATGTATTTGAGCAATGTATTTTCTCCTTCTATCATTTGAGTCTTAGGGATCAAACTCAGGTTATCGGGCTTGTCAGCAACCATCACTAGGTACTTTAAAAGTTTGTTCCTTCTGGTGGTACATGCCTCTAGTCTCAGTGCTCAGGAGGCAGAGGCAGGTGTTTTGGTGTGAGTTCAAGGCCAGCCTGGTCTACAAAGCGAGTCCAGGACAGCCAAGGCTACACAGAGAAACTCTGTCTTGGGGAAAAAAGGAAAAATTTTGTTCTTACCAAGCACAGTAGCACCCAGCTATAATGCCAACACTTGGGTGGTGGAGTCAGGAGGATGAGTAGTTCAGGGTCATCCTCACTATAGTGAACTCAAGGCTGCATAGGGATCCATGAGACTTTATAGAGAAAAATATTTGTTTTCTTTTTCTGAAGAGAAGGGGTATATAAATAGGCAGCTCATCATTTTTTTTCTAAGTAAAAATAGTTTGGTTCATTTTATGACCCAAAAAGAAATCTGAAATATTTTGCAAGTAGTTGCAAACAATAAGAAAATATTCCTTTAAATGTATCCCAGAATTGAAGAAAGAAAGACCAATATGCACACATAAAAAAATCTGCAACATTCTTTTCAGTTGGGAATTACGTTTGGTACGAAAGTTATCATCAGATTTTGCTGTTGGTATCAGTTAAAAAATAAATTTCAAAAATTAGAGCAATGGGAAAATAAAACTTCAGTTAGTACATTAATAAACTACAATGTCATTGCAGTTAGAATATAAAATACTGGGATTTAAGTGCCAGATCCTATCTGAGGCTTGCGGGTTTGAATACTTGTCCCGGCTGGTGGTACTGTGTTGTGGGGAGATATTCAGGCTTAGATTCTAACTAGAGGAAGTGAGTCACCAGGGTGGGCTTGGAGGTTTAGTTGTCCACCAGTTTTCATCTTCTGGTCTGTCAAGGTATGAGGAATCTCATTCGCACAGTCTTGCACTTGAGAGGCAGAGGTTGGTGGATTGCTGTGAGTTCGAGACCAGCCTGGTATAGGATTGTCATGATAACACAGAGAAACTCTGTCTCGAAAAACAACAACAACAAAACAGCGATGAACCTTTTCTTGTCTTTTGTTTTTTGATTTTTTTCTGGGTAGCCCTGGCTGTCACGGACTCACTCTATAAACCTGGCTGGCCTCAAACTCACAGAGATCCTCCTGTTTCGGCATCCCGAGCGCTGGGATCAATGGCGCGTGCCACCACACCCGGCAAACCTTTTCTTTTTCTTTTTTTTTTTTTGGTTTTTCGAGACAGGGTTTCTCTGTGGAGCCTTGGCCATCCTGGACTCACTTTGTAGACCAGGCTGGCCTCGAACTCACAGCGATCCTCCTGCCTCTGCCTCCCGAGTGCTGGGACTAAAGGCGTCTTTTTGAATATCCAGGTGGGGTAGCAGGGAGAATTGGGTCAGAGTGAAGTGGGGCAGGGTAGGGCGGTCACAGAGGAAGAAAGAAGAGAAAGTAGCTTCTTAAGGTTGTGGGGAGAGCGGGGACTGCCTCTGACATGAACTCTGGTGCCCCCAATTTGATCACTTCCCGTTGGAGGGGAGGCCTGGCTACACACAGAGGAAGGGGAGGGAAGCAAGCTACCCGGGTGTGATCATATGGTGGGGGAGGTTGTAAGAGTTCTAGTGGAGGGGAATAGACCAAAAGAGGGAGAGAGGGGGGAAGGAAGGGAGGGAGGGTGGGTGGAAATGGAAAGATACAAGCGAGGGGATTACAATCGGAACGTGGGCCAGGCATGGTGGCACACTCCTTTAATCCCAGCACTCAGGAGACATAGGCAGGCCAGCCTGGTCTACAAAGCGAGTCTAGGACAACCAAGGCTACACAGAGAGACCCTGTCTCGAAACAAACAAAAAAACAAGACAAAAACAAAAACCAAACAAATGTGAACTAGGAAAACAGGAAAAAAGGAGTTCCGGGAACACCTGTTGGAAAACTGGCATGCCTTCCTAATAATTTATACCTCTAAAACAAAATAGAACCTAAGGCAACAGACAGGCATGTTTGGTGATACAGACCGGGCCTGAGGCCTGAGGACTGCTAGGCAACTGTTCTACCCCTGAGCCAAGCCTAGTCCTTCTAAACACCTAAGATAGGTATTAAAGCTAGTATTGATCCTGCATTTGTAGGGACCGTAAATCACAGAAGAGACATGCCTCTAAGCACCTCTGAGGTATATGACCTTGATCAGGTCTTTGAAGTGTAAGGACCCGCACCAGGGAAAATTTTTGTTCCCTGGCCTTGTGACCCAGACTGCACGAGAAGAAGAAACTGAGCAGAGCCAGGCCATTCCTTTCTCTTCTTCCAGACTGTGGTTGCAGCGTGCCCAGCTGCCTCTCCAGGCTCCAGCAGCCTTGACTTCCCTGCCTTGATACTGTCCCCTCAAACTGTGAGCCAGTATCAACTCTTCATTTGCAAGTTGCTTTCATCAGGATATTTTATCACAGCAACAGGAAAACTGATAAAGCCATTAGGGGCTTACTAACTGCCCAGGCTGGCCTTGAACTCATGATGCCGCAGCCTCCTGGGTAGCTAGGTTACAGGCCTATACCACAAAGCCAGGGTGGTAGCTACCGACA
Organism: Acomys percivali; assembly: GCA_907169655.1. Classification (NCBI taxonomy): domain Eukaryota; kingdom Metazoa; phylum Chordata; class Mammalia; order Rodentia; family Muridae; genus Acomys; species Acomys percivali. Next base: position 70,836,495 of record OU015749.1, read on the forward strand.
CCAGAATGAAGAGAGCAGTTGATGCCTAACTTTTCCAGGTTAACACCTTGACTGTTGGAGATCTCACCATCATTTTTGCCATGACACCTGCTTATGCATTTCAGAAGCATTGAACGGTCTCAAGAACTTGCTCAGAAGTTACGGAATAAAAATGGAAAGTCACTAATGAAAGTTTTGTGAAGAAGGGGCTGGAGATGTGGCTCACCGGTTATGAGTACTTGCTGCCCTTGCGGAGGACCTGGATTTAGTGTCTTACACCTACATGACGCATCTCAGAACCACCTGTATCTCCAGGCTAAGGGATCTATCTGTTGTTCTCTTGTGGCATCAAAGGGTACACACACACACACACACACACACACACACACACACACACACACACACACAAGGAAATCTTCTTTAGAAAGAGAAGCTTTATAGAGAAAAGGACAGATGGGAATCTCAGCTTTGGAGTGCATGGAAAGACTAGGGGAAAAAATGCAACCCTCAAAGTGGGTTTAACATGTTGATCTGAAAGAGTTGGGGTTCTGAGAGACCTTACTAAGATAAGCAAACCAAGAGGAATTGAAAACACAGCTTAAAGGAGATAAACTCACATATATATCTTGGGGTCTGATTAAGAAAAAAAAGTCCTAACTTAGAAATAGCCCATAAATAATAGAAACATCTTAGCCACATAATCAAGAGGCATTTTAAAATGAAATCTAGTACTTAAAATAGTCTTGTGGCTTTTGTACTGTGAAGATGGGGTAATGCTTTTGGTGTTAGAGAAAACGGTCCTTAGAGAATTAAAATATGCTGTTAGTGTTCAAAATAAGTCCAAGCCATTTTCAGAATGTGGTTATGGAAACATATACTGATCCTAATATCCTGCAGATTTGACAGCCTATGACTTTATAGACAATATATAGTAAATAAAAACCATAGACTCTATGAATATAATGACTTTAAATCAAGAGTCAACTTGGGTTATCTTATCCATCATCAGGCTTCCTAAAATATTTCTGAACTATCTTACTGTTTCTTAGCCTGTAGGTGTGCGTCTATGGTCAATTTTTGTTTTCATGATCAGAAGGATGTGCAAGAGTGAGTTTTATTAGACTGATTTGTCATCTGGGCCTCTGCCTCCTCACTAGGCCTAGTCCTGGAAGCTTCTAGCCCCCACACAGCCTAATGTAGGCCTAGAATGCTTTCAGCCTCTGTTACTTCTGAATAGAATCACTCTTTCTAGCTCTTTCTGAGCTCTGGGTAGGTGGTTCAACTCAGCTGTTCTGGCTCAAACTCCTTTCCAAGCTGACTGATTCAATCTGGCCTTCTCTCAGCTTCTCACTGAATTGATCTGCTTGGCCTCAAACTGACTCTAGCGATCTGTTCTAATCTTCTGGCTCCTTGTCATTCTGTCTCCACTTGTGTCTAGTTTGTTCTCTCTTCAAGCTGTCTCTGTAAAACTCTCCCAGTAAAAACTGCCTCCGAACTGCCGCAAACTCAACTACAACGCACTGCCTCTCAATTCACTCTCACCGGAACTGCCTGAACCACACTCAGAGATCTGCACGTCTCTGTCTCCTGAGGGCTGGGATTAAAGGTGTGTGCCTCCGCACCTGGACACAATCTCTTTTTGCTTTTGTTTTTCAAGACAGGGTTTCTCTGTGTAGAACCTTGGCCTTGCAGAGCAGGCTGGCCTTGAACTCATAGAGATCCACATGCCTCTGCCTCCCTGGTGCTGAGATTACAAGCATCTGACACCACACCCAGTTTATAAGCTTTTCTTTACCTGAAACTTGCTCTATACCAGGCTGGCCTTGAACTCAAAGATCTGCTTGCCTGTCTGCTGGCATGAAAGGCCAGAGAAGCCATGTTGCTGGATTAAAATTCCTCTATAAGGATGAAAACCCAACCCTGACAGATTTAAATACACTTTGCTTTTTTTTTTTTTTTTTTTTTTTTTGAGACGTGTTTTCTCTGTGTAGCCTTGGCCATCCTAGACTCACGCTGTAGACAAGGCTGGCCTCCAACCCACAGAGATCTGCCTGCCTCTGCCTCCTGAGTGCTGCGATTAAAGGCGTGCACCATCACAAATGGCTTAAATACATTTTTTAAATAGCTCATGGAATGGACATTAGGGAACTCAGTTCTCTCCTTGTACCACGTGGGCCCTGGGGCTCAAACTCAGGTCGTCAGGCAAAACAAGCAGGTTAAGCTATTTCCACAGCCCTAAAAGCACATTACTTCATCCTTGGGTCCTCATTCACATTCAGTTTCAGCCGGAGAGTGACACTCTGCCTAAAGTTGGACGAGGGAGTCAGGAGTCTAGGCCTTGCCTGACAAATTCCCCAAAGTGCTACAGCTGGGAGAGCCTAAGGGAATGGAGCAGGCTGAGTTGCTGACCCAAGCGTATAGGCTCCTCCTTGAGTAACTTTTATTTGCTGCAGATCCTCAAGGCATGAGTTTCATGAATTCAGTAAGATACACTCCTTCTTATCTGTTCATAAAAATCACTAAAGGGCAGTTAAAGTAGACTTTCCTATGCTCTGGAAACTTTACCTATTTGGTAGCAGGAAAATGTTTTTATCTTCCCAGACATTCAAAAAGAGATTTTGAGAGGAAGCAAGTATAGTGGCACATTCCTGCAGTCTCCTCTTTTGATAGGGAGATACAGGAGAATCAGGAGTTCAAGGCCAGCCTGGGCTATGTGAGAGATCCTGCCACAAAAACAAAACAGACGGTCAGAACCAGTCAAAGCATTGAGAATAAGTGACTTACTACTCAGCATTGAAAGGGACATCTCTATCAGCCACCTCCTCCATCCCACACGGGGATCAGGCAACATCACAGAAGAGGGGCCAGAAAATATGTGAGAGCCAGGGATGGGAAAAGCACTGTGAAATGCTGCCTTTTGAACTGGACATGAAGTGGCCATTGTGCTCATGAACTCATAGCGGCCTGTGGTTACCTACAAACAAGATCAAGCAAAGCAAAATGTCAGTGAGTTTGGGGAAGGGACTTAGGGGGCCTCACTTGTAGCAGAGGGACTATTGATTGATGGCTGTTGGGAGGAGAGTCCTTTTTCATTAGGAGGTTAGTCACTCCTGTGCTTTAGTGGATGGTCCCACACCCGTGCTTATATGGGCAGCATTAAATGGACTCAGTGGTTTATGGGGAGGGGGGAGGAGGGGAGAGAGACAGAGACAGAGACAGAGAGAGACAGACATCGCATGCCTATTCTTCGTATAATACAACTCATAGCTACGTGATTGCATTTAATTTTATAAATCTGGGAAAGCATTGAGGCTTCCAGCTCCTCAATTGACCTGAGGCCCCAGCCACTGGTTTCCACTTGAGACCCAGCCAATGACTCAGGCTGAGTGGGCTCTCCCACCCGTGGCAGGAGCTGTTTATAACCAGCTTTACAAGGAGACATGCACTGCACTGTCTGCCAGGTCTCCCGAAGCTCCAGACTCACTCATTCCTGCTTTGTAGCAAATGAGTCCAGGCTCAGTTAGGATCCTCTGAGCCACCAGAAAACAGTGCTGTTCTCCCGCGTGTGTGCCCCCAAACCTCTACCTAGTCCCCTTCCCCAGCCATAATAAAACAAAACAAAATACTCCCACTTTCAAGGCACTTAGTTACTTTCAAACTCACACTGAAGGAGTGATGCCAGCAGGATTAAAGACAAATAAATAAATAAAAATCATTTTTGTGGGCTTGGCCAGATGGCACTTTTTAATTTTAACAATTCTCATGAGTGTTTCAATGTAATGGTGCATTTTGTGTGATAATAACACGTAATTATTATTATCTGCTATTATGCAATGACCTCATGGTGGGGTATAAACACTAATTAATTGAGGTTTACAAAGCCCTGTGAACACAGTGGCTGTGTTGCACTCAGCTCTCATTTCTCTGAAGGCTGCTTTGAAGTCTTTGAATATTTAATTAATGATTATAACTCTTGCTGCTATCTGGGAAAATTGAAGCTGACTCTTTTTTATATTTTCCCATGGTTTTCAAATGATTTATCACTCATGATTTCTGAAAAGAACTAGAGAAATTTGACCTGTTAATTCTGACAATAGACCAAGTGTGGTGGTGCATGCCTCTAATACTCACATTGGAGAGCTAAGGGTTGGAGGACCAGGAGTTCAAGGTTCTGCCTTCAATGATAAAAAAAAATACTCATACTAGTCTGAACTGTGTAAGATCCAGTCTCAATAAAACAATAACAGTGGACACTGTGGTGCACACCTGTAATCCCATCACTCAGGGAAGTAGAGGCAGACAGATCTCTGTGAGTTTGAGGCCTGCCTGGTCTACAAAGTGAGTCCAGGCCAGCCAAGGCTACATAGGGAAACCCTGTCTTGAAAAACCAAACCAACCAATCAACCAACCAAACAACCAAACAAAAAAAAAACAAAAACAAAACCCCAAACAAACCAATAACAATAACAAACCAATAACAGAAGGTTGAGGGTTGAAACTTTAGGCCAGCCAGAGCCATATGATATCCTACCTCAAAAAGTAAGTAAAGAAAATGTAAAATCAAGAGTATGCAGAATTTATTTTTAGAATCTTTGTTTGACTCATAAACTTTAAAGAAATGTCAAAGGTCCATTCCATGCTGCCCCCCCACCCCCATCTATTTGAAGGTCTTAGATGCCAGGGTTTGGTGACCCATGCCCATAACCCCAGCACCAGGGAGGCTGATGCAGAGAGATTACATGTTTCAAAGCCAGCCTGAGCTACATAGTGAGATTCTGTCTCAAAAGAGATAAAGGCGGAAATGTGTGGGGTAGGTTTGGAATACAACAATAAGCAAACAAATAAATGAGAGGAAGAAAACATGGTGTTCTCGTGAGACATGCAGCCTAACAGGCCAGGCAGTAAACAAATCTAGAACATGTTACATGATTTGAATGACCGTCCCCTCCAATATACATGTTGCAATTTCTGATTTCTTGTTGTTTTATTTGTTTTTCTTTTGAGTCAGTGTCTTACTATATAACCTTGTCTTGCCTGGACCTTCTTATGTAGGCCAGGCTGGCCTCGAACCCACAGCAATCCGCCTGCCTCTGCCTCCCAAGTGCTGGGATTAAAGGCGTGCGCCACCACCTCCTGGGCTGATTTCCTTGTTTTTAATAGCACTCCTGTGTCCATGACTTGATCACTGCCCCTTGGCAGTGCGGCCTTGAGGCTCACAAAGGGGATGCAGGCTATCCTGATGAGACCTGATGGACCGTGGCCAGATGGTGGAGGAAGAGGCCCCCCTGCCAGAGGACTGGGAGATGGGAGTAGAGTGGAAAGGAGAGGGAGGGTGGGAATGGGAAGATAAGAGGGAGGAGATAACAACCAGGATGTAATGATGTAATGTGAACAAACTATTAAAAAAAAAAAAAAAGATGTATACCACCATGCCTAGACCAAATGTTTGTTCTGAGACCAGGCTTCATTCTGTAGCTCAGACTGGCCTGGAATTCTCTACGTATCTGAGGCTGGCCTTGAACTCACGATTCTCTACCTCCTGTCTCCCAAGTGCTAAGATTACAAGCACACACCAACATAGTGTGGGGTGGCCTAACATTCAGAGAAACTCTTCTGCCTGAACCTGCTAAGTGCTAAAATGACAAGTGTGTGGTCTCCACACCCAGTATTGTGTTGACATCTAGGAGGGTTACATGGTGAGACATTTGTTACAGCTTGAGTGTGAGGTGCCCTCCAAAATTTACTGTGCTTGAACATTTGACCTCCTGCTGTTTCTGGAGCCTTCAGGACATGGGTGGGAGAAGCTGCAGGAAGCTGGTTACTAGGAAGAGTTCCACTTTGGGATACGTGCTTATCCATATATACATATAATGTATATGTATTTTTACATGTATGTAAATATAACACACATATGTATATGTATCTACTCACATCCCACTGTTCCCTGTACTGCTACCACATGAACAAACAACTTCACATTCTTGCGACATGAAAGTGAGCCACCTCCATTGCCACAGCTCCTGCTTACTGCCGAGTGCAGCCTCACTCTGTGAGCTAGAGCAATCCTTCCTTGAGTACGTTCTTTCTTGTCAGGTATTTGGTCTCGGCTGAGACTTACTTGAGGCGGCTGTAGGAGGTGGTGGGCTTGCTTCTGCTATAAAAGGGCGAGCCGGGATCCCTTTGCTTTCTCTGTTCTTCCTGCTTGAGCACCCAAGAACGCACTCAAAACACCATCCTGGAATGGGAATCACAGATCTGCCCATGCTGTGATTTTTGTGGAGTTTCAGGTGAACACATTTGTGCTTGCTATGAGTCACCCAGACAATGGTATTCCACTCCAGGTGGTATGACAGTGATATATTTTACGGCAGACCCTGTGTCAATACAGGCTCTAATACTTGCAAGCAATATGTCTTTGGGAAAACTGCCTTACTGTACTATGTTCAATTTTCTGTCATGAGATGGAAAAATTACACATAGAGAGTGGGTGTTCTGGATTTTTTTTTTTAAATCACAAATGCTTTAGTTTGCTACTCAAGGAAGACTGAGTGAGTCCTAATCGATGTAGAGTCACTAGAAAAACAAATCAGGATTTTCTGAGACCCTGCTAGTGCGCTCAGAGTTGGGGCTTAACCCCAGACCCTTAAAGTCTGGTTTCTACAATTACTTTACCTTGGCTTACTTCACTTTGAAGCAACGAATACAGCTAAGGGCGCCATGACTGTAACTTCATCTGATCCACCTAGGAGCCCTACACAGAAGAGGACAGAAATGTCCCCACTTGAAGTCCTCTCCACTGAGGTCCTGAGGCATTCCCACCAAGTGGGCAGGCTTCCTTCCTCAGAGATGAAGCTTGCTTTGTGGGCCCTGTCTCTGCAAGCTTCGGTTGCTAAGCACTCCCACTGTCTCTGCATGCCGGCTGGGTTTCACTAAGTAGGATTACTGAAGGTCAGGCTTATAAATGTATGTTTGAGATTCACATCTAGATTGGCCTGGAACTTGCTCTATATCCAAAGCTGGACCCAAACGTGTGATTCCCCTGCCTCTACCTCCCAAGTGCTGGAATTAACAACATGTACTACCACACCTGGCACTATTACTTTTCTAATTAAAAAAAAAAAAAAAAAAAAAAAAAAAAAAAAAGGAAGCCATTAAATCAATTAATTTTTAAAAATTTTTGTTAATCTTTCCTTTCACAATAATAAGTGGAGCACACACAGGGCCTTGTATTAATTATGTGTGGCTCTACTTACATATATATCATAAATAAAAATGCAAATAGTAAGGAGTATGCTAATACTAATTCAATTTATGTTAATCTTGCTCATATATAAATACGGTAGTGATGGAAAAAATCATCACATCAAACTTTCATATTGCTAAGAAAATCCATAATCACTCTAGAAAAAGAGCTGGTTTTAAAAGGCTTACTTTTTTTTTTTTTTTTTTTTGGTTTGCTTGATTTGTTTTTCGAAACAGGGTTTCTCTGTACAACCCTGGCTGTCCTGAAAGTTCCTCTGTCTCTCAAGTACTGGCTTAAAATATTTATTTATGGGGCTGGAGAGATGGCTCAGCAGTTGAAAATTTTATTTATTTATTAATTTTTATTTTAATATTTATTTATATTCTTTTTACATGTACATTTATATTATTACACATATATACAGTAAACTACCTACAGCAAGAAGAACCATGATACTTACTTTTTTATCATGGCAAATATTTTTCCTCCGCTGGGCATGGTAAAGTATTGGTAGTCCCAGCATCCTGGCAGCAGAGGCAAGCAGATCCCTATGGTTACAGACCAGCCTGAGCTACACAGTGAGGCAATACTCCAAGGAGGAAATTAGAAAAAGAGGGAGGTAACTGGTCCAGCATCTGGGGGAATTATAGCAGCAGGGCTGAACTGGTCAGAGAGCAATAAATTGCTCGGGCCCTTTTCTCTCCTTGATATAGTTTCAGATCCCTTCTCAGGGAATGGTCCCACCCACTCTTAAAGAGGGTCTTTGCACATCAAGAACCCAGTCAATATAGTCCTTAGGTGCACCTAGGACAGTGGTTCCATCCCTCACTGGTGCACCTCGATTAGTGGTTCCCAACCTTCATAATGCTGTAACCCTTTAGTACAGTTCCTCATGTTGTGGTGACCCCGACCATAAAATTATTTTTCTTGATACTTCATAGCTGTAATTTCACTGCTGTTATGAATGGTAATGTAAGTTTTCCCATGGTCTTGGGCAACTCCTGGCAAAGGGTCATTAGCTCCCTTGAGGGGTGGAAACCCACAGGTTGAGTGAGAACTGCTAACTTAGAGGCTTGTCTCCTGGGGGATTTCAGACCCTGTCAAATTGGTAGTTAACAGCCAGCCATCACATCATCCTAAACATTTCTTTTAAAGATGTCCTTTCATTGGGTCGGAGGGATGACTCAGGGCTTAAGAGCACGTGCTGCTCTTGCCAGGGACCTGAGCTTGGTTCGCAGAGGCCAGGTGGAAGCACACAACTGGCTGTTACTCAAGTTCTAGGAAATCTACAAAGTACACAGTACTTTCTTTTTGTGACTGATTTACTTCACTCAGTATAATGCCAGAGAGTTGCTCAGTGTCGCAACATGTGGCAAGACTACCTGTTTTTTTTAAATAAGGCTGCTTGATACTGCATTGTATGTTTTCCTAAGTGAATGGAGAGAGAGAGAGAGAGAGAGAGAGAGAGAGAGAGAGAGGAAGAGGAGAGGACATGACTACTCCTAGGTATGGAGGAGAAGAAAGTTTATTACAGAGATATGTGCGAGAGCATAGCCAGAAGCAGACAAGTGTGGGAGGGTCCAGAGTGGATATGACCTACCGTGAGCCACGTGGGGGGGGGGGGGGGGGGAAAAGAGAAGAGAGAGGAGAATGCGGTGCAAAGCGGGCGGAGTTACAAAAAGGGTGGGTAACCAAAATGGTATAGGGAAAAGCAGCCCAGCCTCCTGGTGGTGGAGAATTCAAGGTAGAGGGCAGGGTCAGTCAGCCAGGAGACCTTGTAAGAGGTAGGGAGGAAGGAATTCTGGGAGAACCTGGGGGGCTGGTTTGCTTTGATGTGTTAAAAAGACACTTCCGCCGTTTGTCCCAGGATTTGAGACTTAACACTTTGGTGACAGACATAGCTAGCTCACAGACTATTTATTACTCAGCTCATGGTTCTCAAGCCAGGGAAACCCAAGGTGAAGGAGCTGCGTTAGCAGAGTTCCTTACAGCTGTGTATAAGTCATAGCACGCTGGGAAGACGCTGTACGGGCTTGGACGTGGGTAGGGCACTTACCCGGGAAAGCTCAGCTTTATCGTCAAGGCCCACAGCCCTTAACTCCAGAAGGGCAACAGCCGTACAATTGGAGCCTTTGTGACGCAGTTTCAGCTTTGATCCCCACTCCACCCGTACACATACCATCTCCATGGTATATAAACTTTTGGGGGATGCTTAAACCATTAGGTTTTAAATAAGTTAGACACAGATGGTTTGACTTTTTAAAGCTCAAGGACAATTGTATTGGAATGTAAGAGAAAAAAAAAGACAATAGGACAGATGAGCTGTCAGTTTTGACAGTTGTCTGGAAAAGGGATATGGAAAGAGGGAGAAAGGCGTGCTGCTGGCAGAGGAGGTCTACAAGGCAGAGCTGGACTTTAGAAGGAGCGAGGAAGCCCAGAATTTCAGGGAAAGAATGCTAAGGCGTTGGACAGTGTCTCCCTTCCCCACAAAAACAGGGGATAAAGAAACTCAGAAGAGTTCTTGAGTCCTAACTCAAGAAACAGGCAGGCCACATGGCAGAGGCTCACACTGCTGCCTGGCAGAAGGAGCTGCAAACACCTGCCCTGAGAGGGGCCTTCTGTAAGGCAAAGCACGTTGTCACATGAGGGCTGTGATCCTCTCTAACACGGCTTGGAAAGGCAAGTTTCCACCCAGAGCAGGAGGTGGAACTCAGAACAAAGCCTAGACAGTCAGCCTTGCATATGGTAATGTAAATTCCTTGGAATAGCTACAGAAGGTTACCTTTCTAGTGTGGAGGTGGAGCCTTAAGTTTCCATAGCCTGGGGCTACTGTAGCTGCCACTTCTGCCTCCTGGCTGTAAGGGATGTGTCTGCTTTGAATTATTTGGGATACGTGCACAGACCAAACTATCCTTAAACTTGATGCATTTTTGACTTCTTGGAGTGGGGCGTGTCTCCACCATTTTCTATAGTCGGCCCTGTAGAGGAAGGGTGGGTCAGTTTCTACACTACTTTACCTTTGAGTAAGGGTTTCCCTTGCCCACAACATTTTCTTTGTTTTGTTTTGTTTTCAACACAGGGTTTCTCTATATAACTGTGGGTCTCCTGGAACTTGCTCAGAGATCCGCCTGCCTCTGCCTCCCTTTGGAATGCTGGGACTAAAGGCATGCACCACCAACCAACGCACATCATTCTTCATGTTTGTTATCTTTTGTTTTTTTCTGTAGTGGGTAGCATTGAAGGGGCTCTGACAGGCCTAGCTCTTCTCCTATTCTCACTTCCTTTGCTAACTACTGTTAGATTACATTTTCTTTCTTTCTTTCTTTCTTTCTTTCTTTCTTTCTTTCTTCCTTCCTTTCCTTCCTTCCTTCCTTCCTTCCTTCCTTCCTTTCTTTCTTTCCTTTCTTCCTTCCTCTTCTTCTCCTCCTCCTCCTCCTCTTCCTCCTTCTCCTTTTATTTTCTTTTGGTTTCTGGTATTTCAAGATAGGGTTTCTCTGTGTAGGCTTGGCTGTCTTGGACTCATTTTGTAGACCTTGAATTCATAAAGATCAGCCTGCCTCTGCCTCCTTAAGTGCAGGGATTACAGGTGTGTGTCAGTGCACCCATCCTAGATTATGTTCTCAAAGCTAGCCACCAAGGTCCATTCCCTTAGTTGGCTACTTGCTCCTCTTGAGGCTGACCACTAAGGTCCACAATCAAAGTATTGACGTCCAGCAATCAATGGCCCCCTTTGGCTCACCTAATTAACATGCCCAATCACTATTAATCCATTCATCCTATCCCTGCCCCTTCTCCCTGTCCTGTCTCCGGTCTTTGTTTCTTATTCTCTGTTCTTTTCCTCTCTGGGACAAATAAACCTCCTGTGTGCTGAGAATTTGGTCTTGAGGAGTCTTATGTCAATTTTGAGGTCCTTTCAGTCCTAGTGAATGTGAGGTGGTATCTAACTGAGGACCTCCATTTATTTGTTTGTTTGTTTATTTATTTATTTACTTATAACAATTATTGATGTTCAGCACCTGCCAACTCAAATTCACAACTTTCCCTTCAATGGAGGATTGTTCTGGAGCCAAATATGCATGGCCATGAGTAGAAACACAGATTCAGCTTACCCACAGTTTCACGGCCTTTAGGCTAGCGGGAGCGAGGGACCTGCTTGCACTTTCCAAAGAAGTTGTTACCTAATGGTCACCAGGACGCTAGCTCGCATACAGTGAAGGGGGTCCCACTCCTACAAGATTGCTAGGGACTCGACCCCACTCCTGCTCCGGACTGGCCCCACATCTCCCTTTATCAACTACTGCTTTGGTAGTATTTTGGAATTTGGAAATGTGGGGTGTCCACTTTGTTATCTTTCAAGGAAGTTTTTTATTATGATAATTGCACAGAAGAGGTGCAGTGCTCTCAGGAGATCATGTGCAGTCAATCACTTCCCTGGGGATAACACTGATTTTGGTATGAGCTGGGCATTAGGACTCATCCTTGGACAGTTTATTTTTGTTGTTCGTGCTTAGTCAATCCATGACTTCCTCCTCCGGATCTCACTCTCTAAATATTTCTCAGCTGCATCTGTTTTTCCTCTGTCTTGAACCAACATCTGTAAACCATACTGTCCCGTCTCTTAGGAATACAGCTTCTTCTTGACATCGTGGCCCTCTGACTATTTTCATCTTTTTTGTTTCCCACATGGCAGATCAAACATCACCTCTTCCAGGAAGCCACCCCTGACCTTCACAGACAACCCACAGCCCTGCTTAGTTCTCACAGCACTGTGCCTGGCATCCCTAGAGTTACTACTATAGTAAATTGAGATTGATTCGTGAGGATCCTGGGGGGGACGCTTATTCCTCAATAAACGCCGAGCTCCCTAGCACCTGAGCACCTCCATGTCTGTGTCAGTGCAAAGCTGGGCCGCAGCATTCATGAAAGTCACACAATGGCAGCGTGCCTTCTGAGTGCTCATGTTTTCCAGAAACTCTCCTAAGTTCTCATGGTTTCTGATTGGCTAATAAAAGAAATGGGAAGGAAAGACAGTTCACAACAAGCTCAATTTTTTCCATTTGTATAATCTTTAAAAAACATCTTATGTTGTGTATCTGCTTTTGGTAAACTTATTGCTGAAATCAAAGAATCACCATAGCTCACTGCGCCCCCACCTCCTCCCCTCCCTCACTAACCCCGGTTCCCACACACATTTGCAAAAGATCACAATAAAGCAAATATAATTTCACAGAGTTGTCCTGACTCACTTTGTAGGCCAGGCTGGCCCGGAACTCACAGAGATCTGCCTGCCTCTGCCTCCCAAGTGCTGGGATTAAAACTGTGTGCCACCACTGCTGCAGCGCTGTCTATAGTCTTTAAAAAGTAATGTCAGTGTACATGGGATGGGTACTTTCTTGTGTTGTCAATTCTGTAAGCTCAGACTGCACAAAGGGGCTTTGTCAGTGGTGCTGTGAGCAGCACTGGACACAAACAGAACTGTAAATTCACGACAGAAATGGGGAGGCTCTGTATTTTTTGTTTGTTTGTGTGCTTATTTTTTGTTTTTGTTTTTGTTTTTGGGGACAGGGTTTCTCTGTATAACTCTGGTTGTCCTGGACTCCCTCTTTCTGTAGATTAGGCTGGCCTCGATGAGCTCCCAGAGCTCTGCCTGTCTCTTCCTCCAAACTGCTGAGATTAAAGGTGTGAGCCACCACTGGCTGGCTCAGGCTCTGTGTTTTTTTAAGTGAGTGAAGTTGGGGAAAGAATGAAAGTATGCTTAAAGTAGCGGTACTCTACAACTGGTGTCACTTTTGGATTTTCAAAAATAGGCCACCATTGAAAAGAAACCAATATACTAAGTTAAAAATGTTTATTTTTATTGATGTTTATGTGTCTGTGTGAATGTACTCCACGTGTGTGGGTGCTGGCAGAGGCCAAACGTGGCTGTCAGATCTCCTGGAGCTGGAGTTAGAGGTGACTGCGAGGCAGCTGGTGTGGGTGGTAGGAACAAGGGCTCTGGAGGGCTGAGCCACCTCTCTAGCTACATCTCTCTCTCTCTCTCTCTCTCTCTCTCTCTCTCTCTCTCTCTCTCTCCCTCTCTCTCTCTCTCTCATAAAAATTACATTAATTAATTAATGTGTGTGTGTGTGTGTGTGTGTGTGTGTAGGTCAGAGAACAACTTGTGGGAAGTTGGTTTCCTCCTTCCATCATGTGTGTATTTGGGATCAAGCTTTGGTCATCCAGCTTGGCAACGAGGGCCTTTATCCATGGAGCTGGCCTGGCCCATCAGCTTTTATCACCCAAGCCTTCTTGTGAGGCCGTTGACTCTGGGGTTTGCGTCCTAACGGTCAATTGAGGAAACATTTGCTTTGTATAAGCTTTAGCGGAAGAAGGGACTGATTTCCACTTATTAACATACTTATCTTTCTGATTTTGAGGCAGGATCCGAATGTGTAGCCCAGGTTGCCTTTAAACATCCTTCTTGCTACAGCTAAGATTATAGACATCACCCACCATGCCTGGCACTTTTATTATTTAATTATAATTCAAGGGACCGGAGAGATGGAAAAACACTGATTTCTTTTCCAGTGGACCAGAGTTTGATTCCTGTCACCTACATGGTGGCTCACAACTGTTTTTAACTGTAGTTCCAGTAGATCTGATGCCCTCTTTTAGCCTACATGGACAATGCACATACATGTATGCAGGCAGTCATGCAAGCATATCAAATAAAAACAAAAATATTTTTTAAAATTGTGTTTAATTACAATTTGGAATGAGAATAATTTTGAGGTTTGTTCTTTTTTACAGTGTATGCACTCCTCATAAACACACACACACACACACACACACACACACACACACAGAGAGAGAGAGAGAGAGAGAGAGAGAGAGAGAGAGAGAGACTTTGCTTCTCTTTGAAACTGTTTGCAGTAGCTGCCATTAGCCTGTAATTCAATGACTGGTGTCTGGCTTTGACAGCAAGGGCTGGAATATGCATATTCTAGGGTATTTGGTGAGATCATGAAGCGCTCTTTATCATCTGGCAAAAATATGAGCGGTCAGTCCGTCTGCTTAAGTGAGAGATGCATGAATGTCTGTATTCCCAGAGACCAGGATAGCTTTAGAGACTCCTTACTCTCTTAGAAAAGATTAGGAAGAAACTTGGATATGCTCGCTCAGGCCTGTAACTCCAGCACGTGGGAGGATGAGGCAGGGGAGTTATGTAGTGGTACTATGAGTCAAAAATAAAGAATGACAGAGAAACCAAGCCCCCCCCCCCCAAAAAAAAACCCAAAAAACAAAAGAAAAAACAAAACCAAAACACGATTAATGAGATTTTTGTCAATCCATAGTAACAGTTTTGAGTTCTGTAAATCCCAACTCCCAGGGAGATGGGTGTAAACAGTATTTGAGTCCCCAGGAGAAAATGACCTTTCATTTTCTAATCACTAAGTAGAATCTTATGTAATTTATGTATTTGGGAGAAGGGGCTGGAGGCTGCACCTGGGCACACAAGCCAAACAAGCTGTCTACCACTGAGGCACAGGCTAGCCCAATGGCCGATGGCCTCTCTGCTGCTGAGCCACAGGGCTAGCCCAATGGTTACACTGAAGACCAGCTGTTTGACTCTACATGGAAATGACCTCTGAGACCAGCAAATTCTCCAGGAAGCCCTGTCATTAGAGACAAAGACACTTAAAAAAAAAAAAAAAAAGAAGCCTATCGTGCTCTTTTTGGATTACACAGTTGAATAAATAGTTGAAGAACTAATTTTTCCTTATCATAAAATTAAAATTATAAATATGCCCTAGAAGGCACAGATAAATCAAATGTAAACATACCCTTGATATACTTTCCCATCGTCTTTACATATGCAATTACATATACATTTCTTTTTTAAAATTTAAAAAATTTTACTTTATGTACATTGGTGTTTTGCCTGCATGTATGTCTGTGTGATGGTGTCAGATCACCTGGAACAGGAGTTACAGAGAGCTGTGAGCTGCTATGTGGGTGCTAGGAATTGAACCCAGGTCCTCTGAAAGAGCAGTCAGTGCTCTTAAACTCTGAGTCATCTCTCTAGCACCGATATATTTCCAAATACATATAATATATGTTATGTATAATACTATATCATATATAATATATGATATATCAAATATATTTTTTACTATATACTTTTCATATACATATACAAATATGTGCGTGCATGCGTGTGTGTGTGTGTGTGTGCTGACTAATGAAAGCTGTATCCCAGAGCTTCTGCACAGCATGCTCAATGGGGTAGAGACTGTATTCTGATCAGCAGCCCTTACTGCTCATAATACTTGGGGAGAGGAGCTGTGTGCATTTGGTAAATTTCAGGGACTTCTTGAGACTTACAAGTTGTTTACTTCCTGAGTCACTATGAGCATCTCTTTAGAGTCATAAGGAACATTTATATCAGAGGAAACATGCTCCTCCATCATTTCAAGTGGAAGCACAGTATCCCACAGTAAGACACAGACAGTATCATCTGTAAAACATGTCCTAGATCTTTAAGCACCACCTTGCTCCAAGTGTCTCATTATTAGGTACCACACTGTAAACATCATCCTTGAAAGCCAATTTATAAACTTTTTCTTGATTACTTTTTTTCGATCATTTCCAATGAGTTCCGTAGTTTTAGAAGGTTTTTTTTTTTCCATGTAGATTACCAAATTATTGTCCGAGAAGGACTTTGAAAACTCAGTACAGTGCCTTAGGAATAAGTTCGGAGATTTCAGTTTTGCCACAACATTGACATACGTTTTCTAGAGCTATGAAAGGAAATGAATTGCCAAGTGAAGAATGTGCTTGACCACAGACAAACGTTGAAAACATTATGCTTAACGAAATGAGTTAGTCACAAAAGACCACATGTTATATGAACTGTCCAAAACAGACTAATTTACAGAGACAGAAAATAAATTAGTGGTTTCCAGGAGTAGGAGGGACTTGGGAGGGACTCTCAGTGCTTGCTGGCTTTCGGGGGGGGGGGGGCAATGAGACTATTCTAAAATTAGATAGTGGCAAAGCTTGCATAACTGCGTATATACTGAAATCACTGACGCTTGTATTTTTAAAGGATGAGAACAGGCTGGGGGGATGACTCAGCGGCAAAGTGCGGGCTGCTCTAGCAGAGAACCCCATTTCCGTTCCCAGCATCCACAGTGGCTCATAGCCACCTGCAATCTCAGCTCCAGGAGACCCAGTGCTCCGTTCTAGTCTCTGTGAGTACCTACACACACGAGCACACACGAGCACACACGGACACAGATACACATGCGCACATGTAATTACAAAAACAGATCTCTAAAAAGGGTGACGTAGCTCAATAAAACTACTTTTTAAAGCTTTAGCTGAAATAATCACCAATGAAAACTGACATGATTTCTGTTTTATTTGCTTTAATTAATAGTGATTTGTACTATTTATTTCACTCATGTACGGGTATTTATACTTGCTTATTTTCTGCCATGTCTCCTTTTTGCAGTTATTTATATTAGACAATTCCTGATTTTTATTCATTCATTTTGTTATTTATTTTTAAGTTAAAACACTTATTTGTTAGGAGCCATGGTGCACCTCTGTAATCCCAGCACTCAGGGAGGCAGAGGGAGGCAGTTTGAGGCCAGCTTGGTCTACAAAGTGAGTCTAGGACAGCGAAGGCTACACAGAGAAACCCTGTCTTGAAAAATCAAAAACCAAAAAAATTATTTATGGTGTGTGTGTGTGTG
Source organism: Acomys percivali (assembly GCA_907169655.1). Taxonomy (NCBI): domain Eukaryota; kingdom Metazoa; phylum Chordata; class Mammalia; order Rodentia; family Muridae; genus Acomys; species Acomys percivali. Next base: position 70,853,457 of record OU015749.1, read on the forward strand.
TGTGTGTGTGTGTGTGTGTGTGTGTGTGTGTGTACTATGTGCATGAAGTGCCTGCAAAGACCAGAAGAGGGTATAGATCTCCTGGAACTGGATTTACACAGGCAATTGTTAACAGACACGAAGGTACTGGAATCCAAAGCCAGGCTTTCTGCAAGAGCAGCCGGTACACTTAACCAGTGAGCCATCACCCAGCCCAGATATGTGCGTGTGTGCGTGTGTGCGTGTGTGCATGTGCTCTCTCTCTTTAGAAAATATTTAAATTATTTATTTTCATTATGTCACAGATTTAAGTTACACAGAATGGAAAACACCAATACTTGTTTTCACTGGAAGCTGTGTGTACACATGTAACCAACTGAGGGATATACTGTAATATTAAAAAAAAAAAGTTTAAGAATTTTGAGTACTTAAGTGCTTGTAGTTATAACTTTTTGTTCCCTTAGATTTTTATTACACAAATCCCAATAGGTAATATATGTATATATGATTAAAAAGCAAAATGAGCTAATTGGCAATGAAGCTATAATATAAATGCAGGCTTACCTGTAGGAACTAATAATATCATTCAAAATTATTAAATTGGTTGCATTTTTTAAAACTAATCTCAATGAAGACAACTTTTAGCATCAATAAGGCAGAAGAAAGGAGGTTGGCTTAGGGACTCCCAGATCTCCTATAGTGTTGGCATGGATGTTAGATACAGCTTTTTTGCTTTCCCCTCAGTAAGACTATTTGTGGGGGATGTGATGTGTGGCTTGGCAGCAATGGCTGGTGTAATGGAAGTTTTGGTTTCTTTGTAAACTCAGTTATGTCATATAAGTGTGGGATCTTAGTTTGGGCTTTACTTTGTCTATACCTTATAATGTCTTATGTGGTGCGTGGTCTTTGCCAGCTGGTAGTTGCAGCCTGCCTTGTGTAGCACAGAGAGGGGCGTGGTCTAGGACCCGGAGGAAAATAAGTAGGAGAGCACAGAGAAAGGTTTGGAGCACATTGGTGTGGGGAGCCGTGCTAAATTCTGCCATGTTAGAAATCCTGTGCTTAAGCTGCATGCTGTGACCTTACAGTTGCTGAGCTTTGCCTGATGGACGAGGTCTTTGTGTTCCAGGCCATCCTTGGACTATTTACCTTTGAAAGAAGTAGGGAAATTCCTACTGAGAGACACCCAGCGGGTTAAGGATGTCCTTACAGAGAGCTACCCAGAGGATTAAGAAAGTTCCTACAAAGAGCTACTCAGGCTATTGTGTTCTTCTTGCCTGGGACCTAGGGAGGGAGGGATCAGAATAGATCCTATTGACCTTGCTATTCCATTAAAGAGAGTCTTGATAAAAAATTTCCAGGCTGACTCATTATTTCTCGCATCTCTGTACCCCACTTTCAATCCCCACTCCTTCTTTCAGGTGAACCCTGGTTCAATTCGTCCTGCGGGCCGGCACACATCACATTGGTAGCATGAGGCATGTAGCAGTTCGGAGAGACCAGAGACCAGTGTGGCAGACTGAGAGAAACAGTTCAATGCAACCGCTCAGTGGAGACTGCTTGCGGCACTTGCTGTTGACAAAGATTGGTATTGCCCCCAAAGAACCCAACTGACCATAAACAGCTGGGAGAAGTAAAGAAGTCTGCGCCCCCTCTCCCCACTAACATCCTTTCTCACAGCCAGGTTTAAGAAGTTGGTGGAAGGGAATAGAGGCTTCAATACCCCAAATAAAATAGAGGTTAAAAAAACAAGCATCAACAGGCTGGTGGACTGTCCCTCTCGAGAGCCCTGCTGAGGCACTCTCTGAGGCACTGCTGCCCGTCCTCCCTGAATGAGCCGAGCTACTCCAATTGTTACATGGCATGCAAGCAGAAGCAAATTTCGAAGTTGTACCTCCTGGGCAAATCTCATGAATGTCAAAGAGTAGCAACTGATAATCTCTGGAGATTTCTTCACGTCAATGACAGCATCAATGAAGAGACCCCAGTTGGTACACCTCAGAGTTGGGTATTCATGAGATAGTCCTGGAACTCCTTGCTCATGGCTGGTGTTCCAGCCATGGCCCTGAGGTTTGAGAAACAGATGGCCCTAGCTTCTACCTGCCTGAGCCCTCAGTGCTCTCTCCTAGCCCCACTTTATGACACACTACAGATATATGCTTTTAGGAGTGGGAGTGGTTTGAGACAAGGTTTCTCTGTGTAGTCTTGGCTGACCTGGACTCATTTTGTAGACCAGGCTGGCATCAAACTCACAGCTATCCTCCTGTCTCTGTCTTCTGAGTGCTGGGATTAAAGGCATGTGCCACAAAACCCAGTTCAGATATAAGTTTTTTAATATGTGCCTTTCTACACACAAAGGGAAAATGTTGGCACCACATTTAAAATTCTGACCATTGCATAGCTGTTTTATATCAGTGAGCGGGTGTGGAGTGCTGCTGGAGAGGTCAAAGTCTGGTGTATCCAGATAACCAACAACGCTTGGTCTATTACGACAGACTCCCTTTTCGGGGAGAGGGTATCCCCTCTCTGAACCCTAAAAACTATAAGGAGCATTACGTAGCCCTCAGGGAAGATTACAGACCTGATCCTTTCCAGATAAAACCTGTTTGGTAAGCATCTGAGGATTCCTGGAATACCTCCCCCTATGCTAAGGAGATCCTTAGGGACTGGAGAGATGGCTCAGTGGTTAAGAGCACTTGCTAAGGAGATCCTAGCCCTAAGTAAACAACCTTTAATTGTACCTGGAAGTTCTTCCCCCGCCCATAGGATAATCAAGAACTGTGTTTTCTTTCTTGTGATAGTACCCCATACTACTGTATGTAAATGAGGTACTGTACCACTGCATGTAGATTAAGTATCCTGGCACCTCTAGTTCCAGTGACTCAGACACATTCACTCTCAAACTCTTCCCCACTGCCCAAGGATTATAAATAAAGGTTGGTTGGCTTGTGCTCTCATACGCTTGCACCATTCCTCCACTGCTGGAAATGTGGGGTTTGACTGCTGGCCAAGGCAGTCAAGGCAGGATGACAGAGCTGCCTTGGCAGCCAATGAAGCCTGTTGCTTTGCAGCAAGATTGGTGCTGACTGCAGGTGAAGCATCTGCCAGGCCTGTGCCTCACTGGACCCTCCTGCTTCCTCTGCCGTGCTTAGCTCAGCAGTTTGACAAAGGGCTGTAACACTTTTGATATCATCATGGCCTTGTGGAACTCCCAAGTCTCCACAGCAGCCTGATACCAGCCATCTCATTCTAAAAGGGCTAATTCTAACACTCGGTGGAAAATCACTTGCACCTCCCCCGCCATGATTCCAGGAGCCTTGCCTAGCTCGCATGCCTTGCCTTAAAGCACTCTAGTCATTCCTGAGAGAGGAACTGGACCTTTGGCCTCAAGGTCCAACCGAGCAGCACCTAGATCAGTCTACCAGATGTGGAATCCAGCCCCCCTGGCCGCTGAACATCAAGATGGTAGGACAGAATCTCCATACCTGAATCTAATTCCAGGCTGGCCATCTTGATGATGCTCTAGAAGATGAAGAACAGAAGATAAGGATTTGAACCGAGTTAGTGTCAATATTGCAGGTCAAACAGCTTACTGTTGCTCGTATCTGCTCAACTCCTAAAGCACAAGCCATGTTAACTGTAGTTTTAGAAGGAACCGATGTGGCATGTCTCCTTCAGTATACAGTTTGGTAGCATTGCGAAACATGTGTCCTTGGGTATCTTATAATGCAGAGATTTACTTCAACATGTTCTGCATCTCCTGTAGCTCAGGCTGGCCTCAAACTCACCATGTAGCTGAGGATGACCTTGAACTTCTGCTCTTTCTGCCTCTACTTCTTATGTGTGGGAATGACACGTGTGCCCTGCCATGCCTACCTCATAATTGTTCTTATTTGAATAGAACAGGAGTGAATGAAGATTCTGTTTTGATCTAAAAACCTGTGTTGTTGATTCTATACCTTATTGTAGAAACCACTGCTGGTGCTTGAGGTAAAAACCCAACCTTCCCACATTAAATGTATGTATCAATTATAAAATTCATCATAATTTTAGTTGGTTTGTTTTTGTGATTTTGAATCGGGGTCTCCTTCTATAGCCCAAGCTAGCCTAAATCTCACCATCTAGCAAAGGCTGACCTCAAACTGTCAGTGTTATTTCTGCCATAGCTTCCTTAGTCTTAGGATCACAGGCAAGTGGCATCGTGCCCTGTTCCATATTTTCAGTACACAAAGAGATAGTAAATAATCAAACACGAGGTGATTGCGGATCCAGGAAAGAACTTCATATTCTTTGTTTTCTTAGTGCATGAAAGTCTGTTCTCAGCAACCGAATCCAGGAGATGGCTCATCGCATGCAAATGTGATGTTGTAATGAAAGAGCAGAACTGTAGAGACCAGATTGCAATCTGTATTGTCTAGTTTATTGTGAACTTTATCATCTGGCCAAACCAACGCCTCTGACTCAGTCCCAGAACTAATTAAACCTAAGTCAGTACTTGCAAGTGGCTGTGGAGAGAGCTTCTGGGAGTAGCATTGGGTGAGACTCATTCCTTGTTCCTGCTCCTCCCCCAGGACAGAAGAAGCTTAGTAAACTTGTTTTTCCATTTGTCTGGGAGGCTGGAAGAGTTTCTCTGACAGTGTAGAAAGGGATGGTCTCTCAGAATCCTGACCAGTTACAGATGACTGTGTAGGACTATGGACTGGACATTTCCCAGACAGTAGATTGCAATTGCCCTTACCCAGACACAAAAGAAGGGTCCACTGTGTGAGACAATGGATTTAATTGGCTAGATAATTAGGTATATCAAAATATCATGTTTTACATCCAAAATCTACGCAAGAGCCAGCTATCACTGAAGACATATAGGCAGTTAGTATTTCTAGGCTGTGGAGAGACACAGTCTTTGTGATGCATCCACTGGTTGGTTGCTCATACTCCTGTAAATAACCCCTTACCCATGTACATGTACATAATCCTATTCAAACTCAACAGCTCACAACGAAAGGCATGAAATTACGAGGGGACTGGTAATGAAGAGGAAGGAAATCAGGAATGGGAGTGGGCAAGGGAAATGAATCCAGGGAGAGCATGATCAAAGTGTATTGTATGTGCATAGAAGTGTCACAATGAAGCCCATTATGGTGCGTAACCAATATGTGCTAATAAAGCACTTACTAATAGCAGCAACAAGATAGAGAGAAGCAGTAGGGTGAGAGCCGGACCACAGTGAGGAGATAGGGAAGGATGTGAGACAGGAAATGAGAGACGGCAGAGCAGATGCTGGGCTGGGAGATGCTGGGGAGTGGGCAGCTCATGGGTCTCCAGGTCAGGGGCAGTTCAGCTATCCCAGGGTCACATGAGAGTGCAGACAGCCTCTGCAGTGGGAAAATGGATGATGCATCACTGCATAAATAAACAAGCTTCCCAAGGAACAAGTCAGATGCCCAGGGAGCTGAAAAACAAGAGCAGGCAGGCTCTACAGAGAGACCTGGCTGTGATGAAGGGAGCCTGCTCCCTGGGAATCAGTCAGGATTGTGTGGATAGTTTGTATGTAAACACATTTTTCAGGCTCAGCTGAAGCCTGTGTTTACTTAACACCTCTCTTGTTAGCACTGAGGAATTTCACAGGCACACATGTTCATAGTTGTCTTGGTCCCCATGAACACACTGGAGATCAGCAGCCAGACATGGAGCTGTATTAACAGGGGGTAACAGTAGAGAGAACGGAGTGTTAGAGCCTTTTTAAGTTTGACTTGCATAAAATGGTAGGAAGTGAACAGCTCGGGCCTCAGTGGTGAGTGGGGAGGTCTTCAAGGTTCTGGTGGTCAGGGAGATGGGTTCAGCATGGACTGTCATGGAACTTAGCAGCTCTAGGTACCTGTGCAAATTACTGTGGTGTTTCAGCGTTTGCTCTCACGTGACAAAGTGAGACATAGTATGTTGATTTGGGAAACAATTTTATACAAGATTTCTTTATCTGCTTCACACACATGCACATGTAGGCATGCCTATGTGTATATTCTTCTCTTTTAAAGCTAGCTATGACGCTACATACCTTAAAGCTAGCAATTGAGATTCTGAGGCAGAAGCGAGAGGCTTTCTGTGAGTTTGAGGCCAGCCTGCTCTAAATAGTTAGTTCCAAGTTAGCCAGGGCTTTGTAGTGTGATCTTGTCTCATTTTTTTTTTTTCTTTTTACCCCTTCTGAGTGCTTCTCAGAAGCAAACTTCTTATGATGAATGCAACCATGTTCACAAATTTCTTTTTCTTTTTTTTCCTTCCTTTTCTTTTTTCCAGACAGGGTTTCTGTGTGCAGCCTTGGCTATACTGGACTCACTAAGTAGACCAGGCTCACTTCAAACTCACAGAAATCCACCTGTCTCTGTCTCTGCCTCCCGAGTGCTGGGAATACAGGCACGTACCACCACACTCGTCTCTAACAAATTTTTAAAGAATTAGTAATAGAAAGTAAAAGATAGTCTTCTAGTTCTTTTTTTTTTTTTTTTAAAGATTTATTATTATGTATACAGAGCTCTGCCTGCATGTACACCTGCAGGCCAGAGGAGTGCTAGTCTTCTAGTTCTAAGCGAGATTTATATAAAAGTTATTTTTGGGGGGAGTTATATGCAATTTTTAACCTTTCTACATTTTAAATAAATGTATTTAATTCTAATATAATCAATACTTTAAAGTAGATAGTTTGAGATTAAATTTTGTTACAGTTTTATTTATTTATTTATCTATTTATTTAGTGTGTGTGTGTTTGTGTGTGTGAACATACATTTATATCACAATGTGTGTGAAAGTCAGAGAACTTGCAGAAGTCAGTTCTCTTTTCCACCATGTGGGTCTGGAGGATAGAGCTCACAGCCTCAGGCTTGACAGTAGGCACCTCTACTCGCTGAGCCATGTAACCGGCCCCAGATTCCGAACCTTCTGGTAGAAAAATGTCACGATAAAAATTAGCATATCTGTGTTGTTTTATTAACATGTCTTTACCGTGCAGAGCCTCATCTTACATAGGAGAACCGTCCTGTGGAAAGCACATTCTTGGGCTATCAGGACATCTGAGGACAACAGATGGTGTCAGGACAGTGGGAGGTGGTGGATGGAATATGACAGGGGCTGAGTAAGAGAAGCATGGGACACACATGGGACCTGAGCTGCAAGGAGCCAAGTGTCCCTGCGGCACGGGGGACTCAGAGCCGGAGACTTCAGAAACGGTGTGCTTCAAAGCCTGACCTTTTAAATACGAGAAGGCTGCAAAGCAGAGTTAGGAGGCATGCCTGAGGTCACACAGACTGCTTAGTCACATGCTGACATTTTCTCGTTTCTATTTAGCAACTGTCCTCACAAGGCAAGTCGGTCCCACCAGACTCTGCTTCTCCACCTCCGTGTGCTCAGAACCCTTGACTGTGCTCTGTTCATAAGAGGAACCCCAAGACAATCTAAGAAACCCGCACATAGCAATGAACTCCCCTCTTACACACAGCAGAAGAACGGCAGGCGTCCTCCACAGATTCTCCCCCGCACCCCCTACCGGGAGGAAGACCCTCTCAGACAGACACCGCCCCTCAACGTGTCCAGTGTGCGCTGCTGCGTTTCCTTGGCCCTCGCTTACGTTTGATCTCTTCTAGATCTTTCTGTAGGAAGAAACACTGGCATATTGGAAAGAACTACGCACGTGACTCTGAGCTACTCAGGTAACGGCCGTGTGCCCCAATTTGCCCCATGCAAAGTAAGGATGAAAAGATGGACGTCATGTCTTTGTCAGTTCCATTTGGGAGGTTAGAAGGCTCTGATCGCAAAGTCAGAGTGGAGGAAGGACGCTTCAGTATTCTGTTCTGCCATCCTTTAAGTGGGGGAGAGCAGGAAGTCTCAGGGTAGCCTGGGCTGGCCTTGAACTTTTACGTAGTCAAGGATGTTCTGGAAGTCCTGATCCTCTTGCACCTCTTCAGACTTAAGGTTAACTTGTGTCGCACCACACTTGGCCGGAGTCCTTCTGGTGGAGCACTACGCCAGTACCTTAAAGCTTCCGTCCACAGAGCCCCATTTCTTTCTAAACTTCTAATTCTATCACATGCATGAATTTTGGAGGTGATATATACACATAGTCCACTCACCTTCAATGGTGGTTGGTGGTATTGGATGGCTATAGTTTAAAAAAATTTTTATTCAAGTAATGTATTTAGATTACAACTCATTTGTTATTCCCCCACTTGTGTTGTCCTGTTCCCCATCCCTCCCTCTTTCATCCTATTCCCCTGTCCTAGGGCTGTGACAGAAGGGGACCTTGCCTCCACTATAAGATCACAGCCTATCAGGCCTCTTCCTGGTAGTCGGCTTCCCCTTCCTCTGAGTGTCACCAGCTATCCCCACCAAGAGGAAGTGGTCAAATGGGGGAGCCAGAGTTCATGTCTGAGTCAGTCCCTGCTTTTCACGCAGTTGTGGAGAATGTGGTATCCATTGGCTGGCTCTGGATAGGGGTTCAAGGTTTACTGCATGTATTTACCTTGGTTGGTACAGTAGTTTGAGCTGACCCTTCTGGGTCCAGATCCACCAGCCTTAATGGTCTTCTTGTTTAGGATGGCTATAATTCTAGAGAGATGCTTTCAATAAAGGTGACACTTGGCGTGTTCAATAAACATTAGCAATTATTATAATTATTTCAGGTTTAATCTTTGGAATGCTGCTGTCTTCTGCACAAATAACCAAGTCTACTTCACTTAGCTCCTCTGAAAGCTTACCTATATCTATACCCCATAACTTCTCTTCTGCCCCTTTGAGCATATACATGTGCTCTTAGGAGCCACTAACCACCTTGAGTAGTACAAAAACAAAAACAAATTTTGAGACATATAGTTTAAACCCCCATGACTCAGGGCCACTTCTGATTAGGGACCACCACTAAACTTACTGGGTCGGCTTGGCCAAAGCCCCTCATGCTACTCTCTCTCTCTGGAGATGTAGCGCTGGGTGAAGATGTATGTTTACTCAGTGAACAGATTTTCTGGGCATGGAAGGGTGGGATACCTTTATTGATCACATGTTAACTAAAGGGCCTCTGGGTGCAGAGGTAGACCCTGCTGCATGTGGCAGTGCTCATGGAGATATGTGTGTGTGGTGTTGAAGAATCCCACTGCCTTGTCTTTGGTAGTCTGCCTCTGATGGGAGGAGACTGATGGCAGGAGGCTCAGCTAGGGAGAAGTTTAAGGTACTTGAAGTGGCTGTGACCATCATGACCTAAACACAACCCTAGTGGTCTATACAAATGCCCCAAGTCAGTCATACATGCTTTGGATAGAACGGAAAGGTCTGGAGTTTGCACCTGGCTTTGCTGCTGTTGAATCGTGTTTCATTAGCATTAGCACAAGCTATTGCTAAGACAAAGCCACAGTTAGTGCTTGTGATGGTGAGGGAATAGGTCATCCCCATCAGGCTTTGGTGCTGACCTGGAGCACAGAAAGCAAAGCCAGAATTTATCAAGAAGTGAAGGTTGCTTTGGATAATAAAAAGATCTGTACAGTCAACTCACAACCCAACTAGGCACTCAGAGACACAGATCACTGGGAGCTTACTTGTCAGTGACACTGACAGTTTTGAAATACTGGAAGAGATGCAGGATTGAACATGTGGTGTGGGACTCAAACCCCTTGAGGCTTTGCCAGTGAGAGTTTTACCTCACCACTGACAGCTTAACAATGACTTCAATGCTCACATCCAATGTATGCTTATCGGGGTCTTCTATTTGCCCCCCAATTTCCATTTCTCTCCTGTTGCAGTCTCCAGTTAGCTTCTCTCTTCAGCAGACATCCTATAACTTTCCCAATGGGAGAGGAGTTCATGGGTCCAATAACAGAGGAAGTTTGTCAGACTGTTGGAGGAAGTTGATTCTGGGGCAGAAGTAGCTGGAGTGATGCTCTCTCTCTCTCTCTCTCTCTCTCTCTCTCTCTCTCTCTCTCTCTCTCTCTCCTCCCTCCCCCCCCCTCTCTCTCTAATTCTCAGACTGTAACCACCCACTGGTCCTGACATGGCGTCTAGTCAATCATCTTACCCGGAAGTCCAGACTGGCTATGACTTACAGAGTGTTCTGAGTTCCTCTACAGCTCTAAAACATTCTTGGGTGTCCTGACCTCTCTAGTCCTCTCCCATCATATGCTCTGAGTCTTGACCCTGCATTCCAGCTGTGCAGAGCATTCTCAGTGTTTTCCTCCACACTTCCTCATGGAGCCGACCTTGGCCTCAGGGTTCCTCTGTGACATCGTTCCCTCCGGTTTACTAGTGAGCTTGGCATGGAGATGGAAAGCAGAGTGCAGGGTGTTGGGGATTGGGGAAGGATGTGGGAGGCTGATTTTGTTTTGCTATTGAACTTGTTTTGGATGACGAGCCCATTTTAGAAATATTTTGTGATAAAAGAGGTTATCCAAGATTGTGACTGTCTGGTCTGCAATGGCTCGGTAGCTGAGAGCTTGTACTATCCTTCCAAAACACCGGAGTTAGGTTTAGAGCTGCCTTGATTCCAGTTCCAGGGAATCTGACATCTTCCTCTGGCCTCCTTGGGCACTGCACTCCCATCACACTTGTACACATGCAGGCACATACACGCACACTTAAAAATAAAAATTAAAACAATAATTTAAAAGAAGGTTGTGACTGTGAGTTGGGTATACAGTTCAGATTGCAGAGTGCTTGCCTAGTATGCAGGAGGCCCTGGCTTTGGCCACTACTAGCACCATATAAAAGGTGCTAGCCTTTGGTATGTGGAGGCAGAAGGATTAGAAGTTCAAAGCCATCTTTGATGACTTAGTGAGCCTGAAACAAGCCTGAGCTAAGTTAAACCTTATCTAAAAAAAATTGTAAATATGCCTAGACTCAGTTGCATTCTCCAGCAATCATATAGTGATTGTGGGAAAAGTTTATGCTGTGCACACTTTATTCTATCAAAAATAGTTTTATAGCTGGGCATGGCTGTGCATGCCTGTAATCTCAGCACTTGGAGAGGCAGAGTCAGGCAGCTAGCCTGGCCTACAAATTGAGTCCAGGACAACCAAGGCTATACAGAGAAACCCTGTCTCCAAAACCCAAAAATAAAAAAATAAATAAAATAAAATAAAAGAGAAAACAACAACAAACAAACAAACAAAAGGCAGCCACAGAGGCACACACCTGTAATCCCAGCACTTGGGAGGCAGAGGCAGGCAGATCTCTGTGAATTCGAGGCCAACCTGATCTACAGAGCAAGTCCAGGACAGCCAAGGCTACAAAGAGAAACCTTGTCTTGAAAAACCCAAAACCAAAAACAAAGAAGGAAAAGCAGTTTATAAAAACATAGTATGTAAAGCCTAGCTGTTTCCTTCCTAAATGCCTTTATATTTTTACATTACCATAACCACCATCACCTTCATCATTATTATCATTGTGTACATGGACACATGCCAGGTGTTTGTGTGGAGCTCAGGGGACCACGCTCTGGAGTTAGCACTTTCCTTTCACCTTGGCATCTAGGAGTTGAACTCAGGCGTCCACAGCCAAAGGCTTTACCTCCTGAGCCATCTCACTGGCCTGAACTTGCCTTTCCGTCTTCCAGTTTCACTCTGTAGAGATAGCTGTTTTCTATTTTCTTCTGGTGTTCAGCTTTGTATATCTAAACAAGTGTCTGTTTCTCTTTCCTTCTTTTTTCCTTTTTCAATCTCCCCTTCTCTCCTCTCCCCTCACTCTCTTTTTCTGAAATAGGATCTCAGTATGTATCCTCAGATGGCTTAGACTTTTGGAACTTGCTATTTAGACCAGTCTCTCTCTCTCTCTCTCTCTCTCTCTCTCTCTCTCTCTCTTTCTCCCTCTCTCTCTGGTCCTCTCCTTCTCTCTCTCTCTCCTCCTCTTTCTCCCTCTCTTTCTGATTTTGGGTAAATATCCCAGGGCTGAGCACATGCTAGGCTAGGCTATCACTCTATCAAAGAGTCTCATTCAAAGCTCTCTAATTATTCTTTTTTTTTTTCATAAGAGCTCTTGGCTTATACTTTCCTCATCTGAATTCCCTATCTTTTCAATATTTTTCTGTTTCATTTTTTCCCTGCATTTTAATCAACTCTTGTGCATGTTGGGACTTGAATTCTGTATCACGTATTCTTGGAGTGGCCGTTGGCTCCAGGCACTCACCAAGTGGACACAGTCACATCCTTTGTTTTCTTCCTTGTGCCCTTCTCTCGGGTTCAGCTGGCACATTACACTGAATACTCTGTCATTTGTCTGAGGTCTGACAGCACACCAAGCTCTGCCAGCTCTTCTCCATGGCTGGATTAGAGTCTGCATATTCCCAGCTGCTGGCTCTGGCTGGGGGCCTGCTTCCAATAGACAGAGCTTATAAACTCTGACACTACATCCTGTACAGCTTCTACTGGCCCTCTCCTGGAGATGCCTGCCGCCATGGTCTATATCCCAGAATGAGTCTCTATGGGCTCAGATAGAAGACAGAATTAAGGACAAGTTCACTATGGTTTTTTTGTGCCCCACAATTAGGTTTATTGCTTCTCCAGCCCTCAGTGCCCTAGTGCATCCTGCTTTCCATTTGGGCTGTGACACCAAGGTTCGGAAATGGCTCATAAACATGACTTCCTACAGTTATGACAGAGAGACCCTTGGAAATAGGCCAAAATAAGGCAAAACACAAAACACTGCATCTGCAGAGAAGCAGACAGGGAGCTGAGCAAGGATGGGGGGAGGGGCATGGTTCTTGGAGGAAGTAACTGAGAAGAAGACCAATAGGTGATAACTAGGAAAGAAAGTGGAGAAGGTTCTGGGCTTGACCTAGATTGTCCTGTGCTGTACAACCTTTAGCTTCGAGTTGTTTCCTCTCAAAGCAGTTGTACTTATAACATCTACTATGCTTTTCCTCACAGACGTTCTATACCAAGCAACTGAACTGCTATGCAGAAGCACCAGGTATGGGGGAGCGCATGGGAGGGAAAGACAGGAGACCAGTAATTCAGGGTTCTTGGATATATGGTGACCTCAAGGCTAACCTGGGGTACATTAGA
>OU015749.1:70866473-70932705 GCA_907169655.1 Acomys percivali
CCAAATGTCAAGATGGGGCAGTGCATTCAACTTTTAAAAACTGAATTTGTTGATTAATTGATTGATTGGTTGATTGTGTGTGTGCGCACATGCTTTCATGCCACAGCACAAGTATGGAGGTCAGAGTTTAGTTTCTCAGTCCACCATTGCTCTGGGGCATTGAACTCAGGTCGTGTAGCTTGGCTGCAAGCTCTTACCTCCTATGCCATCTTGCACTCTCAACTGATACTATATATCTAAAACTGATACTATATATTGAAAGCCCAATTGTCTCTAATACAAACTTGATCTCTATCAGTTTAGAGATGTCCCTTCCTTTTTTCCTTAGGGGCAACCATGCTTCTTACTATTTTTGGCAGGTGATGGGTTAGGATTACCTTGTTCCTAATTAGTTAGCTGGTCTGAAGGCTGACCCTGTGCAAGAGAGCGCACTCTGTCACCTCACGTTCTCCTTTACAAAGCGGCGCAGGCCAGGGCTGAGAATCATTTTTCTTTCTCTTCTGAAACTGTATCTTGAACCTTTTATGTTCATCAGGACATTCAACTTCCTCTCCTAGAAACTTTCCCACAGTTCCTCTCATGGGCTCTGCTCTGCATGGCTCAGTCGCACTAGATTCCGTGTGCATCAGCTGCAGAGGCTGCGTGCTGCCTAACTCCGTCACTGACCCCTGTCGATCCGCTCGAAACGCACTTTGTATTTTAACATGCATTCCATCCTCCATGTAGTCCATCAGGAATGCGATCGTTGCAATGTATGAGAGACTTCACAAGTAGGTTTATGATTTATGATTCCTCCCTGCCAAAAGGGAGAAAGAAATCGGCACTCAGGAAGTTGGGAGAGTACTGCTTCCGGCAGCAGCACTCCTCACTTATCCTCTGTGACGTGTCTTCTGGGGTGGCACTTAGTATTCAGTAAGTGTTCACAGAGTGTGTGCATGAATAAAAGAAAATGGGTAAAAGAAGGAGCCAGGGGGAATTCACATTGCTTAGCTTTGCTACTCAGCGGCGAGGGCTGGCTTTAGATGATTTGTTTCACGACTCGCACACTCCACGCGCTCCCACCCCTATTCACTGCTAATGAAAATTGGCTCGTTCCCCTAGTATCTGCTCAGAATTTATTGTGGGGGAACACAGTGATATCTCACCCTCTTCTGATCCATTGCCCAGGCTTGACCACCTGCAGGAACACCTGCCTGGCTACTGTTCCTAGGCTGCCTGTCCTCGTGAGAATCTCTTGGAACTGTTCTGCTCCAGATGGGTGAAAACAGGCCAGGAAGCAGGAAGGGGTGTGTCCGGGACAGGCAGCAGATGTTCACTTACTCATGAGTAGACAGAGGCACTCTGGAGGCTGAGGAGATTGGAGACTCCCTGAGGGAGGTTGAGGGGCCTGGGGTGGTAGTGGGGTGATGGTGAAGAGGGGAAGGAGGGGGAGTGAGTCGGCCACGGTCTTACTTAGAACAAGTCTGTGGCCCTTAACTCAAAGGTGACGGTAATTTTCTGCATGGGGTTTCTGTCTGCCCAACCTGTTATATAGCCGCAGCCTGGCTATATCCACATGATATTTTGTTGTTGTTGTTGTTGTTGCTTATTATCTCCGTCCGCTTCTATCTTGGTTACTTTTCTACGCTGTGATTAAACACTATGACCAAACGGAACTAGGGGATGAAAACGTTTATTTGGCTTAGGCTTCGACTTCTCTGTTGATCACTGAAGGAAGTCAGGACAGGAACTCAAGCAGGGCAGCATCCTGAAGGCAGGAGCTGATGCAGAGGCCATGGAGGGGTGCTGCTCACTGGCTTGCTCCTCATGGCTTTCTTACTCTGCTTTCTTATAGGACCCAGGACCAGCATCTCAGAGGTGGCACCGTCCTGAGTGGGGTGGGCCATCCCCCATCAACCACTAATTTAAAAAAATGCTGCATAGGCCTAGCTATAGCTAGAGCTTATGGAGACATTTTCTCAATTGAGGTTTGTCCACTCTTCTCAGATGACTACAGCTTAGGTCAAGTTTACATAAGTCTAGAGAACACAACTGACCCCTTGTCAACTTCACACACACACACACACACACATCACTGTTTAGCCATATGCTTTCCTTTTTTGTTCATCCCTAAGATCATACATTAATATCAACACGATGATTTAAAACATTTTACAAACTTAAAAAGTCTCATAGACTTACAAATCCAAACACTCTAGAAAATTTAAAATATCCATCCTCTCTTAAGCTCCGAAGTCTTGGAGATGGAGAGATAGCTCAGTGGCTAAGAGTACTGACTGTTCTTCCAAAGGACACGGATTCAATCCCTAGCACCCACGTGGCAGCTCACCACTGTCTGTAAGCCCAGGTCCAGGAGTTCTGGCACCCTCACACCGATATACATGCAGGCAAAACATCAATGGACATAAAATAAAAATAAATACATCCTTTAAAAAATCCAAAAGTTTTATAAACCTAAAACAAAGCAAAACCTTCTTTAAAAAAAAAAAAAAAAAAAAAAAGCTTAAAGTTTTCCAACCATGAGCTCCTATAAAATAAAATTTAAATAAAATATTTTTTCATTTTTTTAATTTTTGAGACAGGGTTTCTCTGTGTAGCCTTGGTTGTCCCAGACTCACTTTGTAGACCAGGCTGGCCTCGAACTCACAGCCATCTGGCTGCCTCTGCCTCCCGAGTGCTTGGATGAAAGGCGTGCGCCACTGCGCCTGGCATAATATTTTCTTATCTTAAAAAGGAAGAACCCAGGCACAGTCACAATCTGAACAAAACAAAACCAAACTCCAACAATCTAAATAAGTCAATGCCCAACATCTAGGATTCATTTGTGTTCTTCTATGGCTTGGGCCACCTCTCCATCTCCACCCTCTGTGACAGACAACTTGTCATCTAAGCTCAGGCAGGCTCCACACCACCTGTGCTCCTGCATTTGGTGGCCAACCAGGTACTGATAATTCTAAAATGCTGGGGTCTTCTGCCGCAGCTGAGCTACACTTTCACCAATAGCCTCTCCTGGGCCCTCTTCACGGCATCAGCCCTCAAACTCTCTTCATGCTGCCTTTAATACTGTGGCATCAGCTGCTACCAGGATTCCACTTTCTCCAATGTCTTCTCCTGGCCTCTCTCAGTACCAGCCCCAGCTGTTCTCCATGACCTCTCCATGATCTCTTCATGCCTCCACAACCAGTACCACTTGGGAGATGCTTACACATGAACAAATTTGGCTGCAAGAATGAGGTACGATCTATTTTTCTTTTCTTTTTTAAATTAATTATTTATTTACTTTGCATCTGACCACAACTTCCCCTCCCTCCCCTCCCCTCAGTCCCTCCCTCTCACCCCCTGTTTCCCCTCAGCCATGCATTCCTCCTTTATCCTCAGACAAGGGGAGGCCTCCCATGAATGTCAACTAGGTTTGGTGTATCAAGTCCCAGTAAGACTAGTCACATCTTCTATTGAGGTTAGACAAGGCAGCTCGATTAGGGAAAAGAGATCCACAAGCAGACCACAGAGTCAGAGACAATCCCTGTTGTTAGGAGTCTCACGTGAAAACCAAGCTGTACAACTGTTACATATGTGCAAAGGGCTGAAGTCAGCCCCGTGCATGCGCCCTGCTCGGTGGTTGTATCTCCGTGAGCCCCTATGGACCCAGGTTAGTTGATTCTGTGGGTTTTCTTGTGTTGTCATTGACATTCAATTCTTTCCCCCCTTTTGTACAGGATCCCCCAAGCACCTCTGCATCTGTTTCTATAAATTGCTGGTGAAGCCTCTCTGATGGCAGTTACACTAGGTTCCTGTGTGCAAGTATAGCATACTGTCATTAATAGCAGTGAGGATTGACTCCCTCTCATGGCATGGGGATCAAAATGGACCTGTCATTAGTTGGTCCTTCCTTCAATTTTTGCTGCACCTCTATCTTGTAGGCAGAGCAAACTGTAAGTCAAATGTTTTGTGGCTCTTTTGGTGTCACACTCCCTCCACTGGTTACAGGAGATAGACATTTCAGCCTCTGTATCCCCTAATTTTAGCAGTGTTAGCTCGAGTCATCCTCATAGATTTCCGGGAGTTTCCATTTTCCTAAGTTCTAGCTCCTCAAAGGGATGCTCCCTTACAATTCTCTCTCACTGTCCTCTTTCCCCCTTCCTTCCCCCACCTGATCCTTCCTGTTCTGATCCTCCCCCCATCTCTCACACAGTCCCCTCCCTCTACCCACCCACAATGTATATTTTATTTCCCCTTTTTAGTGAAATTCAAGAATATCCCCCCTTGGGCCTGCTCGTTACTTAGCTTCTTTGGGTCTGTGGATTGTACCATGGTTATCCTGTAATTTACGGCTAATACTCATTTATAACTGAATACATATCATGTTTGCCTTTCTGGGTCTGGGTTAGCTAACTCAGGATGATCTCTTTTAGTATTATCCATTTGGCTGCAAATTTTATGATGTCATTGTTTTTAATAGCTGAGTAATACTCCATTGTGCAAATGTACCGTATTTTGTATATCCATTCTTCAGTTGAGAAACATCTAGATTGTTTCCAGTTCTGGCTATTACAAATATAAAGCTCTTGTGAACATGGTTGAGAAAGTATCCTTGTGGTATGGTTGATCAACTTTTGGGTATATGCCCAAGGACTGGTATAGCTGGGTCTTGAGGTAGATTTATTCCCAATTTTCTGAGAAACAGACAAATTGATTTCCAAAGTGGTTGTATATGTTTGCACTTCTACCAGCAGTGGAGGAGTGTTCTCCTTGCTCCACATACTCACCAGCATGAGCTGTCTCTTTAGGGTTTTTTTTTTTTTTGGTTGTTTTGTTTTGTTATTTTGTTTGTTCTTATCTTAGCCATTCTGATGGGTACAAGATGGAGTCTCAGAGTTGTTTTGATTTACATTTCCCTGATAACTAAGGAAGTTGAATACTTCTCTAAGTGCTTCTCAGCCATTAACAACTCCTCTGTTGAGAATTCTCTGTTTATCTCTGTATCCCCATTTTTAATTGGGTTATTTAGTTTCTTGTGGAATTTCTTGAGTTCTTCATATATTTTGAATATTAACTATCTGCTAGGTGTAGGGCTGGTGAGGATTTTTTCCCAATCTGTAGGCTGCTATTTTGTCCTTTTGGAGGTGTCCCTTGCCTTCCAGAAGCTTTTCAGTTTCATGAGATCCTATTTATTAATTGTTGGTCTTAGAGCCTGAACTATCAGTATTCTGCCCAGGAAGTTGTCTCTTGTGCCAATGCATTCAGGCCTCTTCTCTACCTTTCCTTTTATCATGTGTAGTATATCCTGTTTATGTCGAGGTTATTGACCCACTTGGACCTGAGTTTTTGCATTCTTCTAAGGGCAGACATCCAGTTAGACGAGCACCATTTGATGAAGATGCTTTCTTTGTTCTATTGTATAGTTTTGGCTTCTTTGTCAAAAATCAAGTTTTTTACATGTGTGGGTTTACTTTTGGGTCTTTTATTTGATTCCATTGATCAGCCTTTCTATTTTAATACCAATACCATGTGGTTTTTATTGCCAGTACTATGTAGTACAGCTTGAAATCAGGGATGGTGATACTTCCAGAAGTTCTTTTATTGTACAGGATTATTTTAGCTATCTTGGGTTTTTTGTTTTTCCATATGAGGTTGAGTATTGTTCTTTCAAGGTCTGTAAAGAATTGTGTTGGAGTTTAATGGCAATTGCATTGAGTCTTTAGATTGCTTTTGGTAAGATGACCATTTTAATATGTTAATCCTACTGATCCACGAGCATGGGAGATCTTTCCATCTTCAGATATCTTTTTCAATTTCTTTTTTCAAATGCTTGAAGTTCTTGCCATACAGGTCTTTCACTTGCTTGGTTAGAGTTGCATCAAGGTATTTCATATTATTTGTGGCTAATGTGAAGGGTGTTGTTTCCATGATTTTCCCCCCAGCCCATTTATTGTTTGTATTTTGGAGGGTTACTTATTTTATTTTGTATCCAGCCACTTTGCTAAAGGTGTTTATCATCTGTAAGAGTTCCCTGGTAAAATTATGGGGGTAACTTATGTAGACTATCATATCACCTGTAAATAGTGATGCTTTGACTTTTTTCTTTCTAATTTGTATCCACTTTGATGTCCTTTAGTTGTCATACTGTTCTAGCTAAAACCTTTAGTTCTCTATCTATTGAATAGCTGTGGACAGGGTGGAAAGCCTGGTTTTGTCTCTGATTTTGGTGGAATTGCTTTACGTTTCCATTCATTTAATTTGATGTTGGCTATAGGCTTGATGTATATTAGCTCCTCCTGTGTTTAGGTATGTGGTTTGCATCTCTGATCTCTCCAAGACTTTAAAAATGAATGGATGTTAGATTTTGTCAAAGGCTTTTCCACCATCTAATATAATGATCATGTGGTTTTGTTCTTTCAGTTTGTTTATATGGTGGATTACATTGATGGATTTTTGTATGTTGAATTATTCCCCCATTACTGGGATGAAGCCTGCTTGATCACAGCTGATGATGTTTTTGGTATGTTCTTATGTATTTTATTGAATATTTTTGCATCATATTCATGAGGAAAATGGGTCTGAAATTCTCTTTGTGGATTCTTTGTGTGGTATGGACAAAAGGGTGATTGTGCCCTCCTAAGATGAATATGGCAATGTTCCTTCTGTTTCTATTTTGTGCAATAATTTGAGCAGTATTGGTATTAGCTCTCAAAAGTCTGGTAGAATTCTGTGGTAAAATCACCTGTCCCTGGGCTTTTTTTCGATTGGGAGATTTTTATTGACTGTTTCTATTTTCTTAGAGATTATAGGTCTACTTAAATTGTTTACCCGATCTTGATTTAATTTTGGTAAGTGGTTTCTATCAAGATAATCACCCATTTTGTTTAGATTTTTCAATTTTGTGGAGTACAGGTTTTGAAGTAAGACTTAATGATTCTTTGGATTTCCTCATTATCTGTTGTTTTGTATTCAATGCTGTGTAAATACTGCTCCCCAATTGGTCCCCTGATACGCTAATTAGGCAGTTTATAGACAATGTTGAGGAAGGGAGAGAAGAAGGCTGGACTTTTTGCCAGCCAGGGGAGGAGGAATCAGATGAGGAATTAAGGGATAAGTCATGGGAGAGGTCCAGGAGACATCAGAAGAGATAGCAGGAACAGGAAAAGCTACAAAGTGCAAGTATATTCAGGATGAAAGCTGGAAACAAGCCAGATTAGTTTAGAGTTAAGAATAGAGTGATAAATGCTCAGTTATTGTTTTGTGAAGCTTATTATTAAACAAATATAAAATTTCAATTATTTGTGTGATAGTCAGGCTAAGAGAGAAACAGAGAAACAAAACAATTATATAAAAATAACTGTAACATTTGGTACTCAATGTGGGGAACTACCTTTAGGCTTTCATCTTTTAAAAACCTATGTTATTTGGGGTTCTTTAATGCTGCTACATCTTTTTCAACCCACTTACCCTAGATAAGAGAGAAAGGAGCTTAATAGGACAACGAAAGTAGAGCTTTTTAGACTCAGTTCCCTGGGGGAGATTCCATTCTTCATCATCAGTATTCCAGCTGACCTATTAAAGAGCAAGCAGGAAATTCAGCCAAAGAAACCATAACCACAGCAGCTGAAACATGGAAGTGTTCTCTGAAGCGTTTCTCTTTAGGAGGATTTTTTTTCGAGACAGGGTTTCTTTGTGTAGCTTTGGCTGTCATAGACTCACTTTGTAGTCCAGGCTAGCCTCAAACTCACAGCAATCTGTCTGCCTCCGTCTCTTGAGTGCTGGGATTAAAGGCATGCGCAACGACACCTGGCTCTTTAGGAGGATCTTGAAGAGGAGTGATGAACAGCCAAGCAATGCAAAGTGATATAAAAGCAATTGATCTTTATTATACCCTTCCATAGTCCAAACAGGATGCTGTACAACTGGCAAAGATCATGACCCCACAAAAGGCAGGCCCCTTTCTATCAGACAATCATCAGGAGCCCTCTTACAAGTCTGTTTCTAGTAGACAAACACTGTACTCCCCTCCCCCACCCCCCTCACAAGACAGTTTCACATCCCACACTTGGGATCAAAATGGAAACATGTTTACATCCACTACAGATGACCAGTGAGTTTTCAGGTCTAGTAGGGTGTCTCTAGTGGGGTTTTTGTGGACTTCGTGGTCTCTGGGGTTTTGGGTGTTAACGTTACCTCTGGGGTCTTAGGTATCCATGTAGCCAACGTTACCTCTGGGGTCTTAGGTATCCATGTAGCCTGTGGCCCCTGGTGCCTGTGTGGACTCTGGGAAAGCAGGTGGAGTTGCAGGCCAGGAAATGAAGTGCAAGGGAATGATAAGCAGTTTACTGCTGTTGAGTATGTTTCATGGGGGAACTACAACCTTGGTGGCCTCTGGAACACGGCATCTATGTGCCCATTCTGAGGAAACCCTTCCTAGGTTGCCTTTGACCTATCTACCTCCAGCTCTAGAGTTCTAAGAATGTGTTTGCCACCATGTCCGGCCCATTCACTTTATTTATTTATTTATTTATTTATTTATTTATTTATTTATTTTTGAGACAGTGTCCCTGAGTGGGAGAAACTAAGTCAACAAGGCAGACTCCTTAGTCTTGCCCAAGCCCCGAGGCCTTGCATTTTCCCACTGAACATACTTTTTGTGCTTATGAGTCAAGGGATCAGTGGCCATGCAGAAGATCAGCTAACCTTAAAGCCAGCCCACAGACTTTCTGCGTTTCCATGTCCATGGAGAGTAGTGTTTGTTAAATATTTAACCAGACTTAAGATATAAACAATCCTGACTTAGGTCAGACAACAATTTCTGTGGTATAAACACATCATCCTTGAGCCCATGCCAAGCATCATGACTCCCTGAAAACAGGTGTCATATAAGCCTTAGTCTTTAACAAAATTTACCCCTGGCTTCCACGTGAAGAAGGCATAGGGAAGTGATGAACAGCTGGAAGTGAGCGGACAATGATGCTGGAGACAGTAACATTCCGCTGGCACACCACATGCTGAACCCAGAACTTTCCCCCTGGTTTGGGTTAGTACTTTATGAATTAACTGCTTTATCCACCAACACTTTGCTCTTAATAGTTTCTAAACCAGCAGTTCACAACTTTACTAATGCTGTGACCCTTTAATACTGTTCCTCATGTTGTGGTGACTGTCAACTGTGAAGTTATTTCATTGCTACTTCATAGTTGTAACTCTGCTATTGTTATGAATCATAATACAAATCTGATATGCAAGATATCTGGTATGTGATGCCCCAAATGGGTAGAGACCCACTGGATGGGGATCACTGTAAACCTTCCTGCATTAGGCCCCTCTCTAAAACCCAGCTTTTCTTATCCTTTTCTCTCTTTTGGTGGCTATGATTGATACTTATTGATGTATTGTTTTTAATATCTGTGAGCTGGATTGCCAGTCTGAGAACATCTACGTTGTCTAATCAATTTGCCTTTTATGTATCTCTTTTTGATTCTGCTGTAAGACAACAAACTCCTCTCTCTCTCTCTCTCTGTCTCTCTGTCTCTCTCTCTCTCTCTCTCTCTCTCTCTCTGTCTGTCTCTGTCTCTCTGTCTCTCTCTCTCTCTCTCTCTCTCTCTCTCACACACACACACACACACACACACACACTAAACTCACTCTGTTTAGATGCCAATGAACTGCTTTAACTACTCTCAAACCTGATTCTTCCACACTTGCTGACATCTAAGTGCTGTCTGTCACATTTCATCTTTATTTCCAGTCTTATATCCTCAGATCTAGTTTAAGCATTCATGACCCTCTTGCTAAATGATCATAATAGGTTTTGTATAATAATTTTCATTTTACTTACAATGTATTTAAAAAAATTTTTTTTTTGTTTGTTTGTTTGAGACATGGTTTCTCGGTGTAGTCTTTACTGTCCTGGAACTTGTTTTGTAGAACAGGTTGGCCTGCTTCTGCTTTCTGTGGTGGGGTCAAAGATATATGCCACCACTGCCTCACTTTAAAACTGTTTTCACTGCTCTGATTCTTTGAGGAAAATTGTTCCAAGATCCTCCTCCCACACAACAACAGAAAAATCTATGAGTACTAAAGTGTTCTGATGGCCAGATGACTCAGTAGGTAAAAGTGCTGCATAAGAATGATGCCTGAGTTTGGTTCCACGAACGTGTGGTAAAAGGAATGATGGCCCTTAAAAGTTGTCCTCTGACCGCCACATATACATGATGGGACTCATGCATTTGCATACACCATATATGTGGACACACACACATAGAGGGACAGAGAGAAATCATTTTAAAAACTGAAAACTAAAGATAAGGATAAAATTATATAAATATTATATTTTCATACAACCCACTTATAGCTTCCTATATTTTAAAATATATTACTTAAAGTACTTAGTACAGTACAAAAGCCCTGTAAAGGGCTGTCATAAAACCTATACATGTCAAGATAGCTGCAGTCTTTTCTCAAATAATTTTCATCTATGGTAGGCCAGTTGGATTTAGAGTCCATGGACATGGAAGGAAAACCAAAGAAGAAGGCCCAAAATAAACTCTGAAATTCAGCCTCTCAGAGATGGAACTGTTAACCTCTTGGCCAATCTTAGTCTAAATATTTTGTGCATGCATTGTTGGTGTATGTGTGAATAGAAAAATGTTTTCATCGTGTATAAATACAATCCACATATCACATCCATTTATAACATTCATACATTAAGGTAACCAGTCCTTTTTCTAGACACACAGGATACAGTTATGGTTTGTTGTTGCCTGGCTATCCATTGCTGATAGGCTTTCTGTGTGCGTACACCAGACAGTGGGTTTGTTGTGACGTTTTGTGCAGGCTTATTGTTGTATTTTGCTCACAGTCTGTCCCTTCTACCTTCCCTTGTCTCCCATTCTACCTTCCACTGGTCTCTTCTTCCCACAAACTGTTCCCCTCTGTTTTAGTCACATGCTTATCCACATGTGTGTATTGACGCATACCAGTCAGGCTTTCTTCAATGTAATGATACTAGTTCAAGGTAAATACATATTTTATAATTATAAGACTGTAATATATAAACCACATTTCAATTTGATAATATGATATACATATTTTAGGTTTTTGTTAATTATTATTGTTTGTGTGTATATTAATTGTATGTGTGTGTGAGTGTGGGCATACATTTGGAGGCCCAAAGATAACTTTTGGAAACCAATTCTTTTCTTTCATCATGAGTTCTGAGAATCAAGTGCTTATAGCCAATAAGCCATCTCACCAACATGAGTATAAACTTTTTTCTACTCATCAAGTAGGTTCTCACTGTGCAGTCCTGGCTAGCCTAGAACTCACTATATGGACAAGTCACCATCAAACTGATGGACAGCCACCAGCTTCTGGGTCCGAGGAGCAGGGGCTACAGGTGTGCAACAGCCATGTTGGTTCATGAGATGCTAGGGATCCAGCCCAGGGCTTCCTGCGTGCTACACCAACACTACTGACTGAGCTGCATCCCAGAGCCTATTACATCATTGAATGAGTGTGTGCTTCATTAATCTAAGTCTCAGTTAGGTAATATTCAGCTTTTCCCTGTTTTGCACTATGAGGAACAAGTATTTGTGCATATATATCTCCCTATGGATGATGGATTACCAGAAATTTAAACTTACTTAAAATCATGAGTATTAAACACACACACATACACATGATGCTCACACATGCACATGAACATGCACACATGCATGCTCACACATACACACACAAACACACACACATGATGCTCACACATGCACATGCACACACATGCATGTGTGCGCACACACACATGCACATGCACACATGCATGCTCACACATACACACACACAACACACACACACACACACACACACTTAACATTGTTGAATGGAGTCAAGAAAGGAGTGAGAACCAGGGCTGGGCTGTGACTTTGAGTGTGGGAGCCAGGGACCAGGTCTCTTGCTGTGAACACAAAGAATAAGAGTTCAAGATACAAGTCTGACATTCTGGGGCTTATGTGAAGTGATATTTTACAAAGGTTAAAAGAGAAAACAAGAAAGAAGACAATTTTAGCGGCAGTCTCTCCCACCCTGAGCTTGAATGCTTGCCATCCCAAATTCATACTTCTACCTTAATGTTTCAAGACTGGGAACAACTGTGTACCCACATACTTACAGTACGTCGGTCAATCATAAAAAGTTATCTGTTTATCCTGTTCCATCCCATCTTTTGACACATCCTATCTTTGCACTGGTGTGTATCAAGTCATCCTGTGAATGCCAGCTCTATCAGTTCCTTTTTTGAGGGTCCCCAGGTCTGGTACACACCTTGACATATATCTGAGAGGTGACTGTGAAAAGTGATTTGAGGGTACAGGTAAGGATGACTTGATTTCCAAGTGGAGGGACAGTTACAAACAAGGCATTTAAACCATACGCTCCACAGATGACAATGGGGAAGAAGGGAGAAGCTTATGTAGCCAGAGGCAGGGAAGAGCATGGAGTGTGGGAAGGATGCTGTCAGAACATGGCCTGCAGCTGGACAGGAAGGACTTCTGCATTGTGTGAGGGGGAAGAACCCTACTCCCTAAGTGATGATAAGTTATGCAAAGGTTTAAACCATGAACAAGGACTCTGTGTGGTGGCGCAGGTCTTTAATGCCAGCACTTGGGAGGCCAAAGCAGACGGATCTCTGTGAGTTTGAGGCCACCTGGTCTTCAAAATGTGAGTGATTGGATCTGTATTCATGATATCCAAATTCGATAGTAAAATTAAAGACAATGGGGCCTGGAGAGATGGCTCAGTGGTTAAGGATGCCGCCTGCTCTTCCAGAGGTCCTGAGTTCAATTCCCACCAACTACCTGGTGGCTTACAACCATCTATGATGTTATCTGATGCCCTCTTCTGCAGATAAACACTCATATAAAATAAATAAAATAAGTAAATCTTTTAAAAAAAAAGACAATGCTCTCCTGTTCGTAAACTAGTAAAGAATTTGAGTGTTCCCCCACGTTTCCTGCCTCTGAACCTTAGGAGCCAGAATGGAAATGATTAACTTCAATTCTATTTGTAATGAAGTGAAGAAAGGCACAAGATGAGCTTAGCTGGCTCCTAGGACCAGATCCTGGGTCCATCACACAGCACACAGAGCAAGCTAATCACCATGTGAGCAAAGATACAGAGAGGCCATACCCAGCCAATCTCAATGTCATCAGAGGTTTTCAGCCTTAGGTTGTATTGGCAATAGGTTGTTTTGGTGCCTGTGTCTCTGTGTGATTTTGACTACATGGATATTGAACCTCTGAAAGCTTTTTGAAGTTTTCAGTATTTGGAAAGTGGCAGGGAGCAAAGATCTTATGACTATTTCTTTGTCCAGAAAAAAAAAAAAAAAAAAAACAAAAACAAAAAACCAAAAATAAAAACCAAAACCCGAAACAAAAAC
Source organism: Acomys percivali (assembly GCA_907169655.1). Classification (NCBI taxonomy): domain Eukaryota; kingdom Metazoa; phylum Chordata; class Mammalia; order Rodentia; family Muridae; genus Acomys; species Acomys percivali. Next base: position 70,879,891 of record OU015749.1, read on the forward strand.
AAAACCAAAAACTCTGCTTGAAAGCAGAAAACAGCACAAAAACATTACTTTTCAGATCTAATTTTGGCATCTGGAAGATATTCAAAACAAAATCATGTACACAAAAGAAAAATAGAGTAAGATAGCGATTATGCTATGCTACTCCAGGCATAATTGTGGATTTTAAAAGCCCATGAGAAAAACTATAATTTTAATCTTCCCACCAAATACATGATTCCCTGGATTTTGTAACAGCCCTTTTGAGGTCATCTGTGGAAGGTCAAATTATTGGTCTAATTTTGGTCACTGGTCACGGCATAGAACAGGGTTGGTGGCAATCACACAGGCTGTTAAACACAAGGTCGCACTCGGCAGAAGCCTTAAGGCATTTTTAGGGTAAAGTTCAGATACTGTACTCTTTTTTATAATTTTTATTTTTTAAATAATTTATTTAGATTATACCCTATTGTTATCTCCTTAATTGTATTTTCCCATTCCCCCCTTCCTCCCTCTTTCACCCTCTTTTCCTCCCCTAGACCTCTGACAGAAGGGGAGCTCCTCCCCCACCATATGACCACAGCCTATCAGGTCTCATGCATATAGCCTGCTTCTCCTTCCTCTGAGTGCCACCAGGCCTCCCCACGAAGGGGAAGTGATCAAATAGGGGGCACCAGAGTTCATGTCAGAGTCAGTCCCTCTCTCCCCACAACCATGGAGAATGTGCTGTTCATTGGCTAGATATGAACAAGGGGTCTAGGTTTACTGTATGCGTTGTCCTTTGTTGGTACAGCAGTTTGTGCAGCCCCGCTGGGTCTAGATCCTTCAGCTTTGATTGTCTTCTTGTAGGGTTCCTGGACCCTCTGGGTCCTTCTATCTCCATATTCTTCCAAAGCACTCCCACCTGGAGTTCAACAGTGAGTCCAAGTATCTGTCCCGATTCCCTGCTGAGTGAAGACTCTCAGAGGACATCCATATTGAGCTAGTGTCCAATTATAATTGAGTATATACCATATGTGTCTTTCTGTGTCTGGCTTAACTCACTCAGGATGATTATTTCTACTTCCATCCACTTGCTTGCAAATTTCAAGATTTCCTTGTTTTTAATAGCTGAGTAGTATTCCGTAGTGTAAATGTACTACAGTTTCTTTATCTATTCTTCAACTGATGGACATCTAGGTTATTCGCAGATTCTGGTTATTACGGATAAGGATGCTATGAATATAGCTGAGCAAATGTCCTTGTTGTGTGGTGGAGCATCCTTCCAGTATATGCCAAGGAGTGGAGTAGCTGGGTCTTGAGGTAGCCCTATTCTCAATTTTCTGAGAAAGCTCCAGATTGATTTCCAAAGTGGTTGTACAAGTTTTCACTCCCACAAGCAATGAAGGAGTGTTCCCCTTTAAAGTGTGGCCACTTTAATGACTAAGATCAGACATTGTACTCTTAAAAATAAAAAGAACCCATTTGGGTGTGCTGTTCCAACTGTTGGTGACTTTGAATGCAGAGAGTGAAATAATTTGAGTTTTGTCTCCTGTAATTCTATTCTTATATTTGTTGTGTAGGGACACCATCTCTTCTTAAAAATAAATACATGTATGTGTGTGTGCAGGTGCTCGCTGGATCTAGAAAAGGGTGTTAGAGCCCTTGGATGTTGAGGTACTGGTTGTTGTGAGCCTCCTGACATGGGTGCTAGGAAGTGAACTCAGGTCCTCTGCATGAGCAGCCAGCACTCTTAACCTCTGAACTACCTCTCTAGATCATTGGAATTTTATTTTTCCTACGTATTGATGGTCTGTCTGTTCCTCCTTCTCTCTGTCTCCAAGTTTCACTGCTGGCCGCCTTTACGCCTCTGGCTTTCTATCTGACAAGGCTTTTTTTTTTTTTTTTCATTTTTATTTTTTTTAAATTTTATTAATTTATTCTTGTTACATCTCAATGGTTATCCCATCCCTTGTATCCTCCCATTCTTCCCTCCCTCCCATTTTCCCCTTATTCCCCTCCCCTATGACTGTTCCTGAGAGGGATTACCTCCCCCTGTATATGCTCATAGGGTATTAAGTCTCTTCTTGGTGCTTTTTTTTAAAATTTAATTTACTCAGATTACAACTCAATTGTTATCCCATCATTTGTATCCTCCCATTCCTCCCTCCCTACTGTTTTCACCCCATTTCCCTCCTCTAGGTCTGTGACCAAGGGGGACCTTCTCCTCATCTTTATGGTCTTAGGCTTTTAACCTTCTAACTCTCTGTTTTCCTGATGAGCACAAAAGAGTAGAGCAGATAGAGGACGTCTGCTGTATCCATCACCACTGTCATTTGTGCCTCTCACAGACAGGGAATGTAATTATTGTAATCACAGTAACTGGAGATATAATTAAAGGAACACACTCCAAAAATAGGGTCTTTTTGTGGTAGTGTTGTGGTGACATCACAGATGCTGACAACATCTCAGTTTACTTGTATTTGGTGCTCTCATTCTGCCTAAGACCCCACAACTGTTTGTCACTGCAGTTACTGTCTCCTCTTACTCTTTTTTTTCTTCTTCTGTGTTTTCAAGACAGGGTTTCTCTATGTGGTCCTGGCTTGGAATTCACTATCTAGCCCAGGCTCGATGGAAGGTCCAGATGTCCTTCTGCCTCTGCCTCTGGAGTGCTGGCACCAAAGCTCCAGTTTTCCCTTTGACTACACATTCATATTTGAAGTTGTTCCACCCACCAAAAATGTGTGTGACTTCCTTTCCTTTCTTTTTATTTTCTTTCCTTTCCTTTCCTTTCCGTCCTCATTTCTTTCTCCTCCCTCCCTCCTTATGTGTTTCCTCCCCCTATCCCTCTCTATTTTTTTCTTGTTTGTTTTTTCAAGATAGGGTTTTACTGTGTACCTCAGGCTGGTCTGGAAACCACAACTCTCCTGCCTTATATCTCAAGTGCTGTGATTACAAACATGCGGAACCTTTTTTCTTTTTTAAAATCAAAGACTATTCTGAGAGTTGGTTGCTGCTGTGGTTACTCAGTCCCCACAAACAGAGTTCAGAGTAGATTTGATTTATACTAGATTCTCTCCCACATCAAGCACTATGAGTCACAGGGAAGAGTTACACAGAGGGTTGGTATTCAGCAAAAACTGAGATTTGTAAACAGAGACCTGGGTTTCAATCCTGATTCAGCTATGAGGTTCTACCAAATCCCAAAGACTGATGATGGAAAATCTCACCACATGTATTGACTTCTCTGCAAGGAAAGTTCTCAAAAAGACATATGATGTCAACCTGGGCATGATGGTATGCTGTACGCTTACCATCTCAATGCCCAGTAAGCGGAGGCTGGAGGAGTGCCACAAGTCTGAGGCTATCCTGGGATACTCTGGGAAAGCCTGTATGAAAGCAGTGAAAACAAAACAAAGGAAAGAAGTCCCTGTGTCTTCGTGCGCAGTGACGTCTCTGACTAGGAACATGCCAGAAGAGACTTCTAGCAGTAGCCACAGCAGAAGAAAACAGACAAGGATAATGAAAACTATGAAAGAGGAGTCAGCATATGGTATAAATGAGGTGATTAAAAATGCCCAAGTAGAAACTCTTTTTTTGCCTTAAAAGGTAGAAGGGGAACACTCACATGAAATTATGAGAGCTAAAGCAATGAAATGGAAAGCCATACTAAAGTCCCTACAATCCCTGGCTTTACACTGTACCTCAGAGAGACACCGTGGCACGGAAACAGACACAAACAGAACAGGACAAAGATAGAGAAATAACCCCACATGGCCGCAGCCATTCAATCCTTGATAAAACTGTCAAAAGGGAATCTATATACTGGGGAAACTCAGCTTCTTCAGCAAACGGGGCTTAGAAAACCAGATATCCACAGAAGAATGAAGTTATAACCATATTCTCACCTTACACAAATATGAATCCAAAGTGGAGCAAAGACCACGTGGGTACTGGGAGCCACATTTAGATCTTCTGTAGGAGCACAAATCTCTCTTAACCTCTGAGCCTAATCTCCAGGACCAAGTCCAAGTCTATTATGAAAGGCAGTGTTGTCTTTTCCTTTTCCTTTTCTTTTTCTTTTCTTTTCTTTTCTTTTCTTTTTTTTTTTTGAGACAGGTTTCTCTGTGTAGCCCTGGCTGTGTGGACTAGTATTTTAGACCAGGTTGACCTCGAACTCACTCTCTCATGCGCCTGTTGTATGTATGTGTACCTCATGTGTGCCTGGTGCCCACAGAGGCCAGTACAGGGTCTCTCCAGATCCCTGGAAGTGGCGCTACAGCTGTGAGCTGTGGTTACTGGGAGCTGAACCTCCACCCACTGCAAGAGCAACAAGTGTTCTTAATCTCCAACCTCTTCGCATATTGTATTTTATTTTCTCTCAGTTTATTGTTTTAATTTCCTTTTAGACTACTTTAAATTTTTTATTGTTATTTTTTCATTTAAAACATTTTTAAATTTATTATAATTTATTCACATTACATCCCGCTTGTTTTCCCCTCACTCTTTTATTCCCATTCTCGCCCTCCCTCCCTCTTCTGCCCTCTTGCTCTCCCCTAGACCTCTGGCAGGGGGAGGGGGCGCCTCCTTCTCCTTCCTTGCTGCGTGATCTCAGCCTATCAGGTCTCACCAGGAAAACTAGCATCCTCTTCCTCTGTGTGCCTGCCAGGCCACCCTGCCAAGGGGCAGTGATCAAATCCTGGGCACCAGAGTTCTTTTCAGAGCCAGTCTTGTGCTCCTCCTGCCTGCCTGCCTTCCCCAAGTGGAGGATGACCTGTCCCTTGGCTACATCTGATCAGGGGGTCTAGGTCCTCTGATTGCCATGTTCTTGGTTGGTTCATCAGTTAGTGCAGGCCCCCCTATGTCCAGATCTGTCAGCCTTGATAGTCGCCTTGTGGAGATGCTGACAGTCCCTGCCCTCAACATTCCATTCCCAAACTCTTGCACACAACTTGCAGCTCTTTGCTCAGAGTCCAGCTGCATGTCCCAGTATTTGTCCCGATCCCTCACTGGGTGGAATCTCTCAGAGAACATCTATGCTGGGCTAATATCCCCTTATAAGTGAGTATATACCATACATGTCTTTCTGGGTCTGGGTTACCTCACTCAGCATGATCTTTTCCAGCTGCATCCATTTGCCTGCAAATTTCAAGATTTCCTTGTTTTTGATAGCTAAATAGTATTCCATTGTGTAAATGTACCATAGTTTCTTTATCCATTCTTTGGTTGAAGGACATCTTGGTTGTTTGCAGATTCTGGCTATTACAAATAAAGCTGTTATGAACATAATGGAGCAAATGCCCTTTTTTTTGATGGTTCAACATCTTTTGTGTATATGCCCTGGAGTGATATAGCTGGGTCTTGAGGTAGAACTATTCCCAGTTTTCTGAGAAAGCACCAGATTGGTTTCCAAAGTGGTTGTACAAGTTTGCACTCCCACCAGCAATGGAGAAGTATTCCCTTTCTACACATCCTGGCCAGCATATGCTGTCAGTTGAGTTTTTTTTATCTTAGATATTCATATAGGTATAAGATGGAATCTCAGAGTTGTTTTGATTTGCATTTCCCTGATGACTAAGGACATTGAGCATTTCTTTAAGTGTTTCTCAGCCATTCAATATTCCTCTGCTGAGAATTCTCTGTTTAGCTCTGTGCCCCATTTTTTAATTGGATAATTTGGTTTGGTGGTGTTTAATTTCTGGACTTTTTATTTTTAATTTTAAAGTCACTTATTTATTTAGAGACAGGATCTCACCATGTAGCTCTGACTGACCTAGACGTTTCTATGCAGCCAAGATTGGCATGGAATTCACATGGGAGCAGCTGCTTCCTTAGTGCTGGGATTAAAGTTGTGTGCCACCACACCCACCCCCTTTCTTAATTAAAAAAAAAAATCATTTTATGTATATATATGAGAGCCTGTACATGTGTGTGTACTATGTGAATGTGCCCACAGAGTTAAAAAACAGTGACAGATCCCCTGGAACTAGAGCTATAGATGGTCATGAGCTACCATGCAAATTCTGAGAACTCATCCTGGGTCCTCTGTTAAAGCAGCAATTGCTCTCAACCACTGAGCACAACCACAGGTCACATGATTTTTGTCTACTCTCTCAAACGCCACTATTTTCCTTGCTTTTTAAGAGAATATTTTTTCTTTTCTTTTTCTTTTTGTTTTTCGTGACAGGCTTTCTCTGTGTAGCCTTGGCTGTCTTGGACTCACTTTGTAGAAGAGGCTGGACTTGAACTCACAGAGATCCTCCTGCTCTGCCTCCCAGAGTTCTGGGATTACAGGTATGTGCCGCTGTGCCTGGCTAAGATTTTTTTCTTTTTTCTTTTTGTTTTTTTGAGACAGGGTTTCTCTGTCCTGGAACTCTTTCTGTGGACCAGGCTGGCTTCGAACTCACAGAGATCTGCCTGCCTCTGGGTCTCAACTGCTGGGATTAATGATGTGCACCACCACGCCCAGCTTGATTTTTTTTCTTTATTCTTCTCTCAATATATTCTGACTGCAGCCACCCCTTACTCCCTACCTTCCCTCCTCCCCAGATCCACTGCTTCTTTCCTTTCAGAAAAGAGCAGGGCTTCCATTGATATCAACCTAAACAGTGCATAATGAGATGCAATAAGACCAGGTATTAGCTCTCATATCAAGGCTGCACAAGGTAAAGCAGGAGGAGGCAAAGGAGCCCAAGAACAGGGAAAAGGGTGAGAGCCTCATACCACTCCCCTTGTTAGGAGTCCCACAAAAACCTCAAGCTAAATAACCACAGCATGCGTGCAAGTTCTGGGATTGCTGTCTCAGTCTCCGGGAGGCCCTGTGAGGTCTGCTGGGTAGATTCTGTGGGCTTTGATCTCCTGGTGTCCTCAACCCCTCTGGCTCCTACACTCTTTCCTCTCCCTCTTCTGTGGGTTCCCCAAGCTCTGCCCCATGTCTGGCTGTGTGTCTCTGCATCTGCTCCCATCAGCTGCTGGAGAAAGCCTCTCTGATGACGATTGGGTTAGGCACCAGTAAAAGGAGACAGAAGATTTTTTTTTTTGTAGCCAAGAATGTCCTTGAAGTTGTGACTTCACCTTCAGAGTGCTGGGATTATAGGTGAGAGCCACCACATCAGGCCAATCGTTCCTCTCTTCGATGATGTGTTTAAGCCAAACACGTTGTCCTCATTGGTTTGCCAATGTGATGTAACCCAGTTATCTGTAAAGCTTCAGCTGAAGAATTGCCTAGGGCTTCAGGTGAGTGGGGGTGCAGTATTGTTTATTAATTGCTGCAGGGGGACTCAGCCCACTGGTGGTACCATTCCCAGGCAAGTGTTCCTGGGTTGTATAGCTAACCATGAAATTGGGGATGATGGAACTACAGAGCAGGCCAGCAAGCCATATTCCTCCATGGTTTATACTTGGGGCTGCTCCTTAAGCTCCTTTCTAACTTCCCTCCATGATTGTTAACTGCAAGTGCAAGTTGAAATAAACTCACTCTTTCCTCTAATTTACTCTTGGCAGAATTCTTTATCACATCAACAGAGTGAAAATCGACACATGTCTAATGCAATTATTGATATGTTTGATGGAAGTCTTTTATTTTATTTTGGGTTTCTATTTGTTTTGCTTTTGTAGACAGGAGTAAAGCAGAGCATGTGTGTAGTAATCAGGTTATCTACCACTGAGCATCCATACCTTCTTCTGATTGACTCTACCCCCCTCCCTACCCTGTTTTCTTTTTCTTACTTTCAGAATTATTTTAAGCATATTTAAGGAAATGATCAATGCATATAAATAAATTTATACATCTCTTTTAAACAACAATTGTATCTGGGTCTAGCAAGATGGTTCAGAGGATAAAGGTGTGTGCCAGTAGCCTGGCAACCTGACAACCTGAGTTTAATTCCTGAAACTCATTTGGTGGAAGGAGAAAACTGGTACTCAGAAGTTGTCCTCTGACTTTCATAACTGCACTGTGGCACATGCATACTGCCTTTCCATGCGTGTTCTCTCTCTCTCTCTCTCTCTCTCTCTCTCTCTCTCTCTCTCTCAATATAAACCTAAAATCTGAGGTTCTTGATAATAATGCTTATGCTGCCTGCTGAGGTGAGAAGGGGTATTGTATTTCCAGGAGTTGGAGTTAAGTGTGCTTGGGAGCTGCCCAGCGAGGTGCTGGGATGTGAACCCTGGTCCTCTGCAGGAGCAACTAGCACTATAAGCAATCTCTCCAGCCCCCTAAGAATATTCTTGTAATGAAAATTTGGGGACTGAGAGCTGAGTTACTTGCATTGCATTTCCATTAGCTGTAATGGCGTGAGAAAGGGGAGAAGCTTTGAGATGGGCTGGTGGTCCACAAACAGAAGTAAGGGCTGCCTCTCACTGGGCTGGGTTTTGCAGTTTAGAAAGTTCCAATTCACATATGCTGCCTACAAGATGGTGGTAGCAACATGCTGAGATGTAGTTGGAGCCCAAGAGCCCAAGAGCCCAAGAGCCCAAGAGCCCAAGGCTCTTAGCTGATTTCACCCCTCACACCATTTCTCCTCTCTGTTCTCCAATTCTTGTAAGAAAATGTAGGGCATACCAGAAAATGTCTTTTATTAGACATATTAAATTCTCTGTATTATTGAAGTTCTTGTGATTTGTGTTTTCTTCCCTTTGAACTCAATGCAAATGTAATGGTAAAATATTTTAACACATTGAAAAAAGAAAAACAAAATGAAACAAAGCAACAACAAAAACAACAATAAAAACCAAAGAAAACAACTAAATAAAACCAAGCTAGCAAAACCTACAAAGTAGAGTGCTAACCTATCATGCATGAAGCCCTGAGTTTGTCCCTAGCATATATAAACTGAGAATGGTGTCAAATATCAGTAATTTCAGGCAGAAGGATTAGAAGTTCAAGACCATTCTTAGCTACTGAGTGAGTTCAGGGTCAGCCTGGGTTTATGAGGTCCTGCCTGGATACAAAGTGTGTGTGTGTGTGTGTGTGTGTGTGTGTGTGTGTGTGTGTGTGTGTGTATACTTTGGACAAGTAGATTTGAATGAATTGGTGATTGGAGACCATATTCAGTTTCCATTTGATAAGCTTCCCAGGAAAAATCAAAATGCACTTTTTAAAACAAACATATAATCCTTTGACAAACTTGATGTTACAATTTTAGAAGTGATTCATGAGTCCAAATCACAGCTGCTAGAGTGCTTTGCAGTCCTCTGGGCACGCTTGAGTTACCACACAGCTTCCCAAACTGTAGCTTGCTTTTGAGGAAGTGTGGAGGAGTTCACCATGAAGTCTCTTCCTCAAGAGTACAGGGCTTTCCTGAGATTTTGAGGCCCGATTTACAGATTCCTGCATAAAACTGGGATTTTTGACATTCGATAAGACCATGTGGTATTTTTGGAGTCCTTAGCTTTGTGACAGTATGTGAAAGATGAGGCCAGGTGTGCGGGTGGAGGACCACAAGCCCAGGTCTTGGGAGATGGAAGCAAGAAGATCAGAAGTTCAAGGCCATCCTCAAGTATACTTGGCTTGGTGCCCTCAGGAGGGAAATAAAGAATGGGAGCCAGTGGGCGGGATAGTGCTGAAGAGGTCACCCCTACGCTCTGACACACACTCTTAGAACTTCTGCATTTCCCTGCCTCTGCAATTTCCTTATAGCTCAACCAGAATTTCCTTCTGTCAAACTTCTGAACACATCACAGAGAAAGCCAAGTTGAAAAGCTCCTACTTGGTAGCCTTCCCTAGGTCCGCCTTAGGTGTAGACCCTTCTTACCTCTGACTGACTCTAGTTCCATGGGTGAACTTTCTGTATTTTGTATGATCTTAGAAGAACTAGTTAACTTCTCTGCACTTCCATTTAATGACCATAAAATAGAAGTGATGATAACTTCATAAAATCATTAGGAAGATGATAAATAACTTTCCTTCTGGTCCAGGAAGATGCTCAGTTCATAAAGGACTTCTTGCTAAGCTTGATGACTTGAGTTCAATCCCCAGGACACATACATGGTAGAAAGAGGTGGCTAACTCCCATAACATGTGTTCTGATCTCCATGTGCACACATGTACATGCATGCATGCACACACATACACACACACAAATGCAAACATTCTAGTGAAAAGCTTGATAAACACTCAAGAAGCCATAGTTGTGTGTGTGTTATTAATCTTAATGTCTTTAGTTCTTAAAGAACCAAACGCAAGCACACCACCCTAGCTCACACAGTGGAAAGAGGACTCCCCAAACAAACCCGATGCCCTGCTTACATCTACAGCTGCTTTGTTGATAGATGCAGTCAGGGGCAGATAGCTCGTTGCTTCATGGAGGCTCCATGAGGATAGCAGGTGCTGCTAACTTCACAGCTCCAGCAAAGTGCTTATCCAAGGTGCGTAGAAACCACCTGAAAGTGGCTGCATGCACAGATGGTCTGGGCTTCACTTGCCTCAGTTTGTATAGCTGAGTGCAGCCAGCCTGTCATAGGGAATAATCACACCCTCACCAGATGGAGGGATCGGTTCACCATGCTGTCACACTCCCATATCTAATGACTATAACTACTTGAAGTAATCTTTCTATCATGCAAGTGCCCTTGATGCTCAAAATAAAACTCATGGGTGATCCAGAGGAATTCTTTGCCTAGGAGAAAATCAGTGAAATCATCCTGGGTGAGCATCAGGGAACAGAGGCCTGTCATCCAAGATGGAGACAGGCCAGAGTGCATTTCTGGAGAGTGTATTCCTGGAGCCCTCAGGTTGCCAAGGAGACATGTACTGTGATGAGTTGGTTAGAATAGAGGAAGTGTTTTGGGGACAGTAAATATACCCAATTCTATTTTCCTAGACACCATTTGTAAATATCTTTCTACTTGGGATGACTGATTATATGCAAGTGCTATGCCTATAAGTCTTTCAGAAGACACTTATCTAAACTTGGCCAAGAAACGTAGCATTGTCGCAAGTTGTAAATGACATGTTTCTCTTTACTGACAACAAGCAGGCCTGGGGCAGTGAAACCTAGCCTGTTCCACAGCCATGTTCTGGGAAACGTGTGGCCAGGAACCTGGCTTCCCACAGGTTCTGAGACTACGGTACCAGAGGTGGTGCTAACACACGTGCTGGCAGTGCTGGCATCGCTGGAGGTCATCCCCAGCCCACTTCCTTCTCTGCTCACCTCTCAAGTCTGTTCTGGCACAGGCTTCATGTCAGTGAATCTCAGCTCCTTGAAGAATCTGTGGCTGACCACACTTCATTCTCTGACAGTCCCTCCTGCCTGAACACACCTGTGCAACTCCCTTTTGAGTAATTCTGTTTCCCTTCAGATCTTAGTCTTGATGTCAGTCTCTTCCCAGAAAATAATTCAATCTGTCCCCTTTTGTTCTGTGCCATGTCATATGTTAACCTGTTTCTTTGCTTCCTTGGACTCATTGATGGGTCTTGTTCAGTCAGGTCCATGGCCAGCACATGACTTAGGATATAATGTATAGTCAATATATGCTTATTTAATGAATGAATGAATGAATAAAGGGATAGATATACTCTCACACGGGCTAAGAATGCCAAACATACATAGATTTTTAAGCATGATAACAAATAATGCAGGAACAATAGACACGAAATAAAAACATTGGGTGGAGAAGTTCCACTTTCAAAACCATTTTATTTTGAAGCAATCTTAATTTACAAAAGGTTTCAAGGAGAAACACCTCTGGACATGTCTATGAAGGTGTTTCCAGAGAGATTTACCCAGGAAAGGAAGACTCAGCATCTCCTGGCTGAGGTCCCAGAGTGAATAAAAAGAAAAAAATAAGAGAAAGTGCCCTGAGCTCCATCACTCATCTCTCTCTGCTTCCTGACTGCAGATGCAGTGTGACCAGCTCCCTTACTCCCATGCTGTCATAGCTAGAGCCATTTTCTGTCCATTCCTTCTGTGTCATGATACCCACAAACCGTGAGCCAAAGTGCTTCTTCAAAGCTGCATTTATCAAGCACTTTGTTAAGGCAATGAGAAACCAAGATGGCAAGCACCTCCTTCCCACAGGCACCTTTCTGCTACCTCCTGGACTCTGCCATCGTTTGTTCGGCCTCTGTGGGAGCTGCTGGCTGTTTTCCACACTAGGCCGGGGTTGGCAGTTTCATTGACAGGACATGGACCAGCACCCCACTTCTCTCACTAGATAATGAAGCCGCCTCTGCATCTGTCTCTATTTTGATCCTTTGCTCCAGGGAATCTTCTGCCTGATCATGAAAAGAGATTGATGAGTCAGAAAGCACACTTGTGAGCCATCTTCAAAGTACATCCTTTATCTGTTGAGAGGTCAGTTGGTGGAAACCTGAGACATTAAAAGTGATATCATGAGAAACCCTGGGTCTGGACCATCCAGCCATTCCTGCGTTTATGACCCTTAGAAACCAAGGTGGCTCAATAGCCATTGCTTTTGACCATGGAGTTTTGGGATAATTTGTTATGCAGCAGGAGATAAGTAACATAGCTTCTGACATTCCTGGTTTTATTATAAAAGCCTCACATCCTGGAAAACTCCCCAAATCTGCACAAGGAACACACGCGTTAGGCAAGATGTAGCTTATGTGCACATTATAGAGTCATACAGTCATAGATAACAGTGATGGCTTGATCACAGTGTCATTCATTTCCTTCACCGATGATGTGACCGAAATAAGTTATTTCTCAATTCTTTCCCATCATCAGATCAGTTCTGTGACTAGGCGTTTTCTCTCTCCCTGCCTCCCTTCTTCCTCACCCCCCTTCTCCTTCTTCCCAATTCCTTCCCAAATTCCTTCTTTAGGAGTATGGCAGCTGTGAAGATCATGTGCAGGCAGACAGGCTGTGGCTGCTCGGTAAATGCTAATGCGAGCACTGAATTTGCCACCTGCAGTAAAGAGTGTTATGTTAATTTTTGACACAAAAGCATCTCTGAAAACATGAAGTTTTAATTCTAACTCCTGTCTAGCAGCAAAGGATTTATACTGTAACCTCTGTTTTTTATTTTATTTTTATTTTTTCCACTCATTCTAGATGACATAGGATTTCCCCAAAGCATGAGTTGACAACCTCAGTCACTTGTCATTTAAACCAGAGAAGACTTATTTTTATCCATGAACAAAATGTGACCTTGCATAGTAGTGCTCGGTCGGATAGCCTTGAGGTGATTTTTATTTTCTTTGTGTGTTGTGAGATGTGTGTCACTCTCCCCAGCTCTGTTATAACAATAGGAGCTGGTGTCCTTATTGTGGTGACTGTGTGAACAGGCTACTGTGATGGCATTAAGGTTCCAGTGATGGTATGGCTCACAGGGAGGGGCACCTGAGGCCCAACCTTCCAGAGAGTATATTGGGAGTTAAAATTCCCTGGGGGAGGGAGAAGTGTTTCCCTCCATGTGTAGCTGCTGGGAGAGTGACTATGCTCATCTTTCCTTTTCTCTTTCTTCCTTCCTTCTTGTCCCCCCCCTCCCTCCCCCCCTCCCTCCCTCCCTCCTTCCCTCCCTTCCTTCTTCCTCTCTTTCTCTTTCTCTCTCCCGCTTTCTCTTCCTTTTGTTCATGCTCTTTTAAAGACACCCTCACCAAGATCATAGAAAGAAACAAAAATGATGCCAGGTGGTGGTGGTGGACACCTTTAATCCCAGGATTCTGTCAGGAGGCAGAGACAGGCGAAGCTCTGAGTTCGAGGCCAGCCTGGTCTACAGAGTGAGTTCGAGGACAGCCAAGAATACACAGAGAAACCTTGTCTTGAAAAACCAAATCAAAACCAACCCCCTCCAGCAAACAAACAAACAAAAAAAAATGAATAAAATTCAAGGGATCAGAGACACACAAAAGAAGATAGGGAATCATCTGGGATGAGGAAGGGGCTGAGTGGGAGTGGGCACGGGTGAAAGGATAATGAGGGTGAACATTATAAAATGTGTTCTGTACATGCACTAAAACGTTAAGATGATGCGAGCTGGAGAAATGGCTCAGTGGTTCAGGCACTGGCTAGTCTTCCAGACGTCCTGAATTCAATTCCCAGCAACCGCATGACAGCTCACAACCATCTGTAATGGAGTCTGATGCCCTATACCAACTTTCAGATGTGCATGCACACAGAACATTCATATAAATAAATCTTAAAAAAACATTATCTGGACCGTAGTGGCACACGCCTTTAACCCCAGGACCCAGATGGTAGAGGCGGGCGGATCTCTGTGAGTTCAGTGCCAGCTTGGTCTACGGAGTGAGTTCAGGACAGCCTACAGAGAGAAACCCTGATAGGCTACACAGAGAAACCCGGTCTCAGAAAAACCAAAACAAACAAACAAACAAACAAAAACAAAAAGCATTATGATGAGCCTCATTATTATGGAGGACTAATTTATGCAAAAAATAGGAAGAAAAACACTGATCATGATAGTGAGGCACCGAGCAAAAAGCGTCTCTCCTTCCCTGTCACCATCTGCTTTCCCGTCCCTTGCTGCTCTGCCGTCTCCTTTCCGGCCCCTGTCTTCTGTTTCCCTGTTCTCTTCCCTCTTATCACTTCTCTTCTTCCCTGTCCTCTTTCTCTTCTCCTGTCTTGTGTTTCTCTCTCTCTCTACTTGTCTCTTCTCCTGCCCCTCTCCCCTCCTTGCTCCTGCTTTCTCTCTCCTGTACTCTCCTCCCTCCCTCCCTCCCTTAGTTTTCCCTCTCCTCTTCTTTTTCTCTCTCCCTTTCTCTGATCTGCCCCTCCCTCCTTTCTATCATAAGGGAAATGAACGTGCATCACATGAAAGCAGGAGACCCTCCCGGCAGGGTGTAGATGAGATTTTCACAGTCCGGAGATGATGAGGAGATGTCATTCTCCCCGGAAATCCAAAGGGCAGAGATAGGCTGTCGCCCGGGGGCCCAGGACAGAGGACCTCTCGGCATCTCAGAAATCCGAGCACAGCACACAGACCTTCAAGGCTGTGGAGGGCTGTCTGAAGGACTGACAGGAAGCAGAGACTCATGGAGAGCTCTCAAGTGATTTTCCGCATGCTCCTTCAATGTTGGGGCTGTACCCAAGATTTCATACACACACACTGACATTCTCTCACTGAGCCCTAATTAGTAATGAAAAGTAAGTGAGAAGCACTGTGTCTGTGCAGACTCATGGGACTAGATCTTTACCGCACTTCCTATTCATGGGGCATTAAATCCTTTTGTGGTTTTTGAAACATGAGAGCCATAAGAGAGGTCACGTGGATCTTGTGATGTGACAATCTTCCATTAAGTCATCAAATTCTCCAATACCAACCATTCAAAAGGTGGCATCTAGTTAAAGTTCTCTTTAGGTTGACCATGACATGGATGCACCGCAGTGCCTTGCATCTCATGAAAGGAAGGACAATAAGTGATGTTTGAGAATATGTCATAGTGAGCATTATGGCTTTCTCCTCTCTCTCTCTCTCTCTCTCTCTCTCTCTCTCTCTCTCTCTCTCTCTTTCTCTCCCCCCATCATCTTCTCCTCCTCCCTCTCTTCGCTGCCTCTCCCTCCCTCCCTCTCTCCCTCCCTCCCTTCCTCCCACCCTCCCTCTCTCTGTCTCTCTCTCTCTGTTTCTCTCTGTCTCTCCCCCCAGTCGTCTCCTTCTCCCTCTCTTCTCTGCCTCTCCCTCCTTCCCTCTCTCTGTCTCTGTCTCTCTCTTATTCTCTGTCTCTGTTTCTCTCTCTCTCTGTCTCTCTGTCTCTGTCTGTCTGTCTGTCTGTCTGTCTGTCTGTCTCTCCCTCTCTCTCCTTCTGAGATCACTTTGTCACTATACCTTGTACCTAATGATTTCTATAGCAAGGTCCAATGGTCAGGGTTGCTAGCTACCTGCTGGCAGCCAGCAAGCAGCTGAGGTATCTGTCAGCCTTCCTGCGGAGGAGCCCATCTTATGCAAATCTTGCTGTTCATCAAATCTTCAGGCTGCAGACCTGCCCAAGCATACTGACTGCAACTTCATGAGAGATGTCAGGGTAGAACTACAGCTAAGCTGTGTCCGCATTCTTGGTCCTGACAAACTGTGAAATAATAATGGTTAATGCTTATGATTTTTACATAAATTGCAATGTAATTTGTAATGTAATTTGAATATCGCTGTTCATCCTTAGGCTTCAGTAAATATTAAAGAAATTAATATAACTACACCTGTTTTGTGTCTTATATTTCTAGCATAGGGACTCTTTCTTTTGTGGATGGGGATGCTAGGGATTGAGCATATGGTCCAGTGTCTGTGCACAGTTGGCAAACATTCCACCCCCCCCAACATGGTCTGCAGCTAACAAGTTATGTAATCAGATGCTAGGGCACATCCCAGTTTATGGGCTATTCGGGCTGCCAGAACTTACTCCACAGTTCCTTCTCTGCTCTACCTACTTTATAGTCATGGGGTATCTGGTCTCGGAGTGAGGACTGGCATTCTGATGGCAGAAACCCTGGAACTATTGTAACCTAACATGGAGGGTCTGGGATTGCATTCCATGACAAACCGACATGGACAGTTTGGCTGTGGGTATAAGCATGGATGATGGAGCAGACAGTGAGAAAGGGATTTGTTGTCTTCCTAGGGAAATACTTATATCAAGACCTTATTTTTCAGGAGAAGCAATCATAATTCGGCCTTTGGATCCAGTGAGACTCACTGTATCCTCCTAATTGTCCCTCTTATTTTTGAGCTGCTTTGGAGAACTTGCCTTTCTTTGCAATGATATGATTCCTCTCCAGTCAGTGTCTTGAGGTTTCATCTCTTGGTCCCTTATTTCCACTCTGAAACACTGCATGTGGAATAGAATCAATACCCTGTGTCTGTATTTTCAGCAAGATGGATTTTTGCAACACGAGACTGGCCAATGTGCATGAAACTATTGTTATCCTGAGCTAACCCTTAACAACACAGTCATTTCTGGGGGATCCTACATTCAAGAACAGAGTGCAGAGCAACTCTGTCATAGCAAAGCTTAAGACTATGGAAAAAGACTGGAAATGTAGCTCAGTTGGTGGACAGTCTGACTCGTGTACAAATCCCTGGGTTTGAAGACAGCACTGCATAAACTGGGTCAAAGATTAAGGCTTGGAATCTCAGCACTTGGAAGAGGCAGGCTGGAGGACCAGAATTTCAAGGTCTGAGGCCAATGTTGGGATACAGAGGATCCTTCAAAAATAAACAAAACAAAACAAAGCACAGGGCTCAGTCTGTAGAGTGCTTGCCTTGAAAGAATGAGGCCTTGAGTTCAGTCTCCAGAACCCATTAGAAACAGCACAGAAAGCCAGGGGTGCTGGCACGGGTGTGGCATCCCAGCACAGCAGCACAGGTGGAGACAGGACGATCCTTGGGGCTTGCAGGTCACTCAGCCTTGCCAAGTTCCAGATCAGTGACAGCTCTTATTTCAAAAAACAACCAAGGTACATGGAGTTCTGAGGAGTAACAGCCAAACTTGTCAGCCCTCCACAAAAGCTTGTGCACATGTACACACACACACACACACACACACACACACAAACACACACACACACACAAACACACACACACACATTTTGAGCACATATACACCCCAAAGAAAAGAAAATGAAATATGTTTTTTTGAGAAAAGATTTATTTTATTTTTACTTTTGTGCATATATGTGTGTCAGTGTGTATATTGTATATGCATGTGTAAGTACCTCTGGAACCCAGAAGATGGCACCCAATCTCTGGACCTGGAATTACAGGCAGTTCTGAGCCTCTGCATACTTGGCTGGGAACCAAACTATTTTTTATTTGTTTAATTTTTTCAGGACACGGTTTCTCTGTGTAGCCCTAGCTGTCCTGAAACTTTCTTTGTAAACCAGGCTGGCCTTGGACTCAGAGATCTGCCTGCTTCTGCCTCCTGAGTGAAGAAAGCACTCTTAACCACCAAGGCATCTATCTCTTCAGTCCCTGCTGTTACACTGAATAAACATGTTATTTGTGTCATATTTGTGACATAAATTTGCATCCCTTACGATACGTTTGTGGAACTGGACCCTTGCTAATTGTGTATCTTTTGTGGTATCACTAGTGCTTTCTCTGGAGGGGAATTGCTTTGAGTTTCCCTTTATTTAATTTGATGTTGGCCATAGGCCTGTGGTAATTTGCCTTTATTATGAGGTATGTCCCCTGTATCCCCAATCTCTCCAGGACTTTTTGCCATGAAGGGAGGTTGGGTTTTGTCAAAGGCCTTTTCTGCATCTGATAAGATGATCATGTGGTTTTTTTCTTTCAGTTTGTATATGGTAGATTATATTTACTGCTTTTCATATATTGAACTATCCCTGCATTTATGGGATGAAGCCTACTTGATGAGTTTTTGGATTCAGTTTGCAAATATTTTATTGCTGTTTTGCATTTATTTTCATAAGCGAAATTGGTCTGTAATTCTTTCTTTTTTTCTTTGAGTCTTTACATTGTTTGAATATCAGGTTGACTATAGCCTCATAAAATGAATTGGGTAATGTTTCTTCTCTTTCTATTTTATGGAATAATTTGAGGAATATTGGTGTCAGCTCTTTTGAAGGTCTGGTAGAATTCTGGGGTAAAACCATCTGGCTCTGGGCTTTTTTGATTGGGAAATTTTTGTTTTGTTTTGAGACAGAGTTTCTCTGTCTAATTCCCCTGGCTGTTCTGGAACTTGTTTTATAAACCAGGCTGGCATCAAACTCACAGAGATTCCCCCAACTCTGGGACCTGAAGGCATGCAGAACCACACCTGGCTTGACTGGGAAACTTATAATGAGCACTTCTATTTCCTTAGGGGTTATAGGCCTATTAGGAATGTTTGTCTGATCCTGATTTAACTTTGGTAAGTGGTATGTAATGAGAAAATTACCCATTTCTTTTAGATTTTTCAATTCGTGAAGCACAGGGTTTTAAACTATGTCCTTATGATTTTCTGGATTTCTTCAGTCTGTTGTTATGTCCTTTTTATTTCTGATTTTGTTAATTTGGATCTTCTCACTCCCTAGATCTTTAGTTAGTTTGATAAGGGTTTGTCTATCTTGCTGATTTTCTCAAAGAACTATCTCTTTGTTTCATTGATTTTTTGAAGTTTTCTATTTGTTTCTACTTTATTGATTTCAGCCCTCAGCTTGACTATTTCTTTGCTACCCTTTTGTGTGTGCTTACTTCTTTTTATTCTGGAGCTTTAGACGTGCTGTTAAGTTGCTATTAGGACATCTCTCCAATTTTTTTTTGTTAATGTAGGCACTTAGTGCTATGAACTTTCCTCTTAGCACTGCTTTGGTTATGTCCCATAAGTTTAGGTATGTTGTGCATTCATTTTCATTGAATTCTAGAAAGTCTTTAATTTCTTTTTTATTATTTCTGTCCTGACCCAGTTGAGAGTTGTTCAGTTTTCATGCCTGTGTAAACTTTCTGTTGTTGTTTCTGTTGTTGTCATTGTTGTTGACATCCGGCTTCAATCCATGCTTGTGAGATAGGATGCGGGGATAGTTTCACTTCCCTTGGATCTGTGGAGACTTGTTCTGTGTTCAAGTATATGGTGAATTTTGGAAAAGGTTTCACAAGGTTCTGAGAAAAAAGGGTCTATTCTTTTGTGTTTATGTGAAATGCTCTATAGATGTCTGTCAGGCCCATTTGGTTCATAGCACTGATTAGCTTCAGTATTTCTTGGTTTAGTTTTGTCTGGGTGATCTGCCCATCGGTGAGAGTGTGGGATTTGGGTCTCCCTCATCAGTGTGCGAGGACCAATATGTGATCTAAGCTGTGGCATCATTTCTTTTATAAACTTGGGTGTCTTTGTATTTGGGGCATAGACGTAAAGAATTGAAATATCATCTTGGCGGGTCTTTTATTTGATGAATACCAATGTCTTCCATCCCTTTATTTAGTTTTGAGGTCTATTTTGTTAGCTATTATGGCTAGATCTGCTTGCTTCATGTGTCCATTTGCTTGGAATATCTCTTTTCAACCCTTTTTTCCTGAGGTGATGTCTATCCTGAGGTTGATGTGTGTTTCTTGGATGTAGCATAGGGATGCATCCTGTTTTCACATCCATTCTGTTAGTCTGTGTCTTTTTTATTGAGAAATTGAGATCATTCATATTGAGAGATATCAATGACAAATGACTGTTGATTCCTGTTATATTGCTGTTGTTTTTGCTGCTGCTGCTTCTGTTGGTCGTGGAGGAGGTGTGTGTGTGTGTGTGTGTCTCTGTGTGTGTGTGTGTGTACACGTGCTTCCTTCTTTAGGTTTTGCTTGTGTGAGATTATTTATTTTCTTTGTTTTCATGGGTGTAGTTAACCTTCTCAGGTTGTGGTTTTTCTTCTAGCACCTTCTGTAGGCCTGGATTTGTAGATAGATATTGATTAAATTTGATTTTATCATGGAATATCTTACTTTCTCCATCTGTTGTGACGGAAAGTTTTGCTATTTATAATAGTCTGGCCTGGCATCTGTGATCTCTTAGAGACTACAGCACATCTGTCCAGGCCCTTCTGGCTTTTAGAGTTACCATTGAGAAGTCAGGTATAATTCTATTAGGTGTGCCATTATACATTACTTGGTCTTTTTCCCTTACAGGCTTTAATATTCTTTCTTTGTTCTGTATGCTTGTTTTGATTATTATGTGGTTGAATTTATTTGGTGTTCTGTATGCTTCTTGTATATTTCTAGGCATCTCCTCCTGTAGGTTAAGGAAATTTTCTTCTGTGATTTTGCTGATAATGCTTCTTGCCCTCTGTGTTGGAGTTCTTCTCCTTCTTCTATTCTGATTATTTTTAGTTTTGGTCTTTTTATACTGTACCAGATTTCCTTGATATTTTGTGTCATGAATTTTTTAGATTTAACATTGCTGACAGGTGTATTAATTTACTCTACTGTATTTTCTACATCTGAGATTCTCTGTTGCATCTCTTATATTTTGCTAGTGAAGCTTGCTTCCGTAGTTCCTGTTTAAACTCCTTAATTTTTCATTTATAGTTTTTTTTTAATTTATAAAAACATTTCTTTATGACAAAAACATGTCATAATGTTTTCTTTATTGCGTTTATTTCCATTTTTAGGTCTTTAACACTATTATTTGTTTCCTTCACCTGTTTGTATTTTCTTAGTTTTCTTTAAGGGATTTATTAATTTCCTCCTTAGGAATCTCTATCATCTTTGTACAGGTGGTTTTAAGGTCTTTCTTGTGCTTCAGCTATGTTGGAACATCCAGGGCCTTCTGGAGCAGGATAACTAGGCTCTACTGCAAACACATTGCCCTGGATGTTACTGATTGTGTTCTTACCCTGGCATCTAGGCATCTGGGATTGGGATGATTGTAGGTCTTGGGGATGATCTTTGGGTTTCTGTTTGTTGTGTGGCTGCTTTGTTCCTTGGTTTCTGTTTCCTCTCTGGAGTTTCAGAGTGTGATGGCTGAGTGTTACCTGTTTTACTGGCTTGCTTAGTTGGTGTGCTCACAGAGAATGCTTGCTGGTGTTGGAGGATGGGGTGCAGGTGTAAATGGGGGCAGAGAGTTTAGGAAGGGATGGCTGTGGGATACACAGGGGATGTGGGAAGGCAGGGGAGGGAAGCTGCAGCTGGCGATCTGCTGCAGTGCTAGAGACAAGGCTGGGCAGTAGTTCTCAACCTTCCCAATGCTGTGAACCTTTAATAGAGATCCTCATGTTATAATGATCCCAGCTATAAATTAATTTGTTGCTACTTCATAACTGCAATTTTGCTATTGTTATAAATTGTATTGTGAATATGTATTATATAGTGAAAGGGATGTTCAACCCCCAAAGGAATTTTGACTCAGAAGGTTGAGAACCACTGGTCTAGGGGAAGAGAGAGAGGGGGAAGGGGGGAGGGGAGAGGAGGAGGAGGAAGAGCAGGAGGAGGAGCAGGAGGCTGAGAAAGAGGAGGAGGAGGTACCTGCTGGAGATGGGGTCTGGGATACAGTGACAAATGAGGAAAGGGCCTTAGGAGGAGATGTTTAGTAGGATCCACAGGAGATGTGGGCAAGAGGAAAAGAGGATACAGCTAGTAATCTGGTGCAGTGGCTCAAGTAAGCTATTTTTTCATTAACTAATTAATTTATTTATTTTACATCCTGATAAAAACTTCCCCTCCATCATCTCATCCCAATCACTTCCCCTCCCCTCCCCTCATCCTATGTCACCTCCCGTTCTTCTCAGAAAAGGGGGCGGGGACCTCCATGGATATCAACCAACCCTGGCATATCAGGTAGGACTGGGCACATCTTCTATTGAGGCTAGACAAGGTGATCCAGTTAGGGAAAGACATTAAAGGCAGGCAGCAGAGTTAGAGGCAGCTCCTGTTAGAGGTCCCACGTGGGGACCAAGCTGTCCCATGGATGCTCTCTGGTCAGTTCATCAGTCTTTGTGAGCCCCTTCAGGTCCAGGTTAGTTGAAATAACCCTGTTCCAAGAAAATGAATTTCCAGCCTCAAAACAAATAAACAAACAAAAACTGTAATATAGTTCTGGCCATTTAGAATGTCTCTGGATTTCTCATTACATTCATAAATCATAAATATTTCAGACGTAGCTGAGAACATGACACAGGCCATTAACCCCAGCACTAAAGAGGCAGACTCGGGTCAAGCTTAAGGCCAGCCTGGTCTACACAGAGAGTTCCAGGTCAGCCAGGGCTATGGCGTAAGACCTTATCTCAAACAAGCAAACAAACCAAAACAAGAAGAAATAAAGAAACCATAATTTGAAGAGCCTTAAAACACGTTGAACACTCAATTTACAATTAAAAGTAAGCGGAATAAACTCACGAAGAGAAATCAAGAAGTACCCTGATCTCAGGAAGGAAATCTGCGCAGTATCCAGAGGGAGGAAATGACCCCATGAGCTGCCACGGTGCTGCGCCGCAACGGTGCTGAGCCGCAACGGCGCTGCGCCGCAACAACTTTCTTCCTGACCATGACGGGGCAAATGCCATCGAGAAAGGCTGCCGATGGCAATCTTCCAGGGAAACAGCCCTGACAAGCACCTCGGCATAGTTGAGGTTAGTGTTCTGAGTCAGTCCTTGGCAGGTGAAGATGCTCGTGGTCCAGTGCTGTCACTGGAATTGTAAAGGTTCTACTTGCTGGCTCAATAATGACATGATTCGGGCCTCTGGGATTATGCCTTGCCAGCTTCATTTGTGAATTTAATTTTAGTTCAGAGATGAGTGGAATAAAAACTGATTGCTTAGGCAATCAGTGCTAAGAAAGCATATGGACTCACACACATAGAAAACACACAGTGTTCAAGTGTTCATTAGGAAGACATTGCTACATATTCTGGCAAAGTTTACTTAAAATTATATTTTGTGTGCTAAAGGCCTTTTTCTACATACAAAATAATTTCCCAGGACACCCACTAGACATTTTTTCTAAATTTTACCTTCATATGTATTTTATCCTTATTTTATGTTTGGGGCGGATGAACGAATATATCTGTACCATGTGCACATGGGTCCTTATGGTGGCTAGGGCTTCGGATTCCACGGAACTGGAATTACAGGTATTTCTTTCTTTCTTTTTTTTTTTCTTCAAGACAAGGTTTATCTGTGTAGCCTTAGCTGTCCTGGACTCCTTTTGTAGACCAGGCTGGCCTCGAAGTCACTGCGATCCACCTGCCTCTGCCTCCCGAGTGCTGAGATTAAAGGCGTGCGCCACCACACCTGGCTATTTTTTTTAATTAATTTATTTTTTTATCATGTATATAGTGCTCTGCCTGCATGTATACCCACACTCCAGAAGAGGGCATCAGATCACATTATAATTGGTTGTGAGCCACCATGTGGTTGCTGGTAATTGAACTCAGGACCTCTGGAAGCACAGTCAGTGTTTTTAACCTCTGAGCCACCTCTCCAGCCCAAGTCACAGGTATTTGTGAACCACCTGATGTAGGTGCTGGGAATTGATCCCAAATGCAAGAGCTGGAACAGCAAATGCTCTTAACCACTGAGTCATTTTCCCAGCCACTACTCTGTGTGTGTGTGTGTGTGTGTGTGTGTGTGTGTGTGTGCACGCACACACACCTGAGTGCAGGTTCCCTTAAAGGGCAGAAGAGGGTGTTGGATCTCTTGGCATTGGAGTTATAGGCAGACGTGAGCTGTTCCATGTGGGAGCTCAGAAGTGAACCTGGGTCCACAGTCAGAGCAGCAAGTTCTCTTAAGCACCGTGGCATGTCTCCAGCTCCTGTTTTTGTTTTTGTTTTCAAGTTCTGAGAGAAACTTTGAGCTCTGGGCAGAGATGGCAAAGGCTCATTCAAATGGCTTGTTTCTGAAGACTCAATGTGGCAGCTCAGTCCCTGCCCTGCTCAGATGCCCTGATTCTTGAGGTTGCTGTGTAACTGTGTAGTTTTGGTGGTCTGAGGCCTGAAGAACACGGTGCTATTTGATGTTTGGTAAAACATCTCAGACTGTATTTTGAACACTTCATCAAATGTCTTTTCTGATCCTGTGGAACTTGAGTGTACCCAAGAGACATTAACCCTTGTGCCTTTGACAAGGTTGTTCTTAAACACGAAGTGGTTGCCCTGAAACAATTGATTAATGGTCAACAGTTGATTAATCAAGCCATTGATTAGTCTTCTGAATCATTTAATAAGTTGTTTTAAGTCTTCCTTGAACCCAATTTTCTTTCCTCTGATCCAAATGGCAACAGCATTAAGTCAAGCCAATGTTTTGGCAGGTGTGGAATTCATACACATAGACAGACACACATACTCAGAAACAAATATAATAAAAGTTAATATTAAAAAAAAAAGTACTGAGGCAGGACTTGTACCTCTGGAAAGCTCAGTATTAGCAAAGATGCTAAGCTTAATTTTAGATGGTTTTGTTCTCTTGGACCTCCTAATGGAAAGGCCCAGATATAAGCACATAGTTAAGAATGCAGTCCTAACATGTGTGAGAATTCTTAACACAGAAGAAGCTGTTGTCTACATTGTCAAAGATAGCCTCCTCCTGGGGAGGTATGCGGAGTTGTGATGGCTAAGGACAGATTTTTATTCCTCACTTTAACGCCTCTCAGATCCCCTCCCATCTTACCTCTGCCATGGACAGTCCTCATGCCCTGCAGACTTACAGACTTAGATGGAATTATATTACCAGTTTCTTGGTCTCTAGAATTATATAAGCCAATTCTCATGATAAATTTTATATGCCCCCTCTCTACTTACCTACCTATATCTATCATCCATGTATCTATAAATCTATCATCATCATAGATCATCTATTTTTCTATAAGTGATGGTTAATCTTTCTTTCTTTCTTTCTTTCTTTCTTTCTTTCTTTCTTTCTTTCTTTCTTTCTTTCTTCCTTTCAATGTATGGTTTGAAACAGGGTTTCTCTGTATAGTCCTGGATGCTCTGGATTTTGCTCTGCAGAGCAGGCTGACCTCAAATACAAAGATATAACTAAATCTCACTCCTGAGTGATGAATTGAAGATGTGCACCCCCAAGCCCAGCAGAATGATGGCTAAATATCTTTTTCTGATGAGTGTTTGTATTGAATACACAGCCTTATGCATCTGCTTATGTTGGGATAATGCTCTGTTATTCAATTCTCAGGTCTTTGGCTAGTTAATCTTGCCTGTTGGCTTCATTGGATTGAGAAATGTCTAGATGGTAGTTCAGTACATCTCAATGTGTCTATGGCAACACCGAGGGAATTTCTAGAGATGCCTAGATAATGAGGGCACTCACCTGGTGAGTGGTTTCATCCACTGGTGAACTCAAACATGAGTGGCCTATTAGCAAGGTGGAACTGTGGAAGATGGGCCTACCTGGATGAAGGGGTTGCTGAGGGATGACTTGGCCTTGCTTCTTGGTAGACTCTGTTTCCTGGGCATAATAACAGGAGAGCCTTTGTTCCTTTATATCCTCTGTGTCACCGCTGCTTTCATCTCAGGCCAAAGGGCCATGGGTGCAATCTGAAGCCGAGAGCTAAAAGTAACCTTTCCTTCCCATAAATAACTTCCCTCAGGTGTTTGCCCCAGCCACAAAAGGTTTCACAAATGATACATAATTGGTTCTTGTGACTGATTTCATTAGTCCACTGCTGGCCTCAGTAGTCTCAGAAGCCAAAGGAACATCCAAAGAGCCATGTGGTAAAAGAAGAAAAGTTTGGGGATCTAGGATACAGAACAAGGCACAGAGGTGTTGGGGTGATATTTCCCAGGTGTGGTGTGGCTGCCTCATTTTCCTAGAAAAAGCCACAGCCATTAGCGCACTGCTTTTAGGACACAGACAGTAGACACTACCAGCATGCCTGGGCATTGCTGTTGTGTGAATCACTCTCTCCTGTGTCTTGAAGAGGGTCAGGAGCCATGCTGCTGTGTCTTGGTGGTGTTTCCATTTAATCACTGTTCTGGAAAGCCTTGGCTTGCTTTCGCTTCAGCCTGAGTCTGATGGGAACTGGTGAGTTCAGCTCTGGCCAGTCACAAACACTTGATGTGTATGACTGAAATCAAACTGCCTGTGAAGGCTGGTGTACACATGGGAACAAGGCCACAGCCCAAGTAGCAACCGTATTTACAGGGAAACAGTAACAACAGAACAAGTCTTCAAACAACACTCACACTCTCTGCTGCTCCCTGTCCTACCCAGCTTTCCGAGTCTTTGTGCTCAGCCCCATGATCTCTTTGTTCGGAGTTCAGTTTATCCTGGGAACTGTCGCAGCAACTTGGAATTGAGAGCAAATTGATACAACTTGGGCCAGGAGGGTTAAGCTCCCTTTGTCTCTAATGGGAACAACTGCGTGGCTGGGACATACGCACCATGCGGACAGAGGGATGACGTCATCATCTTGAGGCATTGGCTTGGCTTCCCTTTAAAACTGGGTCAGTCCCTCATCACACATTTAAAGGTGAAAAAAATCACTTTGGAGTTTTGCTATTTCCCTCTGCAGTGGCCTGGATGTGTCAGCTGAGGACGGGGGAGGCCTTCCTAGGGTCCCTTCTGTGTTGTGGGTCTCCAGGTCGGAAGCGTTACATGGTGCTGGTTTACTAAACAGACAGTTCATGCTGACACTGGAAGGAAGAGCAGAAGCTCCTTTCTGCCTGGGTTTGCTAGAATGCTCCATCTCCGCTGTGCTGCAGTGTCTGTGATGTCAGAGGGCTTTGGTCAGAGTGTGTGCTCGTTGTTCCTGAGAGACAGATTGATAAAAGCTGGTCTAAATAGTTGCTGGCAATCAGGATTTAGTTGGCCATGGGCTTAGTTTTTCTCCATATGGTTTAGGTTTTGCGGCCGTGTTTCTAGTCTGAGCAATTGCAATAAAATGAAAGATTGAGAAAATAAAAATAAAATATGATTTGAGAATTCCATCCATCCAAATTCTGTAAGCAAACATTTTTTTAAAGAAATTAAGAGTATGCCCGAGGCCATGTCAGTATTTGCAGGCTCCTGCTGCTGCTAAAGGTCATACCGATCTGAGTGGCCTGTGCAGCCACCTGATGCCACAGTAGATGCCTGGCCTATGTTGCCACCGAGGGCCATGTCTGGGTCTCTTGTCCTCCTGCAGTCAAGGTCTTTGTTAATGTCCATGGCCCATGTCAGTCCTGAAGGCCATGTGGATGTCAGCGGGCTGTGCTGGAGCCTGAAGGCCATGCTGCTGCCAGGGCCATGTTGATGTGAGGAGCCCACAGATGTCACTAGAGGCCAATGGTGATGTGAGGAGCCTACACATGTCACCAGGGCCCATGGTGATGTGAGGAGCCCACACATGTCACCAAGGCCCATGGTGATGTGAGTAGCCCACACATGTCACCAGGGCCCATTGTGATGTGAGGAGCCTACACATGTCACCAGAGGCCATGATGATGTCTGTGGTCAGGGAAGCCTCTGAGCACCTTGTCTGGGTCTATGGTCTTGCTGCAGCAGGGGGCCATGTTTGTGGTCTGTGCTGTCTCCAGAAACTGAGTGGAGACTCATGATCTACCCTCCCACTGACTGGGAAGAGCAAGGAGGCTACATTTTCTGTGATACTGATGACTGCTGATGCACAGTTGAGAAGGAGGGACACGGAAGGTTTCTGTGACAATCCCCACCCCTCCAACAGCCCTCAGCGTACCAGCCTAGACAGGAAACCAACAAAGAGAACTCTTAAAAAGGACAGAGATGCATGCAGAAGCTCTCCACAGTTGATGGCTTCTCACAGAGGTACGGGATGGAGAAGACTCAGTTCTACTTAAAGGGCAGGGCACTGAAAGTTTGACAGTGTTACAGTGAGAATATAACATGAAGTCGACTTCCTTCCTTCCTTCCTTCCTTCCTTCCTTCCTTCCTTCCTTCTTTCTCTTCTTTTTCTGGGGAGATGGGCTGAGGCCACAAGGTGGGCTAGACATGGAAGGACTGGGAAGGGTTGTGATTGGGGTGCATGATGTGAAACTCCAAGAGAATCAATAAAAATGTGATATGAAAGAAAATAAATCAAGAGTAAAATATATTATTCCAGAAGGTACAATAAATGTTCAAACTAGTACAGAGGCACAAGATGAACAAGCTCCATTTTTGAATATATGTGCAGTAAAGAATAAAGATTGCTCCGGTTCCACTTGAGGGATACTCTGAAACAAGTAAAAGAAAAGGAGCAGGACAGAGGGACAGAGTGAGGAGAGCAAGAGGAAGAGAGGTGAGAAGAGAGAAAGGAGAGAGAAGGCAGGGGAGGGGTGGGGGGAGGGGGCGGGAAGGGATGGTAGAAGGGGGAGGGGAGAGAGGGAGAGAGAGAGAGACAGAGACAGAGACAGAGACAGACAGAGAGACAGACAGAGAGACAGAGAGAGAGAGAGACAGAGACAGACAGAGAGACAGACAGAGAGACAGAGACAGAGAGAGAGAGAGAGAGAGGGGGAGGGGAGGGGGGGGGGGGAAGAAAGACTAAGGAGAAGAGAGGAAGACAGAGATTTATCATAACTCAGACCACGGACTTCCCAGCTGAATTCTCCCTTCTCCAGTGCTCAATTGTTGGTTTGTAATTACACCAACTTTTTAAAATGTAGGCAGGTGCAGTTGCAAATACAATTTGATGCATAATTGCCATTATTATGCTTGGCATTTGCAAATTTAATCCTAATTACAAAATTAGCTGTTGTATTGTATCAGAGAGAAAAGAAAGTGTTTTAATTTAACATTTTAATAGGAAGTGTATGCATATTTACTAACTTCATTATAAAACTATCATCAAGCAATTTTTGACTATCTATGCCATGAAACACAATGAGATTTTTTTGATGGAAGATACTATAGTCTTATTTTAATAAAAGCATGTTTTAGTCACAGCAAGCATTCTTCATTTAGTCCTTGGGTGCCCTCTAGTGGGGTTGAGTATTAAATGACTAGTAAAGTAGGTAAAAGCAAAGTGGGCTTTAATTCGTTGTGAGACAAAAATGTAGACTTTTTATTCTTTACTAACTTAATGCAATGAACACATAATATGTCATACATATAATTTTCTCTCTTTCTTTCTTCCCTCCCCCTCCCCCACTTTCTCTCTTTATCGACACAGGGTCTCACTATGTAGCCTTAGGTCAGGATAGCCTCAAACTCGCAGAATCCACCTGATTCTGCTTTCTGAATGTTGGAATTAAAATCTAGTGCCACTACGAAGAGAAAAAGGTCACATAGTGTTATAGATAAGAATCAGATAACAAATATGATGAATGTATTACATACAAACATATATTTGTTATATCAGGGGGAGTAATAAGACATTGTATACCCAGGATGTCCCTCAGGACAGGAAAAGCACCAGCGGTTCTTGCCGAGGTCCAGAGTCAGATCCCAACACGCAGGATGAGGGGCTCACAGCTGCCTGCAACCTCCGCTGTAGGATCTCTGGCGCCCTCTTCTGGCTTGAGGACTCTGTGCTCATGTGCAAGCGTCTCACCTCCCTGTCATAATTAAAAACATACTTAAAAAGAAACATAAAAGAAAACAGAAGCACGGAAACAGAAGAAAAACAAAGCTAGGTTTGTGTTTGAGTTAGTCTGTCATTTCTCCCCCCCACAATGGCAAACTACTCTCCAAAAGTCAGAGTAAGAGAATTCAGCACCGTGGGAGTGGAGTCCAACCCTCAGGCGCCTAAGCAACCTGCCCGAGCTAGTGCTGCTATGGCCCCACACCAGCTGGTCAGCTTAGCAGGTCCCACCAAGGCAAGGCAAAGCAGCTTTCACAAGGCCTTGCCAGAACTGCACGCTCAATAAATATTTATGCTGCAGTCGCCAACAATCCCCTGCGGCTTGAGCCTTTGGAGAGATATCCCGAGGAAGGGTGAGCTCTGTGTGTAGAGGAGCATTTCCTGTCCGCAGTCAAAGGAAATTAGCCCAAAGCACTCCCAGAGAGAGCCACCTCCTTCTACCCTAAAAAGTAAAGGCAGTCGCTTTCTCAAACCTCATTGGCTTAAAGATCTGCTTCTCCCAGCAACAGCAGCTTATACACAATTCTGAAGCATCTTGCTATTTTACTGGAGGTGATGTGTGACTCTTAAATTTGTGGAGGGTCAATCTGTATGTCAATGGTCTCAAATTCAAATCCGAATCACTAACTCGATCTAGTTCTGAAGTTGTAAATAGAAAAAACTCTTTTTAAAGTACTCAGAACCATAGGGGAGGGGAATAAGGGGAAAATGGGAGGGAGGGGAGAGGAGAATGGGAGGTTACAAGGGATGGGATAACCATAGAGATGTAACAAGAATAAATTAATTAAAAAAAAAAATAAAGTACTCAGAACCACACAGATGCAACAAGCTTTCCCCACAAGATGTCACTATGTTACCAAGGAAATGCAGTGACAGGTGCATTTATCTGTCTGTGACCTTATTTAAAAAAAAAAAAAATTGATGCAACGACTTTCACACACAGGGATATGATCTTGGACCTAAGGGAATCTATGACTTGATTTAAAGTATAGGTATTCAATAACCTTATTCCTGTATGCGAGCAAGTACCTGTTTAGCGATATGGCAAAAACCTTAATTGGATGCATCCAAAGGGAAATATTAACCGGTCATGTACAAATACACAGAAGCCTGTGTCTGAGACTATTTGTCAGAAGCATTTTCTGAGGGTGGTGTCGTGTTGCTGGCAGCATGACTGTCTGTCTCCCTGGGTATGTGGGATGCTCAGGCCGTGTCTGTAGTGGACTTAGCAGTCTAGCAAACCAGGACTGGCCACCCATCCTCAATATGCCACTTAGAAAATTAAGACTTATTCAACGTGGCCGTACTGGGAAGAGGGGCAGTGGAATCCAGTGCCGAAGGGTCTGACTGCCCACCTGTGTCTCAATTCCAAGGCTCTTCGGCAGGTCACGTGACAAATTGTGAACTCTTCTCCATGGACTCATGTTTCTTCTGTGCTTATTCCAGGATTGGCCTTTTCCTCCTAGCAAGAGCTTCCTGTGGGGTTTCTAATTTCTATTCTTTCAATAGTCTGATAGCCAATGAGGGAGTACATGTGTCCCTTTCGAATCCACCCATTCCTGCCAGGCAGGTCTGCTACGACTACACAGGCTTTCAGTGTGTGAGGGTGGCGATTAAGGACAAATTCTGAGGGATGTCTGATCAGAATAACATGATGTTTATTTATTCTTTGTTTCTGCTTTTAAGTGAGCCCCAGGCTAAGAAAGAAGACAGTAAGGAGATCAGAGCCCAGATTCCACGGCAGTGACTACGGTAGTATTTGGCAGATGGATTAACCAGTGTGAGTGAGCTTGCCAGTTTGTAAGTGTGGATGGTGACTCCTTATGCTTTGTGCTGCAGCAAGCTAAGACCACAGATGTAAAGCAACTAGACAGAGGAGACTGGGCTAGAGGACCGGCTCAAGGGTTAAGAGCACCTGCTGCTCTTTCAGAGGACTCGGGCTTGGTTCCCATCATCCACAGGCTGCTCAGAAGGGAGTTACTCCAGTCCCGGGGAACTGATGCCCTCTTCTGGCCTCCTTAGGCACTTGCATGCATGTGATGTACAGACACACAGGCATACAAAACAGCCACATACAAACAAGAAAAGAAAAGAAAACATTTAGCAAACAGTGGTGCTTCTTGTTAATTCGGGGAGGGGACTGCAGATGAGAATCACATTTAATGTGTTGAACACAGCCATAAGCGTATGATAAGGCTTGAGTTGACTTCACAGAGAATTCCGGCTTTAAAAGGTAATAGGTACAATGATTTAAGCACTAGGA
This sequence comes from Acomys percivali, assembly GCA_907169655.1. NCBI lineage: Eukaryota > Metazoa > Chordata > Mammalia > Rodentia > Muridae > Acomys > Acomys percivali. The sequence goes on from OU015749.1 coordinate 70,911,971, forward strand.
ATAACTGATAGTCCATAATGGCCTTGAATCAAGATTCTGTTTGTTGAGCTCAGCTACTTGCTTGAAGAATAAACAGATGTGGCCCTGCTTTGGTGGCAATTCTCCTCAGCAGGTGACTGGAACCAAAACTTGCCTTAAGTCTGGCAGCAGCACCCGGTTAAGCAGCATTTGGCCAATTGTTGCCAAACTGGGATTTCCTCGCACCCGCTGCTGCTAATCTGGCCGTGCTGCCTCGTATACTTCTCCTGTTTTTGAGTCCCCAAGGCTAGCTCCCCAAGGCTCCTTGGATAAACTGAAACAAGGCTGACATCTGCAGCTTGCCCATTGAGTCAAATCAGCCTGAGGTACAGAACCAGGGTGCTCTCCCACCAGCTCAGCTGCTGGTTTTCGTGAAAGGAGGATCTGAGTGCCCTGAACCTGTTGGAATTCCTCAACATAGCACTTCTCCCGAGGTTGTGCGCTGGGGCCACAAGCCAATCTCTTTGCTCAGTGCTGAGTCCGGTGGACTCTGGGCCACTTCCTTCCCCCCAAGTGTTCTGAAGACCGGATAGGTTTCACCGGAGAACCGCGGAGAGTCCAGGCACCCAAAGCAATCCGACTTGTGTCTGTACGATGATTTCACAAGGGTAAAGAAACTTTCAATTTTTTTGTTTAATACTTTAAGACTAGCTTAGTTTTAACCTTTGCCAGCAGGGTCTAGACTGCAGCCGAGGCGAGCCTGAAACTCGCTATGTCACCAGCCTGGCCTTGACCTTATTTTGATCCTCCGGCCTCTTGCCTCCTGAGTTCTGGAATGGCAGATTTGCACCGCCATGACTGGCTTTTCTAGAATTCTGTAAAGCATGATGAGTAAGTACAATAAAAGAGTTCAATGTTGGTAATCATTTTTACATGGCTCATGGGCCCTGGGCCACTGCGAGGCCTCAGTCCTGTCAGCAGACAGGGACCTGCTTTAGAAGCCCCAAGGCAGTGTTACACTAGCATCTTGGTATTTCACAGTGCGCCCTGGAGCACGGCAAATATGTCCCACTGAGGATCTGGTTGGAAACACAGACTCTTAGGCTTTATCTGCCCAGACTTCCTCAGCTGGGACCTGCATTATACCAAGAGTCTCGTGGCTCTTGCATGAAGGGACACTAAGGTTTGAGGAACAATTTTCCCTTGGTTGTGTTGAGTCAAACCCAGGGCCTTGCACGTGGTAAGCAAACACTCTTCTACTGAGGTTCCGCTGAACTCGGCTCCTTAGCACTGAGGAACACTTCCTGAAGCTGTGTGGCAGAGAGCCTTCTGGAAGCAGCATGCTGCGCTGACCTCGGTTGATGATGCACAGCTCGGGCGCACTTCCCTCACGGAGCTCCGAAAATGACGATCTCCTATGCCTTTCTTGAAAGAGTTTCGGCTTGAGTTGGTTTGACAAGAACTTCCTTTTATAAAATGAGACAGACAAAGTTTCACTTGGTTATTATTTTTAATTTAGGAATATATCCATTGGTGAAAATTCGAAGGACTCATTTAGCAAAAAGGAAATATTTTGTCAAAAGAGAGAGATTGACACTAGCTTTACCATTTGGTCTGTTGCGTTCTGGTTGTACACATGTGCACACACAAAAGTAATACATCCACTGGGTTAACAAAAAGAGAGGGATCTATGTAGAGCACTTGGCCCAGCTGCACAGTGACATTTTCAAGCTCACTTACTAATTTTTCTGTTTCCTTTCACAGAAGTTTACATACTCCTTTAAGTATGAATATGTATAATTTCTCAATTTAAATCCAGTTTTGCACCCATGTTTATGTTTATGCAAATATTAAAAGGTCCACAGCCATGATAGATTTTGTAAGTTGTCTATTTGCTTCTTATTTGGCCCCAAGATTTCAACCTGTTTTTTCAGGGTTTTTATAAGTGGCCAGAAATATTTGTACATCTTGATAATTATAAACTTAACAAGTGGGACTTATTTTTCAAATTTTATCCCTTACCTCCAATTACAGATATTCTTGTGATAGGATTTTTTTTCTACAGAGACTCGCTGCCCAGTGGGTGCTTTATGGTACCTGGGAGGCATCCTGAGCAGACTTCGGACATGTCAGGGCACCCGACTCTCTCTCCTTTACTAAGCCTGGGCTTTCAGTTAATTTTCAATTTTGTCAAACCACTCTGTAATCTACTAATATAATACCCTTTTGGAAACATTAAGGAGGTATTTATAGTTTGCAACAAATAAGACTTAATCATCACACACACAAAAAAAAAAATAAAACAATGAGAGAGAAAGAGAAGAAGGCATTTCCATCTGCTTAGGTGATAGTTCTACATATGGTAGAAAGGAATGCAATCCTCTAATGAGGAAAATAGAAGCAAAAAACACCACCTAAAACCAAGAAAATGACAAAGGTTTGCCTATGAGAAAAGAACACTGAAGGGAAGCTGGTTCTCACTGCAGGGGCTGAGGGGTGGAGGAGGGGGGAAGGGAAGGGAAGGAAAGCATTCCAGGGGAAAGCTTCTAAAAGGCAACTGATTGAGGAAAGAAATTCATGGAGAAGAGCACTGGTCCACCTTCCATCTCCAAAGCAACAAGCTCTGAAAGAACCAAATAGAAGCATTTTGTTTGGTTTTCGAGACAGGGTTTCTCTATGTAACCTTGGCAGTTAAGGGTTAAGGACTCCCTTTGAAGACCAGGCTGGCCTTGAACTCACAACGATCTGCCTGCCTCTGCCTCCTTGCGAATAGAAGTGTTCTTTACCAGACACATTTGGAGTTATATCCAAACCAGACAGACTCAGGTGCTATGGCTTGATTGCAGACATGGCTGAGGGTAGGAGGAGGCCGGCCTCTGCAGTACAAGGAGTTGAGTAAGGATGACTCAGAATTACAGGAAACACAGAGAAAAATGAAATCCTGACACTGTAAAAGCAACTTTTATTCACCTGATGGAATTGTCATCTCAGAGGCTTACTCCCTCTGTCTGCTAACCTAGGCTTAGTCCTGGAAGCTTCTAGCCTCCGTACAATCTAAACTAGGCTTAGAATGTTTTCGGCCTTTGAGACTTACTGCTGAATAAGCTCACTCTTTCTAGGTTTTTTTTTTTCTGAACTCTGGTTGGTTGGTTCAACTCAGCTGTCTGGCTCAAAACTCCTCTCTAAGCTGACTGACTCACACTGATTTTACCTTTATTGTTTGAGATTAAAGATATGCACTAAGCACATGTCTGCATTCCAACTGAATCACACAGATCTAGAAGGTCTTTGGATGTGATCAGTGTGTGTAATCCAGTGTGTTGCTGGATTGAAATTCCTCTCCATGACATATCTGAGGAAGGTCCTTTTTTGAGGTAAGGATTGGGTGAACAGCACTGGATACTCCCTTCAAGCAAGGTAGAGCAATCAGTCTTTTTAAACTCAAAGTTAAATTCAGTTTCACAGAGTCAGTTCATCAAGGTTTCAATGAAAACTATAGCTTTGATTATTTGTGATAGGCTCCAAAATGAGGGAAGGACGCTCAGGAAAGATCTGGACATTACGGGACTCATGTCATGACATAGCAGCTGGCACACTGAAATGGCAGGACTTGGAGGGTACCATCAGAAAGAAGTTCAAGTGCTTTCTCACTGTCTCACATGGGCCTGATCTTCCGTTGCTGTGAGTGGGTGCTCACTCATTTTCAAAACATGTTCAGAGATTCAACCTTTGTAGAGAAACCAGCTATCCTTTCAGACTTTGTATTCTCTGTCCTGTGAAATACAAGGGAGCCATCTCTCCAGCCCCCTCGAGTGCATTTTTATGTTAAAGCATTTGAGTACTCTTGGAGATTTAAACCTTTAGCTTAGAAGTCATCATTTTTTTCCAAAGGAAAAAAAAACCAGCCACAGTGTTTCCTAGAGGAATCATGAAATGAAATGTCACAACTGAGGAGACAATTTAGCTGGAGATTGTGTATGTATGTGTACCTTTCTGTATGTCTGAGAGATAAATCTATAAGGGGAAATGCCATTTGGGGACTACATTTTTACGTTTTGGAAAAATAGTAGAAGAGAGATGAATAATTGACCCTGGCCACTTTCTGTTTTCTTGCTTTCTCATGCTAGCAAATAAAAGGCATAAATATTAAAAGCATTCACCCAAACTGCCTTTGGAAGATGTGGGTTATATTGTAATGTGCACACACATTGAACAGCATTACCCAAATCACTCATTATCTCCATCCCTTAAGAATGCTTTGGTGTGGCTCTGTGACATTACCATGTGGGGCTCTCTGTAATTGCTCTCTTGTTGGCTTAGCCCCAGGTAAACCACACTCAGAACAAACTTATACAGCTCAGCTTGGGCAAATTTATTTGTTAGATTTGGAGTGTTGTTTATCTAGGCTGGAATAAGTCTTCCTCTTATAGACAGTCATCAGGACTTTGCTCTACTATTAAACTGCCTGCAGTGTGATTCTAAAAGAATAAATTTACACAAAATTGATCCAAATAACACATTTTCACCATCCCAGTGTTCCCTCTGAAGTTGCTTGTGGTACACAGTATTTTGTAGTTACCTGTGGAGGCCCCTGGGAGGGAGGAACATTAGCAGACCTACTTTATTCAAAGAGAAGACGTACCTTATCTTTGAGAATTGGCACAAGGAGCTAGGGGACAGTTAATGAGAAGGCAAGGGATGTGAGTCAAAAACAAGTCATTGAAGATGCAGACAGCATCTTATCTGGTTTTTGTGAATGTGTGCTCCGGGAACCCAGAGGTCAGCTTCAGGTGCTGCTCATCAGGTGCTGTCCACCTTGTTTGGAGACATGGTGTGTCACTGGCCTGGGACTCACCAGGTAGGTTAGGTGACTGTCCACCTGTCTCTACATTTTCCACGCTGGCATTATAGGCTTGTGCTATTGCTGTGGTTTGAGTGAGAAAACTTCCCCCACAGGCTCATGTATTTGGATAACTGGTCCCAGTTTGTGCTGTTACTCAGGAGGGTTATCCGGCCTTTAGGAGGTGGAGCCTTGCTGGAGGAAGTGCGTCACTGAGGGACAGATTTTGAAAGTTTACCAACTCCCTTCACTTCCTGCTCTTTTTCTCTTTGTTCCTCCTATCTGCAGATGGAAATGTGGTCAGACAGCTTCCTGCTCCTGCCTCCATGCTTTCTCTGACTGTTACCATGCCTTCCCTGCCACAGCTGACCCTATCCATCTGGAACTGTAAGCCACAATCAACCCCTTTATCCTCAAAATTGCTTTTGGTCAGAGCATTTCATCACAGCAGTGGAAGGAGACTAAAACAAACGCTATGCCTAGTATTTTTAAATGGAGCAGGCTCTCAGCTTCATGATTCATTAACACGTGTTTTATTGCCTGAGCTATCTCCAGAATGCCTTTAAAAAGTCTTATCCCTATAATTATCCATCTAATACATGTTTCCTATTAAATGATTACTAGTGGGATGTGGGGTCTCATGCCTACAATCCCAGCACTTAGAGAAAGTATGGGGATCAAGAATTCAAAGTCACCCTCATTTACATAGGAAGTTTATGGTCATCCTGGGATGCATGAGGTTCTATCCCAATACAGTCAAAGGGGAAAGAAAGATCTCAGGCTAGGGATGTAGCTCAACGGTAGAACACCTGCCCAGTTTTGTATTCAAATCCCCAGCACCAAACACACAGAGCGACAGAATCAAGTGGCACATAGTAGGCTGTCTGATAAGATACCAGTTTGAGCTAGGTGTGCAGCTCAATTCTTAGAATATAATTTCTTGTGGTCCTGAGTTCTAGTTCATTCCCTCTGATTCTGCCTACCCATGGATACCTTTGAAGATTGTATGCCTCTTCAAAGGCTCATAAATAGTCTAGGGTTATTAGATTTGAGTCAGTTACTTTTCTTTGCTGAGATGAGCTGACAAAAAGCAACTTAGAAAAGAAAATAGGTTTTGTTTATTTGTTGTTTTTTGACTTATGATTCGAGAAGAAAGACTCCTCATGCCATCCTGGCAGGTAAGGCATGGTTGGAAGAATTAAAAACTGGTTGACTTTACTGCATTCACAAAGCAGAGAGACCAGGAGTTGGGGGTGAGGCTATCAATCCTGGAAGCTCATCCCTAGTGACTTAATTCCTCCAGCAAAATTCCACCTCCTAAAGGTTCCATGGCCTTCCCAAATGGCTTTTCCAACTGGAAATCAAGTGTTAAAATACATAAGCTTGTGGGAAGCGTAATTCATTCACACTAGCCTGAGTATAAAACAGACAAAATGAAGGGAACACTCCCCACAGTGGCAGTAGAAGCATGATGGATACTTCTTTGCCAACACGAGTCCACGTGGTATATGTTATTTGTTCCTGTCTCTCTTTTACAAGAAACTAAGGCTATCTTTGCTGTAGTGTGATTATAGACATATTCTGTTAATGGATTTTTTAAAAATGGCTTTCTCTAAGATTAAATTAAATAATGAAGTTACCTTCCTGTCCTAACAAGTAATTTTCGTTTATTATTCCATTAGGATCCAGCAAATAATGCCAGTTCTTCATACAAGACAGAAAAGAATGGTTCTGTTGAATGACACCATTTCAGAGGAGACTTATGAACATCTTCTTACCACAGATTGGGAAGCAACCACAGACCAAAGTAATAATAATACTAAAGTCCATCTTGGTGAACCACGAATTTATTGGGGTTGCTTTTAGAAACTTGAGTGAGTGGGTACTTACAGAAGCATGGGTGAATCAAAGACAGTTGCATCTACCGCTCACCTCAGCACAGATGACAACTCCTTAAAGCTGCAACTCTGGAGTTCTGTTTATTACTTGTTGAAAGCTTGACAGGTTACAGAATCTCCCTCCTTGACAGTTCTTACTGCTTTTGTAACCTTGGAGAGTGAGGGACTTTGTGAATATGGTAATTTTTAGGAACTTTCTTAGACTTGTGAGTTGTCAACTTTCTAAATCATAATGAGCCTTTGCTCATTGTGATTCAATTTAGAAGAAATTTCTGTGTCACAGGTTTATTCAAAAGGGAAACAAATATTCAGCTAAAAGTACCCAAGAAACTTTAGCAAGAAATTAATAAAGCAACATTTTTTTCTTTCACCCAGCTTACTCCCAAAATAATTGACACAGAGAGACTATAATTTATCTTGTAAGTTTTAAGACACTAGAGCTGGGCAGATATCAAACCCTTAAGTTATCTTGCTATTTCCCAGCTAAACACCCCAAGTTACTTTCCATAAGTCATCCTGTCTAGGCTGAATCTGCTCCATTAGGCGATGGCATTTTTTCCTCCATCTTCTTCCTTCCTTCTCTCTTGCCTCATGGTCCTCTGAGACCCCAAGTTCTGAAACATAAACTCTGCTTCCTTCTCTTCTGCCCAGCCTATGCTGTCAGCAACTTTATTAATCAATCAGGGATAATTGGGGACCAAAGTCACACAGCATCACTTGGCGAATGTAAGAATGTGTTTGTCTGGGTTGTAACCAGATCTCAAGGGCCAGTAATTAGCATTAGAATACATAGCACCAGACCAGCCCCCAACAAAAACCTGGCATGTCTGCAGGGAAAGCTAAGCTTCAGTGGAAAGTGAATGCCATGTTGAGAAGAGCCCAGTCCCATGATCCTCTTCCTCTCTCCTGCTCTTTTCCCACTCAAACACTACAAACAGACACAGAGAGCTCGCGTCATGTGGTCTCTGGAATAGAAGAGAAATTTTTGGACTGGGAAGAAATGGTTCTTTCTAACAGCTCCATTAATTCAAAGGGATTATTTGCCTTTCAAGGATTTGTGACCATGGCCCAGGTACAACTCCAACTCTGAATCATGTCAGTGTAAATTTATTAACCCAGAGATAGGCTTGCCGTGCATAAAGCTGGGCATGAAAGAACACTATAGCTGGATTTGACGCTGCCTCCCAGGATACCTAGGCAAGGGTTGGCATTCTTGCTTTCACTTCCAGAGAGGATGAGAGCTCGTGGGTGAAAGATTTCATTTCAGTACATTAAAAATTTTTTTTTGATTTTTCCAGAGTGGAATTTCAATGGTTTTTAACGTATTCATCAAATTGTGCCTCCATTATGCCTAGCTAGTTGCAGAGCGTTTCATCATTAGAAAATTGAGTCTTGTACCTGATAGCAATTTTATTATCCTCCCTTTGCTCTAGTGCTAACCGCCTCTTAACTATAGGTTTGCCTGTTCTAAACATATCATATATATGAGTGAGTGGTACAGTGTGTGTCCCTTTGTGACAAACTTCTCTCTCTCCACTTCATTTCTTTTCATAGTGAATTATGTGTGCAGTCTCACATTTTGTTTATCAGTTCATTAGGTGACATGAGAGTGGACTCCAGTTTTGACTATTATGAATCAAGCTGCTATGCACATCTGTGGTGACACTTTCATAATGCACATCCATCTTCAGGTTTTTGGAGGATTTGATGACTTGGAGATATTGATGACTTGGAATACTCCTTTAAACAAAATTTACAATACGTTGTCTGCTAGGTTTTTATTTAAGACTAAGACTTCTGTCTGTTAAAACAAAGGTGAATTGACTTTTAAAATGTGCAAAGCACCACTCTTTAGGGTGAATGGTGATTTGAATTTGCTTGCAGAAGGGCAGCGATGTGACAAGAATTTGGCTTTTTCAGCACTGAGGAGAATGAGGTGCAGCCCCATGCTGCAGGCAGGCATGAGGAAAGGCTGGGCAGGAGAGCTACCAATTTGCTTTCTTCTGTAGGGCTCTGTGCCCTCCACTGAGTACCAACCCTTAAGTAAGGAAGATACGGAATCCTTTAAGATTAGTGAACCTCCTCTCCTCTTTATTCAGAGACCAGGGTGCAAAGGGCAGGAAAGAGTTCTCTTTTTAAAAAAATTATAAATTATAAAGCAGTAGAGGTTGATCTGAATAAATTAAGAAACACAGATGAACACAAAATAAATTGTTTTTCTATGAAAATTTTAATAGAATGGTTGATAAATGCATACATAGTGGTTATTTATTTGTGTGTTGTTTATGTATCTATTATTTCTATCTATAATCCATCTATCATCAATCATCTATCTGTTTATTTATCTACCATCATCAATTATCTCTCTCTATATCTCTCTGTCTATCATCTAATTTTGTGTGTGTGTGTGTGTGTGTGTGTGTGTGTGTGTGTGTGTGTATGTGTGTGTGGTGCTGGGGATCAATTTGCAAATGCTAAGCAAAGATAATATATTTCCAAACAAGATATTCTAGAGCCTAGAAGCTAGATGAATACAAATGTTGGTGGCCTCACTACTGCTACTAATGTTTACAGAGCCCACTGTGGAGTCATGTGCATTTCCTGACACAGTGGTTGTAACAGCTAGTCTTTCCTGGCAGTGTGACTGGATTTGAAGTCAGCTGAGAAGCACATACTAGGTGTGTGTGTGAAGGTGTTCGCAAAGAGGTTTAAATGAGGACAGAGATCCACCTTGGTGTGGGAGGGGCATCATCCCATGCCAGGGTCCCAAGCAGAAACAGAGAAAGCAAGATGAGTGCCAGAGATCCTGCTGTCTCTGTCTGTCAAGATGTGAGGAGTTGTGGCCCTGTGGTCCCACCACCTTGGACTCTGGGATGCTATCCCTGGCATGAGGAATTAAACCCTTATTAGTCCTGAGCTAACGTAAGCCATTCCTGTGCTTTCCCTAAGTGTTTTTGTTTGTTTTTATTTTTCTGGAGCAAGAAAAGTGTCTCTATATTATAATTTCTATTACTGGGATGAAACACCATGACCAAAAAATGCTTGGGGAGAAAAGCTGTTTTCATTGGGCAGCTTATAAGACCATCACTGAGGGACGCCAAGGCAGGGACTCACGGCAGGGACTAAGAGGCAGGAGCTGAGGCAGAGGCATGAAGGGGTGATGTAAGTGTTGTAGATCTGAAGGGAAAAGAATCCCGGCAGCCAGGAGTCAAGAATACCACAAAGTCACAACACACAACAAACCTCTCCTAGGAGATTTCTTGGGAGGGAAAAACCAAGGACGGTGCTGCCTCTGCTTGGGTAGAAACTGAAAGGAACTGAGCAGACACAGGCATTATATGGGGGTATTTTAGGAGGTAGAACTTTCTAGATGAGGATTGGTGGGATTTCAAGTCCTGAGCTTCGGGGAGCACAGGGATTGGTGGGTTTTTCTGTTCAAGGATTGGTGGGATTTTTTTCTTGTAGGGTGGGTCCTGGCCACCCTCATTCGTTGGAGCTGGGAATGACCATTACAGCCATTATAAATTGACAGTGCCTTTAGGGAAGTCTGGGGACAGGGCCAGCCAGAGCTCCTCAGGTAGGGAGGGGCCTGGCCACTTTTCTGCCTTGCGAGTTTTCTTTTTTCTTTCTTTTTTTTTGAGACAGAGTTTCTCTGTGTAGCCTTGGATGTCCTGGACTCACTTTGTAGACCAGGCTGGCCTCGAACTCACAGCGATCCGCCTACCTCTGCCTCCCGAGTGCTGGGATTAAAGGCGTGCGCCACCACTGCGAGTTTTCAAAGGATACAAAGTTTACAAAGGATGTCCAGGATCAGGAGGGCTATTGCTGCTGCTCAGTTGGCATGAGTAGACAAGTGCTGCTTACTGGCTTATCATGGCTTGTTCAGCCGGCTTTCTCACCCCACTGAGGACCACAACCCAGAGTGATACTACCCATAATGGGCTGGGCCCACCCACATCATTAATTAAGAAAACACACCACAGGCTTGCTGACACACCAAACTTGTGGGACTATTTTTTCAATTGGGGTTCCCACTTCCAAAATGATTCTAGCTTGTGCCAAGTTGACATATATCTAGACAGAATATATTAAAATATCCTGAGAGGGAAGCAAATATTTAATATGGATATTTATAAGTCGCTAGGGGCCACTGATCTGACGAGTAATAAAAGGTCTGATAATTGAATAAGCAACATTAATAATAAGTTCACTTTAAAAGGTATGATTTTAGTTTTTAGCCTTTTAAAGTGACACAATTAATACTGATTTATTTAAGGAAAAAAATAGAGAAAAATAATTGGACAAAATGGTGATAATTAATTGTATTTTATTTTTTTATTAACTATTTTTTATTAATTTATTCTTGTTACATCTCAATGGTTATCCCATCCCTTGTATCCTCCCATTCTTCCCTCCCTCCCATTTTCCCCTTACTCCCCTCCCCTATGACTGTTCCTGAGGGGGACTTCTTCCCCCTGTATATGCTCATAGGGTATTCTCTGTAGGGTATGCTATACCCAAATATGATACCACATGAGACAAAAGCAGAGGCAGAAAGGGCTCCCCCACCCTCTTCCCGCTGTCTCCTGAAGCAAGACATAAAACCTCAAAATACCACTCTGACCTTTTTTATGGCTCCCCCTCTGGAGATCTTCATACAAGTCTCGTCTTGTGTCTAGAAGGATAGAGTGTTTCATAGGGACACCAAAGACACTTTCAGTTAGCAGGATCGTCAAATATCCCCTGGGTTGTTAGTGTTACCACTACTTCTTTGCCCTCAACAATGCTTCTTCATGACTCCAGAGAATGCACACATTTTCCAGTCCCTTCAAGCCTTCACTTCTGAAGTCTTCCTGTTTAAAATTCACATTTGTCAACACAATGTACCTTACGTCGGAACAGTAGTTTATTCTCAGCTAACTATGAGAGACTATGGTGCGGGACTACATCCCATCATGGAAGTGCTCCACGGAGTGTGTCATAGTCACCCCTTGGTCCTCTCTGAGTCTTGGATGGCCTCGACTGCAGACTGTTGTCTCTTTCTTATGGCGTCATCCATACGCTCTCATTCCCCCCATGGGATGCCTGTTAGAAAACCTCCACGCCTCCAAACTGGCATCTGACCTAAAGAGCCCCAAATGCATTTGCTTTTGCAATAGAATCTGGCCTCAATATCCCTCAGATAACTGGTCAAAGTGGCCACCTAACAGCACCCTGGATCCCAATATTACTCAGTATCTTTAAAATTACTGTGAGCAGTGGGGGAGCAGAAAGAGATTCCCTACATGCGCACATTCTCCTACTTCCCCTCCACTCCCTCTCTCTGCCCTTCCTGTTTCCCCACCCAACTCCTCATAGCTATGAAGCCCACATCCCTCCACCACTTTTGATCCTGCTAACAAACCTCCCCTTATTGGTCTCAACCCACAGCTCCTTCTCTTCTTCAAGGCCCTCTAGTCTCTCCTTCTCCAGCTACAGGCCATCCTAATCACCCCTCTGGTGCGCACTTTCAGCCCACTGTCACCCTCAGTCTTCCTCCTACTGTGTCTGCTCCCCCATGGGACCTCTTCTGCTTCTTGCTGCTCAGCCTATTCTGGCCCTGGTTCTCCCTGTACAGGACGTTGCTGGAGTGCGTGGCTTGGTCAGGGCGCATGTGCCTTTCTTATAAGTGAACTTTTTCAAATAGAAAAGAGACTGGGGTCTTATGCCACCTTCATTAAGGAATTCCTGACCTTACAACCTCAGCTTCTATGACATCTACATGATCCTCACTAAAAACCGTTTTCATGAGGAAGACCAGAAAGTCTGGGCACTGGCCAGGGCACATTGCAGGGAAAGTCCACCAAACTAATGATGCCCACCCAACCAGGCCTAGGGTGGTCCCAGCAGGGATCTTGAATGGAATTACAACACCTTCATGGGCATTTTAGCTAAAGAAACATTTATAACTTGCCTCCTGGCTGGTCTCTGTGAGGCCATCTTTTTTAAAAATTTTATTTTTTTATTTAATTTATTCAGATTACAACACAATTGTTAGCCCATCACTTGTATCCTCCCATTCCTCCCTCCCTCCCGCTTTCACCCTATTCCCCTCCCTTAGGTCTGTGACCGAGTGGGACCTCCTACCCCACTATATGGTCATAGGCTATCAAGTCTCATCTTGGGAGCCTGCCTGTTCTTTCTTTGAGTGCCACCAGGCCTCTCCACCAAGGGGAGGTCATCAAATATAAAGCACCAAAGTTCATGTCAGAGTCAGTCTTCACTCTCCACATAACTGTGGAGAATGTCCTTTCCATTGGCTAGATCAGAGTAGGGGTTAGATGTTTACTACTTGTGTTGTCCTTGGTTAGTGCAATAGTTTGAGCAGCCCCCACCCCTGGCCCTGATCCACCCATCACGATATTCTTCTTGTAGGTTTCTAAGACCCTCTGAATCCTTCTATTTCCCCATTCTCCTATATTTCTCTTACCTAGAGTTCCAGCAGGATGTCCTGTGAGGCCATCTTTAAAGTAGTAAATTATAAAAAAATTCTAGGAGATCATCCAGGACAAACACAAAAAACAGTCTCAATTCCTAGACTACCATACACAAGCCCTCTTACAATATATCAATTTGCATCCCAAGACCTCAGAAGGAAAGTAATTCCTCATAACCTACTTCTCCCAGAGTTTCCTTGGCATTAGGGCCAAACTTAAACACCTAGAGAGGAGAGCCCTGACTCCACAGCAGAAGTCGTATCACTGGCTTTCAAGATGTATCTGGGAGAGATGAAAAAGCTCCAAAACAAAAATACCAAATACTGGCCAACGACTTCGAGCTGGCTATAGCAGCTGCCCAGGCTCCTTTGCCTCCCAAAACCCAGGTATCTCTGGGTTCCCTCTTCAAATTCATTCAGGAGGGGTCACTGGGCCTGGGGCTGCCTGAACACTCAAAGCACCCTGACCATGTTCAGGGCACCATCAACAGGGACACTGGACTGTTAACTGTCTTATGTACCTCTCAGCATTGGAACATCAGACCTAGATCGCCCTTCAGCCAACCTCCTAGATCTGGCCATGGATGATTGAGGGGTCTAAGTTCCCTTGGTTTGACCACTATCATTTCTAAAAGGGATCCCTGAGTAGATAGTATTCCTGGTATCGGGTGACAGAGTGATACATCTCCTTTCTTTTGGAAACCTGGGCCTCTTACTCAGTCCTGAAAGAATTTTGGGGACTCACCTCTCCTCATTTCTGAATTGTCAGGGTAGAACAGCCTTACCAACCTCCCCAAACCCCACTACACAGTTGTATCATTGGAGACATTCTCTTTATCCATTCATTCCTAGTAGTACACCTGCCCCATCTTCTTGCTGGGATGGTATCTGCTAGCCATAGGAGACACCCAAAACCCCTCTCTAGCCAACAACAAACCTCTCTCATCATCCAATTGCAACACTGTACCAATTATGTCACCCAGGGCCGGTACCCACTCTCTTTCTCCAAAGTCTTAGTGGACTTAAACTTCTTATCTCTGACCTATTAAGAAAACCATTTTGTACCCCACATTATCTCCCCCTTAACACCTCTACACTCACAGTGATGAGGTGGTTGAAGTCAGCGCTCTTGGAGGCCTGGGTCCCTCTCACACGCCACAAGACATTCTCACTTTTTCAGACACTCAACAAATTCTATTGTATCTCTACCAGCTCTTTCACTCTACTTGCCAGGCTTTGTGTCCTTTTGTCAAGGCTCATTTACAGCCTACCTCCAAGGATTTGCACTTCTTTATTTTTAATTTATATATTTAGGTTTTCACTTTACATCCTGATTGTAGACCTTCCCTCCTCTCCTCCCAGTCCCACCTACCCTCCCTCCCTTTTCTCCCTAGTCTTCCTTCCTTATCCTTCAGAAAAAGGGAGCACCCCCATAGTAACCCACTACAGCACATCAAATCATAGTAGGACAGAGTGCAGTACATCCTCTTCCTCAGTGGCCTACCAAGGCATATCTGCCAGGGTTAAGTGATCGACAAACAAGCAACAGAATCCAAGTCAGTGACATGGTCTTACTAGGGGACCTACATGAATCCCTAGCTGACCATTAGATACATCTGTGTAGGGGGTCTAGGTCTAGCCCATGCATGATTCTTGTTTGGTGCTCCTGTCTCTGAAAGTCCCCCTTGGCCCCAAGTTAGTTAACTGATCTCCGTATGGAACTCGTGTCCCCTCTGGGTTCTTCTATCCATCCCCCCACTCTTCCACAAGGCCCCCTATGTTCCACACAATGTTTGGCTCTGAGTCTCAGAAGCTATTTTGATCCCTTGCTTGAAGGAGTCTCTCAGAGGACAGCTATAGTAGGCTCCCAACTTCAAGCATAGCAGCATGTAGTTAGTGTCAGGGGTTGACTCTCTCCCATGGGATGGGTCTCAGGTTGGGCCAGGCATTGGTTGGACATTCCCTTAATCTCTGCTGTATCTTTATCCCTGTGCATCTTGTAGGCAGGGTAAATTTTAAGTCAAAGTTTTTGTGGGTGGGTTAATGTTCTCTTTCCTCCATTAGGAGTCCTGTTTAGTTAGAGGGTGGCCTCTTCAGTTCCCATGAACCCCATTACCCACTACCAGGGGTCTCAGCTAGTATCACCCACATGTTCTCCCAAGAACCTACGCTGTTATAGGTCTCCAGATTGTCAGAGATACCCCGGCCCATGGTTTCTGTCCTCCCAAACCCTCTGTCCCCACATCTGATCCCCATCCTTATTTCTTTCCACACTTCCTCTTCTATCTTATTCTGTTTCTTCAACCACTTCCTCTGTCTATTCTATTTCACCTTCTGAGTGAAATTCAAGAATCTTCCCTTAGGCCCTCATTGATACCTAGCTTCTTCAGGTCTATGAATTGTAGTATCCTGTACCATATGGCTAATGTCTGATTATAAGTAATTATATACCATATATGTCTTTCTGGGTCTGGGCTACCTCACTCAGTATGATCTTTTCTAGTTCCATCTTATTTACCTTTAAGCATCACAATGTCCTTGTTTTTTTAAAATAGCTGAATAGTATTACACTGTGTAAATGTACCACATTTTCTTTGTCTATTCTTCTGTTGAGGGACATCTGGGTTGTTCCCAGATTCTAGCTATTATGAATAAAGCTGCTCTGAACATAGTTGAGCAAGTGTCATTATTGTATAGTACAGCATCTTTTGGGTATATGCCATCTTTTGGGTATATTTGAGTGATATACCTGGGTCTTGAGGTAAAGCTATTACCAGTTTTCTGAGAAAGCACCAGATTGGTTTTCAAAGTGGTTGTACAAGTTTGCACTCTCACCAGCAATGGAACAGTGCTCCCCTTTCTCCACATCCTTGCCAGCGCGTGCTGTCACTTTAGTTGCTTTTTGTTTTTTGTTTTTTTTAACCTTAGCCATTCTTACATGTGTAAGATGGAATCTCACAATCATTTAAATTTGCATTTCCCTGATTAATAAGGATATTGAGCATTTCTTTAACTGCTTCTTGGCCACTTGATATTCCTCTGTTGAGAATTATCTGCTTATCTCTGTACCCCATTTTTTAATAGAATTATTTGATATGTTGATTTATTTTTTTGAGTTCTTTATATATTTTGGGTATTAACCTTCATGTAAAGTTGGTGAAGATCTTTTTGCAAGCTGTAGGCTGCTGTTTTGCTCTCTTGACAGGGATTTGTCCTTAAAAGCTATCACTGCCTCTAGCAAGATCTGTCTGGCATCTAATCCCAACATAAGTTACTGTTTGCCTCTCTTTCCCCACTCACCAGGCCAGGGGATCTCTCCCAGGGACATACTGGCAATTCAGTTTTACCCACATGCTCACTGTCAGGTGACTATGATACTTCCTGGTTCTGGTGGACTTCTTTTCAGGGTGGGTGGGAGCATTCTTTACCATGAACAAAAGGGCTCAAATAGTCATGGATTGTCTCCTCTGAGAGAGCATCCTTTGCTTCAGAGTCTCAATTTCCCTTCAATCAGATAGTAACCATGAACATCCTTCTCAAATCTCTCAAATCTCTCAAGCTTTATCCAAAGCTCTCAAGATCCCTTGGTATTTCCATATCCCATATCACCCGCAGTCCTCAGGAAAGGTTAATCATTCCATCAAAAGCATGCCCACTCAGTTTTCTCAAGAACTTCACCTAGATTAGGTAAAGCTTCCATTCTTAGCTCCCCTAGGCTGAAGGCCCTCCCCAAACAGCCTCTCCCCATTTCTCCATTTAAGCTTATGTGTGGGTGACCAATCCTAACTCCTTGTCTCTTATCTCTCTTGGCCTTCATCTCTCCCTACTCCCCTGCTTAGTCCCCTGCTCACATACCTGTACGCTATGCTCTGGACACTCATCTGATCACTCCAAACCATCATATAGTAATGCCGAGGTTCTGGTTCTCCTCTCTCTCCTGGACCAGTGACTCTTACCCCTCTCCTGCAAATGGAAAGGCCTTTCTGAGTCATATCTGTCACTCCCACTTCTACTAAATTTGAGGGCCTTCCTCACTGGACACACTTCTCACATCTTAAATTCTTTGCTCTCAACATTTTGAAACAATGGGACAAATCTTCCTTTTACATGTCAACTCCCACAGGCTCCCCTTAAGCTCCAGAAGACACGAGAGATTGCCTTCCGTCTCAGGAATGGGGCCTCACACAGTTGACCCTACTTTATTCCACTGGATTTGGCCATCATCTCTCCTTGTTTATTTCTTCCTGTCTGCCATCTTGAATCTTCTCCTCTGAGAGATTATTCCTTGCTTCAGAGTTCCAACCTCCCTTGTAGATCCCACATATACATGTATAATGTCCAAGAGATCCCCACCTCTAACCAACAGCCCATCCTAAAAGGGTTGGGAGATTGCTGTATAGCAGGCTGTCAAAGGCTTATCTAGTTCCCTATATCTGTCTCTCCTTCACCAGGCTTGCCCTCTCCCCATGCCCATTTTCTCTATGGACAAAAGGAAGGGTGGTTATAAGAAGTGGCCAGAAGCTAATGGAGGTCACCTATACTGGTCCTATAAACACCATGGGACAGATGTGGGCTATCCTAATCACTCCTTTCATCTCTACATGCAGGAGGGCCCTTCTACCTCTACATTCAAGACCCATGGGACACCAGATAGAAGGAGTGTGCCACTGGCAAACTGCCTTATGATCTGCTCATCAGGTGCCTGAGGGCATGATCAAAATACAAAGAGCACACGTCCCACTTTCCTGACATCTATGTATAGAAAAATACATTCAGAACACATTAGTGGAGACCTCAGGATAGTTACAGTAAAGTGCGAAAATGTCTGTATAGGTTTCAGATACTATGCATAATATTATCAGCTTTGGGGTGTTTTAATGATTTGAATGAAAATGGTCCCCTTAGGCTCATAGGTAATGCTACTATTAAGAAGTGCGGCCTTCTTAGAGTAAGTGTGCCCTTTTTTGGAGGAAGTGTGTCACTGGAGCCAGACTTTGAGCTTTCAGAAGCTGAAGTCAGGTCCAGCAGCTCCCTTTATCAACTTCCTGCTCACTTCCACGGTCTTCTCACTTGCAGTGGGGTTGTTTTGAGTCAGAGGGTAGGTCCAGAGTTTCTAGGTCCCATGCCTCTTTACAATGGATGGTACAAGAAGACAGTAGGTAGGTACAGGAAAGGACATAGCTTATTAAAAAGAGAGAGAGTTTTCAGGTGAGCTAGGCCTATCCTGTGGCCTGGCCCTAAGCAAATGCCTGGGGGTGAGACCTACACTTATGAGTCATTTGTGTAGCACGTGCTTTTCCCAAGTTCACACAACCAAGGGTTTTTGAGCATGCTTCCTGTTGATGGAAGCCCGGGTAGGCTAAGAGTTGCCAGCCTTTTCACTGCTGTAGCCTTTCACAGGCAAGTAAATCTCAAAACTGCCTTCATTTTGTCTTATTCCCCTGTGTTAGTATCATTTGAGATATTTACTACTGTAAAAGCATTTCTTTAATTATCTCAAGACATTCTTATGTATGAGTTGATCAAACAACCTGAGCTGCACTTGTCTTCAGCCAACCAGTGTCATTTTCACCTACCCCTGGATGCAAGCAAGACATTGCCAGCTGTGTGCTTGGCCAGAGAGGAGTCGAGCATGCTGATGTAAAATACGCAGCTGCATACCACAGAGAATTTTGAGCATGTTTCCTGTAGCACTGTTCATAAAAGCCAAGAAGTGGAGCCAGCCTAAATGTCCATGAAAGATGAATGGATTATTTGGAAAGCTACTAAGCTGCACTCCCGGCAAACTCAGATAATCAAGTTTACTCCTTCTCACATCTCTGATGGAGTTGAAGACCAGGTAGCTTAGTTTTACAATGAAGCTTAATTGTTTAGGGTTTAAGATGTTTTTAGGTCTCGATAGGTGTGCTAAGTTGATAATGACAATATGTGATGGAGATTGATTTACATTCAGAAATTTAGAAGCACCAAGATAGGAAAGATGTCTTCTTCAAGGCTGTCAAATACAAATAGCCAAAACACTAAGAATGTAACATTTATATAATTCCTGATTGTGTCATGTTTCTTCTTGCCATAGGTAATCTATTGTATATATGTGTAGTAATATAAATGTATATGTACAAAAATAAAATAATTAAAAAAAGAAAACATGGTGTATTATTTAACTGAAAAGAGGAACACAATAAGATTTGCAGGAAAATGGTTAGAAGCACAGATCGGTGTGTTTGATTAAATACGAAGCAGACCCAGAAAGATACAGATCACATGATATGAAAGCAGAAAGAAGGTTTTGAGAGGAAGGAGGGGGAGTGAGGAGCAAGAGACAGTAAGGAAACACACAGAAGGGAAAGGAGGAAGCAGGGAATGGGCAGAGGTACCAGAGGAGCAAACAGGCTTGCAGTGCAATGGAGTGTCACCAGAAACTAGGAGGATTCTCCCCAGCAGTGGAGAACAGTAGAGAACAAGGCACTAGACACCACACAGAGAGCATGGAAGGTCACATCAGGCATCCTCAAAGCTGAGGCGGGAGCTGGTTTGGGGAGGGCAGAGCAAGGTCACATTCTCCATCCTTGTTCTCCTTGACACAGTTTTGTGCACTCTGTGGTCAATGTAACAACCTCAACAGCTGTGTGTTAGTACATTTAGATTGTCAGATTCGTCTGACTTGTCAGGGTTCAGTCAGGCCAGTGTGTATTGCAGGCTGCTACAGACCCTGAAGGGGACTGAGGGGGTGAGAAAAAAAGCTAGGCCAATGTGGGCCGCATCTGCTTCTGCCCGGTGCTGCTTGCCTCTGCTGTTCCTGGATTCTTAGCTGATCCAATGGAAGAAGACACAGAAGGCTGTGACACTGTGTGCAGTCCCTTCTTGATGAGATAAATCCCACATGCAGGCATTTCACATCTACTGCTTGAAATGATTAGAGCAGCACAGGCTTGTTTAAGGCAAAAACAGCCATGGCATCAAGAACCAGGAAATATGGAGTTTGGATGAGGAAAATTTTGGTGACCCATGTTAAAGATGGCAATGTAAGTATGCTTTATAAATGAAATCATATTGTATATATGGCCATATATGTCTTATATATGTCATATATATGTCATATATATGTCACACACATATATGTATATACATATATATATATACACATATATGTCATATATGTCTTTTTTCATATAGTGGTCTAAGAGATCATGTCCCTGGCAACAGATTTGAATTGCACTCCAAGTATGAAGCTGGTAGTTCTTTGTTCTTCTTTACCAGGTATCACCCACTGTACAATTTTCTTTTCCTTGTGAGACAGTCATAATTCTGTTTCCTACTCCATGGAAGGTAATGACACCCATTGTTTTTAAGATACAAGAAGAAAATGTTAGGGAAAATGTGAGTCCCTGGAAATGAGTTTTGGTGGGAAGTGCATGGGAAGGGGATTAGAAAGCCAAGAGGACACAGAGCCAACAGAAGCAGTTCCTCAAGGGGAGACAGGCAGAGAAAATGCTGGCTTTCCTTACTCTGGTACTTGTGTGTGTGTGTGTGTGTGTGTGTGTGTGTGTGTGTGTGTGTGTGT
>OU015749.1:70932715-70945022 GCA_907169655.1 Acomys percivali
TGTGTGTGTGTGTGTGTGTGTGTGTGTGTGTGTGTGTGTGTGTGTGTGTCTGTGGCTGTGTGTATTTCAAGTTCCAGATAACATAAGGCTGCAGAGACAGCACACTAATTGAAAAGGAACACAGGAAAGAAGTTTTCCTCTCTGCCTAGAATATGAGGTCAGAAGTTAAGGATCACTTATGGTTGGTTATGACGAATGATTCATTCAAAGAGGCCATTTATTCATCACCCCACAAAAGCAATACACTTTATTTTAGGGCTGCTAAAGTCACAAGAGAAATGCATACTAATTAGAGCACAGAGAAAGGCGGGGGAGGTCGACATTAGTCTGTTATTTACTTACAGTAACAATTTCTCTCTCTGTTTTTCTCTGCTCACTTTCTCCATCTGTCATCTGTTTTCACCTCTTGACTGTGTTTTCGTCAGTTGCGTTACAGCTCATCTTCTATCTGTCTGACCCTAAAAGTAACGACTGAGAGGAGGGCCACAAACTCCAGCTGCTGGGTGTCCTCGGTTACTCTGAGTTCCCTCAATTCTATGGAGAACCCAGGGCCATTTCAATACAGTCTTTCCTCGGATAATCCACGGAGTCCCTTTTTGGCATTTGTCACCAAATAAACCTCGAACAGCCCTGTGAAATCTGACATCTTGTTCGAGGAGAAGAAAGCTGAGGGGAGGCAAGGAGGTTGAAGAGAATTTAAGATGTGGCAGGCAGATATTTTGTTCAGTAGCATACAGGCCACCAGGCAGGAAGATGCCATCAGGCACCCAGGCACAAACCATAATACATGGGTAGCACGGAGGTATATATGGGTGGTACGTTTGCAGGCAAAGGCACAGGCACAGGCACAGGCACAGGCACAGGCACAGGCACAGGCACAGGCACAGGCACAGGCAATAAGAAGATAGCACTTAGGCCTACAGACAGACAGACACAGGAAGGCTGGTAACGGTGAAGGTCAACACTTCTGATACCAAGGTCATATTTTTATAGAGGCATGCAAAAATAATGATATTACAGATATTACATTAATGTGTACTTTTTGGTTCTCTGGACATCGGGTCAGCTATTTTGTGCTGACTCACGCTGTCTATGTGTCCAATCTCAACCATCTTGGCTTGTAGAAGGAGGTTTTTCCCTCCCTTTTCTAAGCTCCTGGAATAATGACTAATGAGGCTCAAATACCTAGGCCATATAGTGAAGCTCTTCTTTAATTAGCTCATAACTTAACAAACCGTTTATATTAATCTACATTCTGCCACGAGGCTGGTTACTTCTGCTGAGGTGCACGTGTTCATCCTCTTCACCTCTTGCTGGCGATTCCTGTGCCTGATTCTGTCCCAGAATCCCACCTCCTACTTCCTGCCTAAGCTACAGGCCATCATATTTATTATCGACAGGTGTAATAACTGTAACATCCACACAATACACAGGATATTCCTCCTGCATTGGCCCATGCCTGATGTCCATATGATCACCATGGTGTCTAAATGTAAATTTGTCCTTGTGGCCCTCTGTTCTCTACAAATATTTGCAAGAACTATGAAAAAGGTGATACAACACACAAAATGGGCTCCGGGCTCTAGCAACAGTCATCGTTATAAGCCGTGAGCGTGATGGAGGCAAAGAAGGAAACACACCTTCATCTGGAACTCTGCAAAATGGGAAGAAACAGAAGAGCATTGGTTATTCCCGCTGCAGGGAGCGACTACAGTGAAACTGTAGAATTCTATAGTTTTGTTGACAAAGAAGTGTCACCCAGAACCTAGCAAGGTCTCCAGGACTCACTAAGATGGTTGATAAGAGGAGCCTCGCAGCAGTAACTCTACCATCCGCACTTTATGAGGATGTCTAGCTGTGAAAACTTCCCGCCCTAGAGACCATCATTGTATTAAGAACCGAGGAAGAGGGGCTGGAGAGACAGAGCTGTGGTGAAGAGCATGGACTGCCCTCCCAGTGGTGAGTTTTGGTGGCCTCTGTGCTTGTTACCTAGACCACATGAGCTCCAAGCTCTGCTTGCTTTTGCTTTGTTGTTTATCCTCGTAATGATACTTAGTTTCACTTTGTCTGTCACGGACAAGGCCCGGGCCATGCAGGCTGAACGCCCTGTCCATGTTTTCCACAAAACTCTCTTGAGGGATAAAGCCTTCCTCTCCTCCCTCTACCTCTTTTGATTCTCCAGATGTGACCATTAATCCTGGGTATTTTGGCACACATAACCATGTCTCAAGAGAAACAGCCATAGTCACACTAAGTAAGCCTGTAGTGGTGTGGAGAGCAGTGGGTCTCCACTGCTCTGGGGGAGCTGCGTCTGATCAACAGACTTAAACGATCAAGAAGCTGTGTGTGATCAATAAAAACTCAAAAAAAAAATCATTCTTGCAAAGACGGTATCAGAAATTGATGGGCGTGGGGCTGGTGAGATGGCTTAGTGGTTAAAATCATTGGTTGCTCTTTCAGAGCTCCCAAGTTCAAGTCCCAGCACCCACATGGTGGCTCATGACTATCTGTAAAGGGATCTGATGCTGTTTTCTGGCATGCAGGTGTTCATTCAGACAGACCACTCATAGATTAAATATATATTGAAAATAAAGGAATTGATAGGTGCATATCAGGGAAGGCTGCTGGGTACAAGGAACATGCCTCTGTCAGGAGTTAAAAAACTATTATGACAAAGAGATGCTCTATTTGAATTCTAGACTTATACCCACAAATGGTTAATTTGTCTCTCACCTTACACAACTGTGTAACCTCATTTGCTGCCAGCTGAGTATGCGCTCATGTACACAGGACATGCCTGACTAGACATTTATTTTTGACTTGGAGAAAATGCACTTTGGAGTGCAAACTACAGTTGGCGGGTGAGTAACCGGTGGGGGTGGGGAAGGAGGAAGGGAAACTCTTCTCTCGGGGGATGTTGCAGTGATGAAGCGTTTGTAATGCTGATGTTATAATTTCTTTGAATAAAAAGAAACCAATAATAACTACACAGGCAGGCGGCTTTTGATTGTATGAATAAAGATGCCTTGAGCTATTTGGGGCCACTTGCTTGAATATAAACACGTGGCCAGTGTCTTCATTCTTTCTCTGATGCCACACATCCATCAAGCTCCAGAAGTCTGCTGAAGCACTAGTCTCAGGCAAGAGCTCCCTGGCCAGTATCCGTGTGGGTGTGGCTCACAACTGCCTGTAATCCCAGATCCCGTGGAGCCTTCTTCTGACCTTTGCGAGCACTTCACTGTGTGCAGAGATTCGCACACAGACACATATACAAACAAAAATAAAATAGAATAAAATAAAACGGAAACAGAGCACACTGGTCATTGTCCGAAGGAAGACTCCATTAGAACAAACACTTCGCTCCCAAAATTATTTCTTTAAACTGTCTGCATTTTAAAACTTCTCAATTAAGCAGCAACAGAGTCTCTATCCTCTCCAAAGGAAAGCAAATGTCTTTTAATAAAATCAAAATGTCAATACAATTAATGTGAAGGCTGTTGAGATGGTTCAGTGGGTGCTAGTGGTCCCTGCTTTTCCAGAGGACATAAGTTCTATTCCTAGGACACAGGCTGAGTGGCTCCTAATGGCCAGATGCCATGCAGCCTGGGTGTTTAGGGAATGAAGAAAGTACAGACACATAAACATAAGTCTACACATATAGTAAAGCTGGGGGTATGTGGAGGTCTGCTGCTACCACAACCCAGAGCCCCCATATGTCTATTAGGTACATATGGGGTACCTAATTAGGTACATATTAGGTACATAGGGAAGAACTGGCTTTTGTCAGTAGGGGTCTTTGTAGGGGAGATGTTTCACTGAGGGAGTTGCACTTGCTGTTGTTTGCCTACAGGGATCAATTGACTGTTTATAAACACTTAGACTCTCCAAGAAGGCATTGCTACCCATCTTGAGCCTGGCCTATATGAGGAAATGGCTTTGCCCATCGCCCAAGCACTGGGTGCAAGGCTGGAGTGCCTGAAATGGCTGTGCCCCGTTCAAAACACACATTTGCTCAGGACTTCACTCTTTCACTCACTTCCTCCAGTCTCTACACATAGACACCTGTAATGTCAGCTGCAGGCTCTCTGATGCCCTTCTCTGGCCTTTGTGGACCCTTGCAGTCATGTGCACATCCACATACATACACACATAAAAAAGTACATCTTTAAAAAGTACATTTTAGTTGCCATTTCAGAAGGGAGACAGTTTTTAAAAACTCAGTTCTTTTAGAAACCATTTCATATTTCTTTTCCAATTTTATTAAAAACACCTAGAAGACAATTCTGAATTCAGTTAATCTGATGATAAAAATTGATGTATTGAGTCTTCAGAGGTGAGTCAGTACTCCCTGAAGACAAAAGAAACTTCTAGGGGAAAAGAGCATGCTCATATTCTTGCACATCCTGTGTCGAGCTGGGAAGCTAAATTCGTTCTTACAATAATTGTAGGAATTACAGATTTGATTTTCATGCACTGGGTCTTAGCGCGACTGCCTGGGGT
This sequence comes from Acomys percivali, assembly GCA_907169655.1. Lineage (NCBI taxonomy): Eukaryota > Metazoa > Chordata > Mammalia > Rodentia > Muridae > Acomys > Acomys percivali. The sequence goes on from OU015749.1 coordinate 70,937,216, forward strand.
TGGCCTGTTTCCTCATCTATTAATTTCTGAGCTTGGTACTGCATTCACTGCCGATCGACGTCCAGAGTTCACTGAAGAACAAAGGGATGCTGATCCGCTCGGTTCTCTCAGTCCCTCTGACATCTCCGCCATTGCATTAGGTATGTTTAGAGTCAGGTGCTCATTGCAACAGGATTCACTGAAAGTAGGGTGTCCATCAGAAGTGAACACAGACTTGTGACCATCCTCCGGCTTTCAGCGGTGATTGTTCCCACTGGGCTTGACTCAAGCAGTGCTATAGAGAATTGGAAAGTTTTAGAATATGGACAGGTGTCTGTGGAGTTCACTTCCATTCTTCTCCAAGATAGACAACGAGCTGGGCGTGAGGCTCAGCTGGTGAAGTCTTCCCCTTGGGTGTGCCAGATCCAAGGGGTGATCCTCAGTACCACACGAGCCTGGTATGGTGGTACACACCGTTAATGCTAGTACTAAGAAGGCAGAATCAGGTGGAGATATTCAACGTCATCTTTGTGTACATAGGGAGTTTGAAGCCAGAGTGTGGTAGAAATCATGTCTCAATAAAAAAAATTAAATAAAACGAATATTATAAAACAACATGATAAAAATAGACCTAGTAAGGTCCCGGGGGCCCAATACCTTCCAAATACGATGAAGAGAGAGGAGTGGTCATGGAATTCTTTGATGCTCCATGCTTGGGTACAGGATGGGAGTCAGGAAAGGGAACAAGGGCAGGAGGTGAGTAAGGCTGGAGACGAGATGGTACTCCAGGCAGCTCCCCACGGAATCGGGACAGGAAGCAGAGCAGACTGGCTGTACTTTATGCGCAGCCTCGGTTGTGATTTTGCGAAGGTTGCCTTCCCTTCCCGTAGAGCAGTTGTTCCGTTCTGAAACTCTCAGGGAGTCTCAGCTGATTTCCCAGCGCTTCATGCCTCCCGAGTTTAAACAGTTCAAGGGGAAACAGTCGATGAGTCCAACAGAATCACCAGTAAAAAAAATAGAAAAACTTCTGAGTCAGTTAAAGATAAAAGCTGAGTTTGAGGCTAGAAGCAAGATGAAAATGGAGCGAGAAGATGGATTTTTTTTTTCCCTTTCGGAATACCCACGGGATCCAGTCATCTGTGCTCCATTTTTCAGTTGCTTTCTTAGATTCATGGTCCTGCATGAGCGCCTTCTGTGGGCCATTGTGGAAACAGGCAGCATGGTCCTGTTCACATGCCTTCCTTGTTAGGTGCTTTTCTCATCCCTGCAACCAAATTCCTGCCAATAGGCAACCCATGGGTGCTTCCCTTATCTCGTGGTTTGAAGAAGTAGCCACCGTAGTGTGGAAGCCACAGCAACAGCGTCCAGCTGCCGGCTCGCATCTCTGTAGACCGGAAGCACAGAAAGGGACAGGCCAATGCTCTGCTGGCTGGCGACCATCCGCCTTTCATCCACTCTGATTTCAGCTCAAGAGGCGATGATATCCACATTCGAGGCAAACCTTCTTCCTCAGTCCTCTGGAGATGTCCTTGGAAACATGGGCGGAGCAGGATTCTCTGATGCCCTTCACATTTGGAAAAAAAAATCAGGTTGACAATGGAAACAAACTACTGTACCATCGTACTGAGTACGTAAACGAAGAGGGTCAACTCCACCCTCAGTGATCAACTACCAGAAGACTTGGCTTTGTAATTGCACCAAAAGTAATTTTAATTCAAACAAAAATTTAAAAGAACACATAACTTTACATATGGAATTGCTCCATAGTTGGCAGAAGTTCAGAAGAAATCCAAATATTTGAACAAGGTATTTTGAACATTATGGGAAATTTATTTGGCCACAGTCCCTCACCAGCTGGTCCAGGAAAGCACATTTGCTAATTCCTGGTTTTTTTCTTCTCCCCTCAACACGGCACTATGGTTGCAGACCCTCAACTGCGCTGTGCTTACATCTGATGGCTTCCCTTATTTATAATATGATCTTAGATATATATTTAGTTTAGCATATTCTTCGCTCTCCCAGCCAATCCTCCATCTTCCCGTTTCTTTCCCTTCTTTTAGTCCCTTTGTTCTGTATACAATTTTACTTCTATTTTCATTTAACATATATATATTTGATTGTTTTTTGGGTGGCAGTTTTGAGGCAGGGTTTCTCTGTGTAACCCTGGCTGTGGTGGACTTGCTTTGTAGACCAGGCTGGCCTTGAACTCACAGAGGTCCACCTGTCTCTGCCTCCCTAGTGCTGGGATTTAATGTGTGAACCACCCTTGCATGCCTTGACTGTGTGTGTATGCGTGTGTGTGTGTGTGTGTGTGTGTGTGTGTGTCTGTGTGTGTTTCTACAAATTCTAGAGACCCCAATAAGAGAACACAAGCGAATATGTATTTTTTGACAACTTAGTGAAGGAACTACACAAGTGTAGTGTAGGCCCTCTTTTGGGCAGAACCCCCTATTATTTGTCATCCAGAAGAAAACAGATTTTCAGAGCAATGGGAACTAACTTTTATGTGGCTGTTGCCACAGCTACCAGAATGCCAAGAGATGTGTGCCAGAGAGTAGAATGGGGAAAAAAATCTTTTAAATTATTCCTTATCTGTTTTACTCAAGAAAATGCAGCCACTCTGTGGATACAGCTCAGATATCTCCAGACTAGGTGTGGAGTTTGCATTGCAGTGAGACATAAAAGGTGAGACTGAGGCAGGATCATAAGGACTCCTCTAGAGAGCAGCAGGGTTCTGCCATACATGAGCTAGACAAAGGCTATTCCACAGTAGTGCATCCTACACTGAGAACTGGAATCCACAGCACCATAGGGGGAGCTGCTGGCTTTACATGGAAGGAGTAGAAAGTGGGGTGCAGCCAAAAGCTGAGCTCTCTCTAGAGGGCATGGCAGGACACTCTCTTTGGATGAATCCTTAAGCTTGGAGCTTGTAGAGAAAAATACATGAAAATAACTTCCAAGAGTTGCATACCACCTTGAAAAATCACTCCTCGCTTCCAAGATGCCTGGTTTTGGTTTGGCCTTTTCTGAAAAGTCACGTTGACCATCCCACCATGCCAGCTAAAGCCCTTTGACCTTGAATTTTGGATTAGCATATTCTTCTCCTTGTTTCTTCTTATTCTAACTCCATGGGAGGAGGGACTTTTCCTCTATCCTAGTTAGGCAGCCCCATCTATGTGACAGGACACAGAGCATGTGGGTTTATTATGTTTTACTGTTGTATATCCCTGGATGCACGGGATACCACAGAAACAAAGTTAAGGCTAGAAAGATAGAAATGTTGGTAAAGTATTTTACCAACGCCGGAGCAAGAGGACCCAAGTTCAGTCTCCAGAACCCTAGTGAGAAGCTGAGCTTGGTGGTGTGTGCTTGTGAAGCCCCTGCTGGGAAGGCAGAGATAGGCCTGGGGCTCATGGACCAGCCAGCCTGGCCTAATGGGTGAGTTCTAGGTCATCAACAAATAAAGAGGATGTCCTTCATGTTTTGATGAATGATGTCTAAGGTTGTCTTGTAGACTAAACATGTGCATGCATGCACAACACACACACACACACACAGATAGATAGATATATATGAGAGAGAGAGAGAGATAGAGAGAGAGAGAGTGAGAGAGAGAGAGAGAGAGAGAGAGAGAGAGAGAGAGAGAGAGAGAATAAATCATTTAGTGCAATCTGAGAATTGGGAATAAGAAAAAGTACAACCCTTTCTCAGCTATTTCAAGGCTTATGACTGAAGCACATGCGAAAAAGGACGACCAAGCAGGTAAACGCACATGCACTTAACATGTGCTGTAAATGGCAGCCATGTTTCCAAAGATGGAAACAGGGAATCCTGTGCATTGTTATACTCAATACGGTGCAGAGCTGGATCATCAAGAGGCCTATGGCCAGTAAACTAGGGGGACCTTAGCAAGACTGTGCTCCAGGTGTTTTCCACATCTGTTCTTCAGAGTGAAGGACATTGTTTTCCTTTTGCCATAGAAGGGCCTCTCTCTGGATGGTGTCATCATGCCCTACACTGTGGAATGACAGCTGGTTTTACAGTCTGTTTTTGGGGAAAGAAAGGATGAAGCAAATATGATCTTCCAGTGTTTGTTTCTCAAATGTCAGCGCATTGTATGGGGTTATAGCATGCCCTGACCACTTTCAGACCTTATGTCTTATCTCAGCAAGGGAAGGACGGCAGAGGCAGGCGGGTGTTCACCTGTGGGAAACAGATCTTTCCTGGAAGAAATGAATGTTCCTTAGAGGAACTCATGGGAGATACAATAGTCATGAAAAAGTTGGTGTAGTTTTCTCTCTTGTGGCAGAGATGAGCTGACTTTATCCTGGTTTAATGCTAGGGCTTGTTTTTGGAGAATCCCTCTTTCTGTGAGGGGCACCCAGAGACAGACATTTACCCATTATTCTTATTTCTCAAGTGCCCTCACAGCAAACCAACCTCTGCATTAACATCTCGCTGTGAGGCACACCCTGCACTGGGACACTTCTGTGTAACAAGTCTGCACTCTTTTCTGAAAGGATTTTTTTTCTTTTCTTTACTTATTTTTTTTTATGCTGCCACTAATATTTACTTTTTTATTATTTGAGTGTGTGTGTGTGTGTGTATGTGTGTGTGTGTGTGTGTGTGTGTGTGTGTGTGTGTAGTTATGTGCACTCCATCTGTGGCTGGCCACCTTTTCCTGGCTTTCACATCTCTGTCAAGCCTACACCGCACAAGACAGCACTTTCTAAAATTACCAGCCAGTCCTTGGTGGCTACCTAGCTGGCTGGAAGCTCACTGAGGGTGAATGTCTTTTTCATAATCAGCTTTGGACTCCAATTTCCACCTCCCTAGCAAACACACCAAATTTAAGGAAGGGGAAAGATCACACTTTTCCTCCTCCTTACGATTTGTAATAACATGTAAAAGATGAAAGAATAACCACAATTGTGCCTCACTTAAGATCTGAGAAGACACACTGGCTTATGGTGGTACACATCTTGGCAGGCAAGAAATAGGGCCAATTCTCCAACTCTCATGATCCCAGGGCCAGCTCTCCCACCTGCCATAAGTAGCAAAGGATGAAGGAGGGGAAGAGAAAATCTTGTCTTCATTGTACCACTGCACATCAGACAAGAGTCAAGGTTGGCTCTCCCATGCTCACACCCTCAGGACTGGCTTGCCAACACCTCTACCACTAAGATTAGTTTTACTGTGTTGTCCAGGCAATGTGCAGAGCCCATTCTCTCTAGTGCTGCAGCTGGTGAGGGGCAGGGACAACTTTCTTCCTCTCCTGGCCCAGGGCCAGGTATCTTACCAGCCACAGGAGGAGAGGGTTGAGTCAATTAAGAAACACAAACTGAGAAAACCTTGAAAATGGAAAAATTAGAGAAGAGATCAAGAATCAAACAGATAAGTATCACCAACAGAATTCAAGAAAGGGAGGAGAGAATCCTAGGAGCCTAAGATAAAAAAGAAGAAACTGATACAGCTCTCAAAGAAAGTATTAAAACAGAAAAATCTGTGACACAAAACATCCAAGAAATTAAGGACACCATGAGAAGGCATAACCTCAGGGTTATAGGAGTAGATGAAAAGGAAGATGCCAGGTTGCAAGGACAGAAAATGTATTCAACAAAATCATAGAAGAAATTTTCTCCAACTTAAAGAAAGAGATACCCTTGAACATACAAGAGGCTTACAGAACACCAAATAGAGTAGGCCAGAAAAAAAAATGCCTTCGGCCACATAATAATGAAAACACTAAATCTGCAGAACAAAGAAAGGATATTAAAAGCAGCAAGGGGAAAAGGCCAAGTAACATATGAAGGCAGACCCATCAGAATCACACCTGACATCTCAACAGAGACTATGAAAGCCAGAGGGTCTGGGTTGATGTCATGCAGACACTAAAAGACCACAGACACCAACCCAGACTGGTACATCTAGCAAAACTTTCAAGCACCATTGATGGATAAAACAAGATATTCATGAAAAAAAATTTAAACAATATCTATACACCAATTCACCTCTATAGAAGATAGTAGAAGGAAAACACCAACACAATGAGGTCAACCTCATCCAAGAAAACACAATATATAGATAATCTCACAATAGCAAAACAAAAACAGGCACAGCCACACACAGTCATCACCAACTCCACAATAAAAGCATCCAACAAACATTGCTCACTAATATCTCTCAGCATCAATGGCCTCAACTCCCCAATAAAAAGACAAAGACTAACAGAATGGCCAAGGAAACAAGATCCAACATTCTACTGCATTCAAGAAATGCACCTCAAGAACAAAGATAGTCAGTACCTGAGAGTAAAGGGCTGTAAAAAGATTTTCCAAGCAAACAGACCCAAGAAGCAAGCTGGAGTAGCCATTCTAATATCTAATAAAATGGATGTTCAATTAAAATTAATCAAGAAAGATGGAGAAGGACACTTCATTCTCATCAAAGGAAAAATACACCAAGAGGACATTACCATCCTTAATATCTATGTAAAATAACAGCATCCATATTTGTAAAAGAAACACTTTTAAAGCTTAAATTTCACATCTATCCCAACACATTAATAGTGGGAGACATTAACTCCCCACTTTCACCAATGGGCAGATCATCGATGCAGGAACTAGAGAAATAACGACGCTACCAGAGGTCATGAATCAACTGGATCTAACAGATAGCCACAGAACTTTTTACCCAAACAGCAGGGCATACACCTTCTTATCAGCACCACACAGAACCTTCTCCAAAATTGATCATATAATCAATCAGTCACAAAGCAAGCCTCAATAGGTACAAAAAATTTGAAATAATCCCCCGTATCTTATCAGACCACATGGTCTAAAGCTGAATTTCAACAACAATAGAATTAACAAAAAGCCTGCAAGCACATGGAAACTTAACAATGAAAAATTAACTTTTATTTGTCTGATTCAATTATCCTTTCAGAGGCTTATTGGCTCTGTCTGCTAACCTGGGCCTAGTCCTGGAGGCTTCTAACCTCCATGCAATCTAATTTAGGCCTCTGAGACTTACTGCTGAATAGACTCACCCTTTCTTGCTCTTTCTGAGCTCTGTCTGGCTTGTTCAACTCAAGTGATTTTGCTCAAACTGTGTTCCAAGCTGACTGACTCAAACTGGCTTCTCTCAGCTTCTGACTGAATTGCTCTGCTTAGTATCAAACTAACTCTAGCAATCTGTTCTAATCGTCTGGCTTTTTCTCGTCTTCTGACTACTTACGTCTTCACTTGTGGTTAGCTTGTTTTCTTTTCAGCCTGTCTCTGTAAAACTTTCCCAGTAAATCTGCCTCCTCTCTCTGCCTCTCTGTGCTGCTCTCCCCTGCTGTTCTCATGGCAGTTGGGAATATCCTATTCTGTCAAATCTTTCTCTCATTTGTCATTTTATTTGCCTCTCAAATTAGAAATTACTTTCAAATAGGGGTACTTCTACAAACTAACTTAACCTTCATTGTTTGGGATTAAAGGTATGTACTAAGGATGTGATTATATTTCAGCCAGAAGTACTAAAGATGTGTGCTAGGAACATGTCTATTTTTCAATCAGAGTAGCTGCTGGATTAAAATCCCTCTACACTCAAGTGTGTATTTCTGCCTTCTTTACCAAAAATCAGATTATTATAGGAGTATGGACTTAAGTTTTGTTCTTTAGTTCGATTCCATTGATGAACATGTGTGCTTTGTGCCAATACCATGCTGTTTTTATTACTATAGTTCTGCAGTACTGTTTGAGGTTAGAGATGATGATACCTCCAGAACTTGTTTATAGCTCTCTCTCTCTCTCTCTCTCTCTCTCTCTCTCTCTCTCTCTCTCTC
>OU015749.1:70945032-70960798 GCA_907169655.1 Acomys percivali
TCTCTCTCTCTCTCTCTCTCTCTCTCTCTCTCTCTCTCTCTCTCTCTGTGCACATGCACACACCTTCATATGAAGGTGGAAATTGTTCTTTCAGGAGTCGTGAAGAACTGTGTTAAAATTTTGATGGGGATTATGTTGAATCTGCAAACAAAAACAATTTGTTTTTGGTAGGATGGTCATTTTTACTATATTACTATTACTGATCCATGAGTATGGGAGATCTTTCTATCTTCTGGTATCTCTTTCAATACCAAAGCTTTTTTCACACAGGTTTTTTGGTTTAGTAACCTCAAAATATTTTATATTATTTGAAGCTATTGTGATAGATGTTTCTTTGATTCTATCTCAGTTCTTTGTGACTTGTATATTGAAAGGCTACTGATTTTTCAGAGTCAATTTTGAATCCTCCTACTTTGCTGAAAATGTTTATCAGCTGTAATAGTTTTCCTCTATGGAATTTTCAGGGTCACATATGTATACTACAATATCATCTGCAAATAAAGATACTTGGACTTCTTCATTTCCAATTTATATCCTTCTCATCTCTTTCAGTTATCTTATTACGCTACCTAAGACTTCAAATACTATATTAAACAGGTATTGAGAAGGGGGAAAACCTTGTTTTGTTTCTGTTTTTTTAGAGGAATTCCTTTGAGTTTCTTTCCATTTAAGTTGATGATGTCAATGGGCTTACTGTAAATTCCCTGTGTTATGTTGAGGTTTGTCTTCAGGACTTTTATCATGAAAGGATGTTGGATTTTGGTCAAAACCCTTTTCTGCATCAAATGAGATGATCATGTGTTTTTTGTTCTTCAGTTTGTTTATATGGTAGATTACATTTATTGATCTACATATATTGAACTGTCCCTGCATCTCAGGGATGAAGCCTTTTTGATCTTGATGGATGATCTTTGTGATGTGTTCTTGGATATGGTTTGCATGTATTTTGTTGAGAAAATTTGCATTTATGCTTATAAGGGGAATTGACTTATAATTTTCTTTGGTCTTTATGTGGTTTGGGCATCAAAGTAACTGTGGTCTCATAAAATAAATTAAGCAATGTTTTTGTTTCTATTTTATGCAATAATTTGAGTAATATTGGCATTAAGTCTTCTTTTAAAAATCTGGTGTAATTTTGTGCTAAAACCATGTAGATTTTTAATGACTGTTTATATTCTAATAGGGGTCATAGGTCTGTTTAAATTGTTTAACTGATCTCAATTTAATTTTGATATGCAATAGGTATTTAAAAATTATCCATTTGTTTTAATATTCCAATTTAGTGGAGCACAAGTTTTAAAGTTTGATTCTTTATATTTCCTTGTTTTTTGTTGTTGTGTCTCTCTATTTTGTTAATTTGGATTTTATCTCTCCACTTTTTATTTATTTTCATTATGCATCCATGTTACTTTGTCAAAGAACAAACTCTTTGTTTCATTGATTCTTTTTGTTTGTTTGATTGATTGATTTTAGCCCTGAATTTGATTTTTTTTCTACCTGCTTCTTTTGGGTATGATTTCTTCTTTTTTGTTCCAGAGCTTTCAGATGTGCTGTTATGTGCTTAGTGTGAGATCTCTCCAGTTTTTTACTGTAGGCATTTAATGCTATGAACTTGCCTATTACAACTGCTTTTTATTGTGTCCAATAAATGTGGGTATTTTTGTTTCCATTTTCATTTAATTCTTGAGAGTCTCTAATTTATTTCTGAATTTCTATCTTGATCCATTTTCCATTCTGAAGTGAGTTGTTCAGTTTCCATGAGTTTGCAAGTTTTCTGTTGGTTCTGTTGTTTATATATGGTGGTCTGATAGGATGCAGGGTATTATTTCAACTTCCTCATATCCATTGAGACTTGTTTGGTGTCTGACTATGTTGTTCAACTTTGAATAAAGTTTCATGAAGTGCTGAGAAGAAGGTATAATCTAGTGCATTTAGATGTTCTGTAAATATCTGCTATGTCCATTTGGTTTATGACTTCACTTAGCCCCAGCATTAACCTGTTTAGATTTTGTCCTAATGACTGATCTATGGGTTGTGTATTATAGTCTCCTGCTATCAGTGTGTGAGGGTCAGCATTTAATTTAAGCTGTAGTAATAGTATTTCTTTTATGGACTTCGTTGCTCTTGTGTTTGGTGCACAGATGTTAAAAATTACAATGTTCTCTTGGTTGATTTTTTCCTTTGATAAGTATATAGTGTCTTTCCTTTTGTCTTTTGATTAATTCTAGTTTGAAGTCTATTTTGTCAGATATTAAAATGGATACAGTGGCTTGTTTCATAGTTCCATTTGCTTGGAATATGTTCTTCCATCTTTTAACCTGAGGTGATGTCTTTCTTCGATGTCAAGATGAGTTTCTGGGATGTAATAGAAAGATGGACCCTCTGTTCTCATTGATTCTGTTAGTCTGTGTGTTCTTATTGGGGAACTGAGACACTTGATATTGAGAGCATTTGTTGGTTCCTGTTATTTTGTTGTTGTTGAGTGGTGGTGGCGGTTCTCTCTCTCTCTCTCTCTCTCTCTCTCTCTCTCTCTCTCTCTCTCTCTCTCTGTCTCTGTCTCTCTCTCTCTGTCTCTCTCTCTCTTTCTCTCTGTATTTCCCTTCTCATTTTTTATCTGGGATTACTTATTCCTTGTATTCTTTTGGACATAGCTAACCTTTTTAATTTGGAGTTTCTCAGCTTGCACCTTTTGTAGTAGTGGATTTATAGATAGATATTACTTTTTTGGTTATAGTAGTCTGTGCTGGCTTCTGTGGTCTATAATCTATTTGCAGAACACCTGACTAGGCCCTTCTTGTTTTTAGATTCTTCTTTGAGAAATCTGGTCTTGTCTGCCTTTATATATTATTTGGTCTTTCTCCCTTGCAGTTTTAATATTCTTTTCTTTTTCTCTATGTTCAATGTTTTTTGTTTTTTGTTTTTTTTGTTTTTTTTGGGTTTTTTTGGACATGATTTCTCTGTATAACCTTGACCATCCTGGAACTCACTCTGTAGACCAGGCTGGCTTTGAACTCAGAGATCTTCTTGCCTCTGTCTCCTGAGTGCTGGGATTTAAAGTGTTTGCCATCACAGTTTGGCTAAATGATTTTTATTATTATGTGCCAAAAGGATTTTCTTTCCTGGTCTAATCTATTTGTTCTGTCTGCTTCTTGCATGTAGAAGGAGAAGATTAGGGAAAATTTCTTCTATGACTTTGTTGAAAATATTTTCTGTGCCTTTGACCTAGGTTTCTTCCTCTATCCCTATTATTTGTAGATTAGTTCCTTTCATAGCTTTGCAGATTTTCTGGATATTTTGTGCCTTGAGTTTTTCAGATTAAACATTTCCTTTGAGTGAGGTGTCCACTCTTTTCTATTTCATCTTTAATGCCTGAAAGTCTGTCTTCTATCTCTTGTATTTTGTTGGTAAGGTCTGCCACTGAGGTTCTTATTTGATTTCTGGAAATCTTCATTTCCAGATTTCCTTCAGCTTGGGTTTTCCTTATTGATTGTATTTCTATATTCAAGTTTTAAACTCTTTCATTGTTTTCCTTTCACTCTTTGCTAGTGTTTCATAGATGTTAAAAGGTAAGTTCATGTCCTCTTTAAGAACCTCCATTGTATTCCTAAAGGCTATATTAAGGTTCTTGTCTTGTGCTGCAAGTATGTTGCAATTCTTAGTGCCTATTGTGATAGGTTTACCACATTCCTGGGCAGACATATTTTTCTTGTTCTTTATTGTGTCTTAAGTGTTTTGGGTTTGGGTTGATTGTAAATCTAGGTGCTGATATCTGTTTCTGTTTTGTTGCGTGACTGTTTTGTTCCTTATTTTCTGCTATATTTTCTTGTTTTAGGAGGGTGTGGTGGCTGTGTTTTGCCTGTTAGAAATTTCTTCTGGGATTCTGCTAGGTGTAAACACTGGGGTCCCTGGAAAGTTGTGCTTCTATTTGTTGGGAAGTGTCGCTTAGGAATGGGGATAGGCTAGAAATAGGATGCCTGAGAGGGGTCACAGGAGGAAAGCAGGGAGTGCAATAAGGATCCACTTAGTCCTCTGGGGATGGAGACCCAGTGAGGAGAGTCAACAGCAGGTAGTCTGCCAAAGACTGTGGGATGAGACTGAGGATTTGGTTTGGAGGAGGGGAGGGAGAGTGAAGATCTGAAGCTAATTACCTGCTGTGCTCGGCTGCCTTTGTGCTTCTCTGGTAGCCTGGGTTCTTGGATTTTCAGGAACTCCCTGCTGCAGCTGAGGCCTGGGATAACAGGATGAGTAGCAGGCAAGAGGCTGAGGTGAGGTAGGAGGTTGGAAAAGAAGGTATGTGTGATCTACTGGAGAGGGAGATAGGATTTGGGAGGCCACAGGAGGTGGTTTGCTACAGTCTGGGGGATCAGATTTGGAGGAAAGGAAGGAAGGAGAAGGTCTTCAGTTAGCTTACAGGCCTACATGGCTAAATGAGAACATCTTGAAACATCTTCTCTTCCGCCATGAATGTTACAACAAGAAAGTATTTATTTTATTTATTTTTTTGAGAAAAGAAATTAGAAGCTATACCCATGTAGCTAAGATCTCAAGCGGGAGCAAAATTGCAAAGGATCTCCCCCACGTTCCCTTTTTTAAAAAATTAGAATCTGCTTCTTCTAAGCCTTGTCTTTCACACTGAAGGAAGGATGGCAAAGGCTTGAATTGAAGCTCAGCTATGCTCACCTCAGCAGCAGAGAGAAAAAAAGGCATTCAAAAGCTCATACTGAAATGTGCATCCTAGCAGGCATAGAGGCACATATCTAGATCCAGTGCTCATGGCCTGAAGGAGGATGGTTAGGAGTTCAAGTCCATTTGCAGCTAAGTGGTCATTTGAAGCAAGCCTAAACCACAGGAGCTCTCATCTCAAAAACAAACAAAACAAAATTAAAAAATAACCCACCAAAACAAACAAACAAAATCCTAAAACCAAAACCAAAACACAACAAAGAAAACAGTTAAATGGTAGTTCTACACCAGAAGTGTAGAAGTAATAAAATCCACAAATAAGGTTTCTTATTTGAATTAAGTCAGTGTTATTTAAAAACTCAGAGACAGGCCACTGAAGTGGTACAACAGGCACAAGTTTTTGCCATTCAAATTTGGCCACCTGGGCTCCATCTTTGCTACTCTTGGTAGAAAGGGAGGAATGAATCCTGAAAGTTGTCCTTTGATGTCCACACATACTTTATTGAATGCACGAAACACACACACACACACACACACACACACACACACACACACACACACACGAGAGAGAGAGAGAAAGAGAGAGAGAGAGAGAGAGAGAGAGAGAGAGAGAGAGAGAGAGAGAGAGAGAGAGAGAGAGAGAGAGAGAGAGGATGCTACAGCAAAAACTACAACTACTGAGAAATAAAAATCCAGTGATGTAGCTATTTGCACAGCAGCCCCACCCTGAAGCAAGACTGAGTGTTCTATGCCAAAAATATCTTGATTTCTCACACATGGTGTCTGGCTTGAGTCTTGTAAAGGCCACATTAATAACGTGTGGAAAGCAATTTTCTGGGTCAAGCTCTGCTTTACAATAAATATGGATTCAACCAGGAAAGCGAGCCTTAAATTGCTTACTCTTTTTTTTTTTTTTTTTGTAGCGTTTTCTGCTGTGGCCCAGATCGTTACACAAGCAAATAAATCCTTTTAATTGGCCCACTCCCCCAGGGGCAAACAGCCCACCCCAGCAAGCCATCATTGGGAAGAGTGGAGGCTGCTCAAGTGGGGTGCATCCTGCGGAACAATTTTTTTGCTTTTATTTTACCAACTGATTTAAAAAGTCAGCACTGTAATTTGGCATTAAATATTTAAGAATGATATTAAGGTAAGATTGATTCATTTAGCAGGCATAATGGAGTGGGAAAGCCACATGGAGTGACTAAAGGGCTTCACAGTGGGAAATCTATGCTAGCAGGCATCAATCCGCACCTGGTAATGGCCAGGAATAGGCTCGCCCTCTTGCTATTTAAATAAATTGATGTGCAATTCATCTGCTGCTTAGAGCCTCTGGAAACGCGCTGTAGTAACGCTGTTTGTTGGCAAGCATCCCAATGAAGTGCCTGGGCCATTCATCAGAGTGCCGAGTGTTGTTCAAGTTGTTGCCAAGCTTCCGCCATTTACCAAAATCGCAATTTGTTCTCCAAAGGGCTCCAGCGGGTGGGCGGGGACAGCAGGACGTCATTAAGGGCGTGAGCTAGAGCAACTGCAGTTCAAGGCCTGACTTCTCCGCTGATGCAGATGACACCAACCTGTGCCCAGATTGTTCCGTTTTCTTTGCAATGAGAAGAACAACATGCCCATTTGACTTAGCCGAAGCCAAGATGAAAACGAAAGCACGTTTCACTTTAAAAGTGTTGTTCCGGTAGGATGGCCATTTTTACTATGTTAATTCTCCTGATCCATGAGCAAGGAAGATCATTCCATCTTCTCATGTCATCTTCAATCTCCTTCTTCAGAGTTTTGAAATTTTTTTCAAACAAGTCCTTCACTTGCTTAGTTAGAGTAACTCCTAAATATTTTATATTGCTTGTGGCTAATGTGAAGGGTGTGGCTTTCCTAATTTCTTCCTCTGCAAGATTGTCATTTGTGTATAGGAAGGCTACAGACTTTTTTGAGTTAATTTTGTATCCAGCCAATTTGCTGAAGGTGTTTATCAGCTGTAGGAGTTCTCTGGTGGAAATTTAAGGGTCACTTATATACACTATTATATCATCTGCAAATAGGGATAATTTGACTTCCTCCTTTCCCATTTGGATACATTTGACCATGTCCCCTGGAGGGGGAGACCTGGTGACACTCAGAGGAAAGACAGCTGGTTACCAAGAAGAGACTTGATACCCTATGAGCATATACAGGGAAAGGTAATCCCCCTCAGTCATAGGGGAGGGGAATAAGGGGAAAATGGGAGGGAGGGAAGAATGGGAGGATACAAGGGATGGGATAACCATTGAGATGTAACAAGAATAAATTAATAAAAAAATTTTAAAAAAGTGTTGTTCCAATTATGAGCTATCTCTAAGAGCACGACTCTTGCAGGGGTGCGTATACGCGCGCCATTTATCTTTCTTAGTATTCTGCACTGGTCCCTCTCCACCCACCCCCCACCCCTGTTTTGGTCTTGATCAGCCCACGTTAGAAGGCAGGAGAATAAAAGTGTCCACCTTTTAAAAGCCTCACACCGTGTGAGTTACATAGGTTTGTATTTCTTGGTGCTAAAATGCTCAGACAAATCTTGTGGTTTTATTAGCCACTTCCTGGTGACATATAAATCAATAAGCGAGCACTTTAAAGGCCTTGAAATAGGTATGATCGCAAGGAGCAGCCAGCTAATTTGAGAGTTTTAATAGACTGCTGTTGATTTCCATCACTTTAAAGCATCCTTCTCTTTCTTCGGTCTGTCTCTGTCAGATGTGTTTGGTGGATTGATCATAGAATATGGATCCCTGACTTATGCCTTTTCATTTTAGAGGAATGTATCTCAATAAATTAAGTACGCATTTTGCATCAAAGCAGGAGTTCAGGAAGACAAAACATGTACTTAAGGAAACAAAGGTTTTCCTTTATTTTTATGTGTCTCGGTGAGTGGGTATGTGCATGTGTGAGAGTGGGTGCCCATGGGCCCCAGAAAGAGCCTCAGCTGAGTTGGTCCTCTGCAAGAGCTACCTGCTCTTAGCTGCTGAGCCATCTCTCCCGCTCTAACGTGCCAACATTTTACATTGCTTCCATTGTCTCCCAGAGAGAACATTGAGACAAGCAATAAGAAAGTTTACAAGTATTGTGTTTGTGCCCCTCAGGTCTCTGCTGGTTCAATTAAAGAGAAGTTCACAGCAGCCCACTTACGGCCTTGAGAGAGGCCATGATCTAGCAACTTAACTTGTTTACTGTTCAGATGCTTTCACCGTTTGCTTTTCTAATGATCTTTCCCACATTATTAAATATAGTAATTAATACGATGGCTGACTACGGTTTCTGAACATTACTTAATCATCAGCATCTAATACACTTCAGTATTCTTTCTGATTAAACATGATGGCTGACTTAATCAAAACGAAGTCATTACATTTAAGGACACACAGAATAGTGGTGGCTTAGCTACCCAGCGAGCCCCTATGCTATGCCAACTTTTATGTAGCAAAGTGATACTTTCTAACCCTTTGTGGGCAGCTGCTACTCTATGGTCTATAACTCATCTGTCTAGGAGCCTTCCTCCACTGATTTTCAGCTTTTCTGGCTGACTCTTCCTGGAATATAGGTTTCAGCAAGAATCAAATTGATATCAATGTCTTTTTGCAAAGAAATCAATGTGTAAAAAGCAGTGTTGGTTATATGGATCATCCTCTTGCCAAATTTGCTTGGAACAGAATTTCTGACATATTCATATATTATAGCACAAAATAGTATCCATCAATATATACCTATATGTGTATTGTTCACAGGACATTAAAGCAGAAATAGCAGCAGTGTGTTGTCGTGCAGTGCTTGTGGGTGGCCCTTTGCCTCCAAGTCTTATGTTGAAGCCACACCTTCTAATGGGATGCTACTAGAGGTCTCTAGGAACTAATAAGTGCCCTCTTTTAAGGCTACAACCAGAACACAGTCATCTAAAAACCAGGGGAAACACTGCTACTCGACACTGACTCTCTCTTAGTCTCTTGATTTTAGATTTCCACATGCCAGATACGCTTCTTAAGCTGTGACAAATAACTGAAAGGCAGGGTAGTGAAAATTCTGCACATGAGAAAATGTATCTGAACTGCAATGACAAAAAAGTAATTGAAAATCAATTGTGCAATGAGTCTGGGGTATTTCTGGGAAGGCCTGCATCTGTGCATGTTCCAGCTTCAGGGCAGCCTTGGTTCCGAGGTACACAATTCGAGCATTTTACCATGTACCTGCTGTCACGCTACAAAATGTCAATAGGCACACCTGACACAGGTCGGCTCAGGTTTTAACTATCATATGTTATGAACCTCAGTGTTTTCACTTGTGCATCCAAAGGTCTCAGTCCTTACAGAAACACAATGGTTTAACTCTGGAAAACAAGCACTTGGTATGGTTTTGTTTTTACCGCCACCCTTCAGCATGTACCATGGTTTAGTTTCAACTGTGTCATTTAGAATGGTTGATTTTGCAAGTTGCTTATTGAACTGGTGACTGAGTTTTACAAACTCTTGCTTACTGAATTTTGGGGAAGGATTGGGACAGACTTTTCAACAATTTCTCCCATTGCCCTAAGCATCTTTCTGCTAAAATTCATGTGATGTAGAGGTCTCAGCATCCGTGGTTATAAAATTAAAGTGTTCATAATTCTGAAAGGTGTTGAAGACTCTTTACAGACTATGTGTACAATATCCAGGTGAATTAATGTTCATATTCATTCTTATAAAAATAAACACATGTACCTGTTTTATTAGTATAAAATTTGCTTTCATCTTTAACACATGGTAAAATTTAATTATATGCATGTGTAGGAATAGTGTTTTATAACAAATCTTCTTATGATTTATTATCAGTCAGATTTGATCTACTTACTGCTTTATTTGCCCATATATCTAGCACTTAGTAAATGTGTTTTAGGTGATGACTGATCAGTGTTGAAAGGCACGCAAGAAGCCCCGCTTTGCACCACCTCATTTATAACATTTCTGTAGCAGCCCAAACTGAAATACACATTTTTCTGGTGGTTGCAGAATAGTAAAACTGATGAGAAGAAAAGCAAAAGTTAAGATAGATAAATTCTGACTAGGTGAATCTTGAGTGCATGGAAAATAACACTAACAGCAATAGTCAACTGTTCTTGTTCCAGGGGCTCCGCGGGACTCTGCCCTCGTTGGGCAGACACTTTCAAAATCTGCATACCTCTTTTTCTAGCTTTAAAAATAGATCTTCAAATCATCCTGTCCTCTGAAAACGCTTCACACGCAGTTGCTTTGTATTTCCCAGGCACAGGAGGGAGGCGATCCGGAGCTTATGAGCTAGGAGTTTGGACTGTAGTTGAGAGAGTAGTGAGAGATAACAAACAAATAATTTGGAGTGGGAGGAAGGCACCTGCAGCCCTGATCTCTGTGAACTCAGGCCTGGCCTGTTATTGCTCATGACAGCTTCAGAAGTGCTTATAGTATTAGAAAACACGGTTCCTCAGGCTGGGCCTGTATCTGTTGGGGGAGATTGCCTAGCATACATGAAAGTCCAGCTTCGGGGCTGGAGAGATGGCTCAGAGGTCAAGAGCACTGACTGCTCTTCCAAAGGTCGAGAGTTCAATTCCAAGCAACCACATGTTGGCTCACAACCATCTATAATGAAATCTGTAAACATAATAAATAAATAAATATTAAAATAAAAAGAAATCCAGCTTTAGTTCCTACCATTCAAAATCTGGGGGCAGTGGTGCCTATATGTAATCTCAGGTCTAGATAGTTGGAGGCAGGAGGATCAGAAATTTAAGGCCATTGTTGGTTACATAATGAATTTGAGGCTACCCTGGGAAACATGAAATACTGTCTTAAAAACCAAACATAAGGAATAACCATAGTTTTTCCCTCAAGGGGAAGTTGAAATGACACTAAGCTTTTGTCAAAATCATTTTCTTATTGTACTAACCCTGGGACTTACCTCTACCAAGTAGTGGGTATTGATGAAACTCCCTCGTTTTTGGCATAGCATTATAAACAATTTATAACTGGAACAATCTGTTATAATACTCAAGATTGAGTGTTAAGAAAACAACCACCTCTTTATGATTTTTATGAAGTCATTAAATCTATAAGGTAAATAACTTTTGGTGAAAAGCAGTTATCTTGAAATAGCACCTAAAATTACCTTTAAAGGAAGTTGGCTTGTAATCTGTTCATCTAAGCTTACTGAGGCAGATGTCTGCATTAGGTAATTTCCCAATGTGATGAATATTCATAAGAAACTACTATAAAAACTACAAACAAGTTTTCAAATCTCTGTTACTTATGTCCTATAAATGGATTGAGAGCTGGCTAGCCTGCTATTTCTTTATTAGTAATGTGTGTAGATTCTAATAATGTGATATCACTGATAATATCTTAGTCATCTGAAGAATTAAGAGTTTTCCACAAGCCTCAGGTTTTTATTCATGGCTTGAAGATAATAGCTGGTAGGTGGCACATTGGACCGTATAAATGAGCATATGTGTTAATATATAGCCCTCTAACTGGTCTTCAGTTTTCCTTTGTTACTTTCCCTAGACACTCTTGCTGGCTCCATTAAAGTCCACTTGAGTACCTAGACTTTGGTGTTTGCTCCTAACTATCAATTCCTTTCTGTGTTACACATAGCTTCCTTTCATAGTTCTTGAGCTAAACAGAGCACTTTCTGGACTGAGGGTCTCCTCTCATGATCCTGCAGGTAGTGATTGTCCTGGTTCAACGGCTGCCCCATAGTCCGCACAGCTGAGCCATGATAACAATGTTCTAGCAAAGCGGCCACATCTCAAGGAAGGGCACTAGTGTCTCCTTAGTGGCAAGAAACTGCTGATCATGTTGAGCCTCCTTTAACTTTCAAGTAGAGCAGATGGAAACACCAGAGCTGGCTTACCCAGTTCTGGGGAGTGGGGTAGACAAAATATTTGTTAAGCCATTAAGACGAAGTAACCTTTGGCTCATGAACCAAATTGCATCAAGTTTTGGTGTGTTAGGGTGGAGCTTAGGCTCACTCAAAGCTGTATGCGTCTGAGGACCTGGTGTGCAGGCATGGGAAGCAAATGATGTCACGGCTCTGAAGACACCATCTTAAGGTGCTCTGAACCAACAGCCAGAGAGAGGCTTTGGAGCACAGACATCTGACTCTCCTCCATCTCCTCCTTTTTCCAAGATGGTTGTGCGATGCAGAATTCCTCCTCTCCCTCGTGAGTCGTAGACATGAAAACTTGTATGTCCCAGAGCAAACCACATGATTTAGAAAGGTCACTCTGCTTGCTTCATCTCCCTCAACATGGGTTATAAAACCACTATTCCCCAGTGTGCTGAGCCTCTCCTGAAGGGGAAGGAATGCTGTGGAGAGAGGCCAGGTGGAAGAGAAGCGAGGACTTACTGCTGCTTGCACCTGAGTCTACCACCCCAGGGCCAGACTTTTGTCCAATCACATTTTTTTCTAACATTGCCCGCTTCCATCAGATTGAGCACAATAGCACTTTCTCCCGAATCCTTAGGATTTCCTTTCAGATTTTTCATGTCACAGCAAACATGGTTAAGTAAATTTGCTGCTCTTCCCTCCTGAGTCCCGTCTTTTCTTGTGTCAGCCTTGGCCGGCATATTTCTGCCCCTGTACTGACCTTCACAGAACACTGAGAGATAGGCTTTTCTCTGAGAGTTGCATTCTCATTTCAAAGTTGGGTTAACTGCACTTGTCTGCGTAAGTCTATGAAACGAAACAGGACGTGTGAGTTAATGACTCCTGAATGTACGACTGTCATCACATTGCACCTCACATGTCCTCTGGCAGGAATGCCTTCGATTTCCTTTCCCTTTTACTTTGTATCTCTCTGGCTTTTCATCGGCTCTCCTTCACTTCCTTCTTGAAGGCCCAAACGGAGCACTAGCTGGATATACCATGCACTGGATGGCAGTTCATTGTGGCAGAGAGGCAAGTCACAGAAGCACGGACACATGGAAAGGGTTGTCCCAGAGCGGGCTAACAGGAGGAGACATCCTAATGAATGAAGCTGAGGAGAAAAGAGAGAGTGGTTTGAAGCTATTAGTACAAAGAAGCCCTAGGGGACCCCGCATACTGTGATTTTCAGGCTATGTAGTTAGTCCTATGAATGCAGACAAAGTAAGTTGTGGGCTCTTGGAAGCATAATTTAAGCACAAACAAGCCAGACAATTTAAGATCATGCACACTGAGATTCAAACCCATACTCGAGGAATCTTCAGACTTGGCTTTGGATGGAGAGAGACAGATTTCTTCCTCTCGGCAGCACATGGCATCCGAGACTAGAGACAGAGCAGCCCAGATTTAGCAAGCACTGTCCCTGGGGGCAGAAGCTGAAACTTATAGAAGGAGGCTCACGCTTCTGCCTCCTACCCCCATCTTTCTGTGTACATTTTCTCAGGGAGGAAAACAGGCTTTCTTGAAATGAAGAAAGGAACTGTACTTATAGCTCCGCATTTGTGGTGGTGCCAGTCAGTTCAGTGTACCTGAGCTATCAGGCCAAGAGCTCAGATAATTTCAGTTTAAAACATGATGAGAGCTTAGTTAGGTAAGTTTTCAGTGTATGGTGTTAAAATTCATTTTTTAAGAAGTGCATTTATTCTTTGACAATTTCATACAAATGTGTAGTGTATTTCATTTAGCCTCATGTTTACCCCTCTCATCTCTTTGCCATCCCTGATGCCGCCCTCCTTTTTTTTTTTAAAAAAAATGAGGTAATAGTTTTAGTCAAACATTAAGAAATTGAAACCTATAGCCTGTTATTTTGGGGCTTCTGGGGCATCCCTAAAGAATAGCTAATAGTGAGCTATCACACACTTGTTACTGGGATCTTAAAAAAATTTAATAACTTTAGGCTTTTAGGAAGACAATTATTTACCCATACAGGGTACTTCCATTTAAACACACACACACACACACACACACACACACACACACACACACACACACACACACACACACTTGTTATATAAAGCTTTCTCATATATCCTTACTTTTAACAACTATCATTAAACTCAATGGATCAAAAACAATGGTGACAACAACAACAAAAATAAGACAAAACCCAAAACCCACAAAATGAAAAGGGGACAGAGAGTAGGTGAGACAGTAGTCGGGGGAGGGGTAGAGTGAAAATGGTCCAAATCCAATACACACAGGCATGAGCCTGTGCAAGAGTAAGCAAACTGACGTCATAGACCTTCACATCCAGGGAGGTCTTAGTCACCTTACTAGCCAGTGTCTTCCCTTCAGCAACTGGCTTCCAAGGCTCAAAGTGGTAAGGGCAGAGTCTAAGATGCACAACTATGGCGCTAGACCCCTCCTCCACTTCCTTCCCAGTTTCGTGCCCCCATCCTCCCCCCAGGGCAGCCTGAGTCCCTGCAACTTCAAGCCAAAATGAGCCATTCCATTATGAGTTGTGTTTGCCAGGTATTTTGACCAGCAATGAGGCAAATAACTTGCTAACGTAACAGGAAGAGAATGGTTCAATGTCTGAGCCAGTCGGTGCCCTGGCTTGTGTCCCTTTGTCTTTGGCCAAACACTTAACCTTTTTAAGTTGCAGTTTTCTTGTCACACAAGGTACAAAAAAAATGACAGCACATATCTGCATATCTCAGTAAATGATTGGCATAAATCATGCCATGCCAGAGAGTATTTCATTATTAAACATTAGCTATTACTTCCGCATGTGCATCTAAAATCTTTTTACTTACAGTTTCTGGGGTCAGAACCCTTTAATTGTAAATATGTGATCCCCTGGGTTCACATCCCCACATTCCCTGGAAGCCCCCTGGAATCTTGGTGAGCAAATGGAGGTGTTTAAGAGGCAAACATCATTTTCACAAACCTTCAACTTTCCTAGGGAAGAATCATTCTCCCTAGAACTTGTCCAAGCCTTTGCCAGGGGTACTTCCTCAGTGAGGAAAACCATTCTCTTTCCTACAGGGTTAGGTTCTATTCAACCTTCTTAGTTGTGGCTCCAGTGCAACAGGGACCCCATGGTAACTCCCCAAGTCTGCCCATAAGTGTTTGCAAGTGTGCATCATTCATTTGAGTGCAGGGACATGTGAGCGCCAGAGCAGCCTGGAGTGCTGTCTAGTAGGGGTCACCCATCTTTTTGTTTGTTTGTTTCAAGACAGTGTCTTCCTGGCCTGGTACTTGCTATGTGGATGAGACAGGCTGTCCAGAAAGCTCCAGGGATCAGCTTTGCCTCTATCTTGCTAGTGATGGGATTATAGACGTTTTATATACCATACCTGGCTTTAAACAGTAACTTCTGAGATTGAACTCAGATCCTTGAGCTTGCAAAGTAAGGACTGTACCAACAGAGCTGTGTCCCCAGACTCACACAGATCTCTCTGGTGTTAACAACTTCAGCACAGATGGCATTTTTTTCCGTGTAGATTTTAATTATTTTCCAACTGCTTGATTAGTTCTCATGTCTACACTCTAGAACCCCGTGCACATCATCATGGAACTGGAAACAGTGATGTGCACCCAGTACATCCCTGCACTGCTCTGGCAACACATGCCCTCAGTTGACTCACTTCAATCCCACCACTTCCCAGACATTTGGGTTTGCACAGAGCATGCCTTCCCTCCACACCTGGTTTCCCTCTTCTAAAGCAAGTCTTAAAATCCAGCCTACCTCATGTGGTCATTAGAACACTTATGGGGGTGAATTCAAACCCATAAATGTTTAGCAAGTGTTATTGTCATAGAGGACACTGGTCCTTGTTATGTATTTTTCCTTTATTGATAAAAAATGTAAAAATGGATTCTGAAGGTAAGTCAAGAACAGCATTATTCAACTTTGGGAATGAAAACAGCAGGGCAGGCAAGCTGGGGTTCTTGGCAGCTGTGCAGAGGAAAGAAAGAAAAGATAGGAAGGGAGGAAGAGAGCCTCAGAGGGCTTATCAGGAGTCACATCAGTTCCCTCCCTGGAGCCACTTTCAGGGCATTTCTGTGCACGGTTCTTCAGGGACGCAGCTATTCCTTCTTCCTTCTTATTGGGTCCTTGATGAATCCTCAGGCTACTCTCTCTCTCTCTCTCTCTCTCTCTCTCTCTCTCTCTCTCTCTCTC
>OU015749.1:70960808-70978863 GCA_907169655.1 Acomys percivali
TCTCTCTCTCTCTCTCTCTCTCTCTCTCTCTCTCTCTCTCTCTCTCTGTCTCTCTGTCTCTGTCTCTGTCTCTCTGTCTCTTTCTCTGTCTCTGTCTCTCCCTCTCTCTCTCTCTGCCTCTGTCTCTCTGTCTCTGTCTCTCTCTCTGTCTCTGTCTCTCTCTTAATATACCACACTTTCTTGTTCTGTTTATTTGTTTTTTAAATATATTTTATTAATTCAGTCATATTACATCTCAATTGTTTTCCCATCCCTTGTATCCTCCCATTCCTCCCTCCTTCCCATTTTCCCCTTACTTCCCTCCCCTGTGACTGTGACTGAGGTGGACCTCCTCCCCCTGTATATGCTCAAACTATGGCACCAGCCAAGGACAATACATGCAGTAAACTTTGAACCCCTACCCAGATCTAGCCAATGGATAGGACATTCTTCACAGTTGAGTGAAGAGTGGGATCTGACTTTCATACAAACTCTGGTGCCCCATATTTGATCACATCTCCTAGATGGGGAGGCCTGATGGCACTCAGAATAAGGATAGCAGGCGAACAAGAAGAGACTCGATACCCTGGGCTGCTCTTTAGGTTGTAAAAGATGAAGTTTATTTTCTTTCCTATAATAGGTCTTTAACCTTGTGTGGGCAAAAAGAGGACCTACTATCCACATCACTGCATATTGTCACTCACAGGCAGAGCATCTGTAAAGGGGACACTTGACCATCAAACTTGCAATTTATGTCATAGAATGTAACCATATAAATGTTCATATGTCTCCAGTGGAATTCCCAGGGTGGGAGGCATCCACTGTCTACATAGGAAAGGCTATTGGCTGTGGGTCATGCCATGTGTATCGGAGGAAGCTGGCATGTACACAGTCTCTTACGCCAGCAGGCAGGGCTGGAAAGGGAGTGGACTCAGGCCTGCTGTTTCCTCTCCCAGGGGCTGAGCTCAGGATGGTGAGTGTTGATGACCCAGCTTTCTCCTACGACACCTGGAGGAAAAATACACTGAGTCATGAGTCTTGTTGGAACAAGGTCTCAATTTTATTATGGTGGGTTTTTCTTATATAGAGTATAGGGAGTCGGCAGGGTATAAGGTATCAGGAGATATGATATCTCCCAGGACGTAAAGTGACCCGATACTGTGTGACCAATCGGTTTGTGTTACATGGCTGTTGGTAGGCAGGGCTAGCACCAGGATGTGCCCGGATGGACCATGCTGAGTCATTTTAATGCGGAATTATCCACCAGAGACTGTTGTTGAAAACTGGGCCAGGCTCAGTTCTGTCCTCAAGGCCTTAGAGGGCTCACAGATTCGGCCATGGGGTCCAGCAGGCATGGACAGGCATCAGTCTTAAGTGTTGTCTGGGAAGGAGCTGGCTAATGCGCTCTTTCCTTCTATTTTCCCTGGCCACTGTCACCTGTCATCATTATCTTATACTATTGTGATTATCTTTTGATATAGCAACATGTCTCAACAAATTAGAAACTCTCCAGAAATCTGAAAGGACAAGGACTCCATTTTACCTATTTGTATACATAGTATCTAGTCAGGACTGGAATCAACATTTATGCTCCTCATCGTCTGCAGAATGAGCCCACGCAGGTCCTCCATACTTGCTCGGCCAAGCTCTGCTGTGAGCTAATTCCCCCATGCTCTTGTATTTTTTTTTTTTTTTAAATTTTAAATTTTAAATTTATTTTTTTTATGCTCTTGGATTCTTAACACACTCAACTGGCTCGTCTATAGTGCACGGAGGTCATGAATTGCTTCTTCTCTTTCCTTGACCTGGATGTGAGCGTTGCCGAGATAAGCTACAGCTGTGTTCTGGGTGCCTAAGAACTCAGCTCTGCATTAGGAGCTTGGCTCATGTGTGCTGGGACATGACGACAGTAGAAAGCAATGACTGGTCAAGGGTGACCTAGAACAAATAGGCTGCGCCTGCTATTGTTTGCTGAGTCTCTGGCATCATCGTAATTTTGCTCCAAATTAAAAAAAAAAAAAAAAAGAACTCCTATGAGAAAGAAACTCATCTTTTGAATATATTTAAAAGTATTATGTGTGTGTGTGTGTATGCATGTGTGCACACTTGCACATGTAAGAACAATATGTCTGGCCTCCTGGAGCTGGGGTTGCAGGAGGTTGTAAGCTCCTCAGTGTGAGTGCCAGGAATTTAGGTCCCCTCAAAATGCAGCAAGCATTCCTAACTGATGAGCTTTCTCTCCAGCCCCAGGAACTTTTTATTATTATGTTTTTAAATAGCTACATAGCCCATCTCAGAAGAAAAATTCTAGAAATTGTTTGTTTCCTCTGAATTCCGTAATCTATTATTCAAAATGACACATTATATTTGTTTTTCTTTTTTTCAGCCCACTGTGTTGTATATACATCAGGCCTTATTTAGAAGAGAATGGGCACTTTATCTTAATTTAAGGCTCTAAACTTTCTTGCTACTCTATGGAGATAGCAAGACAGCCTGTTGTACTATGATCACTTAAATCGTTTGCAGCAGCAGCATCTGGGAAATGTGTGCTGGACCTGCACACAGCATCTAGAGTTGTTTGTGTCTTTTCTTTCCAAGCCTTACACATCAGGGTTAGAGCATCGCTTCGTTTCCTGGCTTGTGAATGCTGCCATTTTTGTCAAAGTGTTTCCAGAGGCCCAGGTAGATGTCACAAATGGAGCCTTCTGGTAAACTGCTGCTAATGTGATTTAGCTTCTGCAGTCAAGATCTGATTCTAAGAGTTTTTTTTTTTTTTTTTTTTGTCATACCTCAGCAGGAATACTTTAATGTGTTCTTGCCTTCATAGAGAATTAATTTGTTGAAATACTGCCACACAACCACTGATTAGGCATTAGGACTGTCCCTAATCCCGCCGGAGTT
Source organism: Acomys percivali (assembly GCA_907169655.1). Classification (NCBI taxonomy): domain Eukaryota; kingdom Metazoa; phylum Chordata; class Mammalia; order Rodentia; family Muridae; genus Acomys; species Acomys percivali. Next base: position 70,963,689 of record OU015749.1, read on the forward strand.
CTGCAGGTCACATCGGTTTATATAGGCCTTGCTAATGAGTTAGACTCATTTAAAAAATTCATTTGTCATGCTTATTAGAATGAACCTATATTCCTTTATTACCCAGTACAAATCCTTTGCACATCAAGCCCAGAGCATAAAATTAAAATTGCATGAAACTTTGATCTCCTCCTTCATTAATCACGGAGGATAATTACACGCAGGTGCCAGCCCCTGTCTAACAGCAGATGCTTTCTGACCCTCAATATAATGCTGCACATTTGCTATGTATACATAAAAGGGAACCTGGGTGTGTACAATACAAACTACAGCCCTTTCATTAAGCCACATGACATGGAAGTCTACCTGCACGATGCTTAGGGACAATTTTAATTAGAAGTCTCTGACAGTTAATCCAATGATAATGAATGGAAGCGCTTCAATGGACAAAAGGATAGAAGAGGGTAAAAACAGGTCAAATTAATTTTTACAAAATTAAATATTCATTTAGAGCATGTTGGATCATTGATTTGAATTTCTTTCTTTAGCTTACTTAGTTTTACCTGAAATAAATAACCAAAGAATGATCATTCTAATTCTATAACTGGGTAGTACTGTACCCAGTAAAGCAGACAGCACACAACAGCAGTTTGTAAAGTAGTTTGAGGTGACCATTAAGAAAGTCCTGTTTAATGAAAACTTACCTGCTCTGAGACAAAGTCTACAACCATTGATTCCCCTTGGAATAATTTAGATATTATTTCTCTTTTAACTTTCCATTTTTATTTTGACAGGGTGTCCAGTAGCTGGGCCTGGCCTCAAACTCACTATGAAGCTGAGAATGACCTTGAAGTGCTGATCCTCCTACCCTGCTCCACCCCCCAGGTCCTGGGATCACAGATGCATGCCACCACACCTGGTTTATTCAGTGCTGGGACTGAACTCAGGGCATTGTACACACTAGGCAAGCACTCTGCCAAGCTTCGTTTAGCTTTCAATCATTTTTCCCTCCACAGGATTCTAGGAAGGAGTGATATAAGTTGTAAGTTATGCCTATATGAGTTTATTTTCTGTTTTGTTTGTCTAATAATTTTGAAGCCCAGAACCTTATTATACTGACATTAAAAATAAATCAAGAATTTCAGATATTTAATTAAATATAACAGCAATAGTTTTAGAAGAAAATAAAACCCATCAAAATATTAATCAGTTCAGCACATTTAGAACTGGTCAGAAAAATGTAAAATTATTAAAAATTTCTTAGTCTTATATCCACTGTGCTAGATATATAATATAGAACATTCACTTTATTTTAGATAGTAATAAGCGTGTAATTATGCATTAGTGCAAGAATTTTCAATAACCACTAGTTACAGATCATGTTAGAATCTGGAGAGGCACAGAATTTCATAGGTTAAGGAGCCCGAGAGTTACCAGGGAAAGGGGAAACAAAGATATAGCCACAACATGGTCCTAGGGAGTATTAACTGTCACTCAACACAGCTTAGAGCCACCTAAGAAGACAGTCCCAACTGAGTAATGGCCTTTATCACACTGCTTCGTTGACATATCTTTGAGCAAGTGTCGTGATTGTTATTGACACAGGAGTGACCAACCCAGTGTGGCCAGCACCATTTCTTAGGTTCTGGCCTGTGTAAGAAAGCTAGCCAAGATAAGATCACAAGGGAGCCAGAAGCAGCACTCCTCAATGATTCCTGCTTCGAGTTCGTGAGTTCCTGCTCTGACTTCTCTGAAAGACAGGGTGTGACCTGGAAGTGTAAACCAAATAAACTGTTCCTCTTCTAAGTGACTCTTGGTCAGAGTGTTTACCACAAAGAGAAAGGAGCCTAGGATGAACATGGTGCATGAAATGCTGCAGACACTCAGAACAGAGCTTCTCAATGCAAAGGAGGGGAAAGGTATGAAGAGTTCCTTGGAGAAGTGGGCCAGAGAGAGTCTGAAGGCACAATTGTGCCCAACAAAAGACTATTAGAACAAGCATGGACGACGACAGGAAACTGAATGTGGCAGTGTTTCTAACTCCTGGCTTTAGAGTGAGAATGTGCTAAGGCAGGGCAAGGGATGAGACTGGTCCAGGCAAGGGCAGATAAGCATCATCTTATGGGCCAAGCTACATGTGTGCTTACTTTTGAAAACAGTCCTGAGGTTTGGAAACATTCCAGGCAGGCTAGTGGCATGGTGGCATCTAGCTTTTATGTTAAAGGATGCGCTCTGGTGAGTCCGTTGTTAGGTAGCAACGTGGCATTTCAGGTAAGGCGTGATACAGTCACACAGTGGCACTGAGATGCAAGGGGAGGAGGATTAGAGATGTGAATAATCAGCACTTGGTTGCTGGACCCGTACTAACAGGACGTATAGTCAAAGAGAGGCTGGATCGCTGGTGAGGGTCTCTCTTTCTGTGTCCACTTCTCCATCAGGTATGGTCTGGTCTATTGTGTTCTACATGGTCCATTGAGGCATGGGTTAAAGGAAGGAGGAGTTATCAGACACATTTCACTACTTTCCAAAAGCCTGGGGCTTAGGAGAGGCTAGAGGAGACAGCAGAGCTCATAAAAAGAAATGCTGTGCATCAGGACTATCTTGTTGAAAAATGATATAAGAATCCCCTGCATTAAGAGGCTGTCGCTCTGCACTGGAAAGAGGACATCACAGATGGTGCAGGCAAGTGGGTGCTGTTCCAGGTTTGCATACTAATTTTGGTGGCGAAAATAATCTATCTTAAAATATGAGAGTGCTGCTTTATTGGTAGGACACTTGCCTAGGATGCTCAAAGCCCACCAGGCTTCACAGTTCTGTTCCTGGCACAGCCTGAGCTGGCGTGGTGAAAGTCGTCCGTGGTCCCAGAGCTAGGGAGGTGGAGGCGTAAGGTCTGGAATTCCAAGTCATCCCTGACTACATACTGAGTTCATGCTACCTAGGGGGAGACTGATACACAAACAGAGAGTGCTTTGTAGGCATTATCTCTGTCACTTGCAGTATTCGACACCAGTATTTTGGCTAACTATAAAGCTGAGGTGGTGACAGTGGTTCCAAAGTCAGGGGTAGTTAGGTAGGTGACTGATAGGAAAACAGAAGGGGAGAGTCACGTTTATCAGGTGTGCTACAAACTACAGCAAACTGTGAACTGGCCCAGGCACAGAGGCAACTGCTAGCAAGAAAACATGTTTTAGACAATGCTCTCTGACCAGGAAACACATGTAAAATTTGTGATAAAAAAGGGAAAGTAATAAAAACCTTGAAGAAATAAAAAGAGACCACCCAAACCAAGCCAATTAAAGAATTACTTGGTTATTAAAATGGTTTCTGCTGGGGTTCTGTTTCTGTGGGGCAGCATTGTCTCACAAGCAGACACCCTGGGTTTTATCCCTAGGACCAGTCAGATGACTGTTGGCATTTCTTCTATAAAAATGATAATGAGAATGCAGTTTGTGAGGTGAGCTGCCTATTATCACATGGAATCAATAAATGATGTAGCGCTTAGCTAAAACCTGTCTTTGTAACTAGAACAAAGCTCTCTGATAAGTATAATAAAACATTTTCAAGTAATTTGAAGCATATATCCAGTGTTGTCTTTATTTTAATATTTTTTATTTTTTTACATATACACATTTATATTATTACACACATATAAAATAAACTACTTACAGCAAGAAGAACCATGAAACAATCAGGAATATATTAATGTTACATTCATAGTGTTTTGGCTATTTGTATTTGGCAGCCTTGAAGAGAGCATCTTCCATATCTTGGTGAGTCTAAAATTCTGAATGTAAATCAATATCTATCATATCTCATCATTATCAACTTAAAACATCTATCTAGAACTAAAAACAACTTAGCCCCTAAACAACTAAGCTTAATTGTAAAACTAAACTATCTGGTCTTCAACCCCATCAGAGACTTGAGAAGGAATAAAATTAATTACCTGAGTAAACAGGAAGTGCAGGTTAACTGCTTCCAAAGTGAAAAAAAAATGACAGAGACAGTTTGCTGCCTGTACAGTCATGCAAAACTCTCTATAATATTGGAACATCATCTTCAACCTTCAGGCCCAGTATATTGGACAGACATATTGGTGAGGCAGGAACTATTGAGGACTTGCTTACTCTGTCTTGGCAGAGTTGGCCATCAACTCTGCCTTCATCCAAGCTTGCCTATTTTTAGGCAGAATTCTGTCTGTATCCGAAAGGAGGACATTTTACCTAGTGGCTTGTTTGCCATACTTGAAGCCAGATAACTCCATAAGGAGGTTCACTGATGCTCATCATCTTCTCTGAGGTAGGCTGGGTGTTGCCAGGAGTTTGCCTGTCTTATTGTCAAAGAGTCCTTAAAACACTAAAAAAATCTTTAAATGCCATATTCTGTAGGACTCTGAGGTTTTGAAGACCTTATCTAACTATTTTACCTTATCTATCTATAGAATAATATCTATCTGTTACACCTAGGATGTATAGTCTTCTGATAAAAATAGACTAGTAATTGACATGGCCATGATTTGATCAACTAACAGTTAGCTTGTATAATTTATTATACTAAATAGCCTGCAATAGCACTTTCAAAGTATTAGGAGAAAACCTTGTTTTCTACTTGTGTTGTATGGGTACAATACATCATATTAGAGTTAAAAAAAATATATATATAATATAATGTGTGTGAAGAATAATCTTAAATTTGAATTCTACATGAATGTATCAAAAATAAACTTATTTTGCATCAATATACAAAATTCTAAACCAATGAATTAAAAATAACCTTGTGAGCAACAATTAGGCCTTAAGTTGAAGAGTAGAATCAATAATTTACGTTTGTCCTATCATCCCTATATATTTCTATATTCCCCCTTCTTTCTTTCCAACTATCTCCAAACCTAAGAAAGAAAGATGGAGGAAAAGAGAGACAACTTTGAGTCTAATCTTATTTTCTTTCTGAATAAGACCAATAGTAACTTACAGCCAACTTGCAATGAAAATAAACACCAATAGCCCAAGAAATCAACCAAAACACTAAAAAGCTACCTGCTTAAGAGAAATGCAGCATCATTCTCTTAAGGTTTCTTCTTGCTAATTTGGGACAAATAATATCTTTGTAGGGGCTCAAATAAAATTGGGGAAAATGGTTAAACAAGCTAAGAATAGCATTTGTGGTCCAGTTACTAAATGCTGAGAAATTCCAGGCTTAATAGAAGTCCTGTGTGGGACAGTCTGAAATGCTCTGGAAATTTGGATCAGAAGCTTTCTTTGAAGCTGTCTGGGGAGCTGTCCTGTTCTGATGGGGAACAGCAACTGAAGCACTTGGTGCTGGAACATGAAGGATACAGGATGTCAGCATCCAGCATGCTAAGAGGAATGAATCCTGTCAGGTCTGATCCAGCTTCAGTGTCCAGTTCCTTTGTGCTTAAAACATAATTTCTCATAAGCATTATACTGTCCTAAAAGTGTGCATAGTGCACATAATAACTAAGGCTAGTTCTCTGCCCTTTGCATGAGCAGAAAAAAAAGGACATCTGTACATCTTCATTCATGCCATATGAAGAATGAATCCTAAGTTACAGGGATCCTGTAACCAACAAGAAGCATTGTCTATGCATAGTCATTCCTATCTCAGCCAGTCCTAGATCCATCCTCATGTACTGTGATTAGCAATATAAGTTACCTGCTCGTTCTGCAGTTCAAATTCTTTACATCCGGATTGCAGCCTCTCCCTTACCATCTCCCGATCCAACACTCCCTCTCTCATCCTCTCTCGCATGGGCATCTGAGTGTGTGTCAGAGGCTCAGCAGCAGTTCCCCCTTCCCCCCAAAACGGAGAATCAGCAGTCCATTGGCTACTTCTGAACAGTGGGTGCTGGTTCTCAGCATGCACTGTCCTTGACTCATGCATCAATCTGTGCAGGCCTCCCTGTGCCAAGATCCACAGGCCTTGATGGTCTCCCTGTGGAGCTCCTGCTCACTCCTGGACCTTTTATCACCCTACTCTGCCCTATGACTCTCAGCACTCTGCCCAGAGTCCATCCTGGAGACCCAGTATCTGTCGCCATCCATCATCCAGTGGGTGGAGTCTCTCAGAGGACATTTATATTGGGCTAATACCCACTTATAAGTGAGTATATACCATGCATGTCTTTCTGGGTCTGGGTTACCTCATTCAGGGTTATCACTTCCAGCTCCATCCATTTGCCTGCAAATTTCATGACGTCCTTGTTTTTAATAGCTGAGTAGTATTCCATTGTGTAAATGCACCACAGTTTCTTTATCCGTTCTTTGGTTGTGGGACATCTAGGTTGTTTGCAGATTCTGGCTATTACAAACAAAGCTTCTATGAACACAACTGAGCAAATGTCCTTGTTGTGTGGTAGAGAATCTTTTGGGTATATGCCCAGGAGTGGTATAGCTGGGTCTTGAGGTAGCACTATTCCCAATTTTCTGAGAAAGCACCAGATTGATTTCCAAAGTAGTTGTACAAGTTTACACTCCCACCAACAATGGAGGAGTATTCCCCTTTCTCCACATCCGTGCCAGCATATGATGTCACCTGAGTGTATCTTAGCCATTCGAATAGGTGTAAGATGGAATCACAGAGTCATTTTTATTTGCATTTCCCTGATAACTAGGAACGTTGAGCATTTCTCTAAGGGTTTATGAGCCATTCAATATTCCTCTGTTGAGAATTCTCTGTTTAGCTCTGTACGCCATTTTTAATCTGATAATTTGGTTTGGTGGTGTTTAATTTCTTGAGTTCTTTATATATTTTGGATATTAGCCCTTTGTTGGATGTAGAGTTGGTAAAGATTGTTTCTCAATTTGTAGGTTGTTGCTTTTTTCTGTTGACAGTGTCCTTTGCCTTATAGAAGCTTTTCAGTTTCATGAAGTTTCATTTATTAATTGTTGATCTTAGAGCCTGAGCTATTGGTGTTCTGTTCAGGAAGCTGTCTCTTATACCAATGAGTTCTAAGCTCTTTCCTACTTTTTCTTCCAACAGACTTAATGTGTCTGGTTTTATGTTAAGGTCTTTAATCCACATGAACTCTTTTTTGTTACAAGGTGATAAATATGTATTTATTTGCAATTTTTACAAGTAGACATCCTGTGTGACCAGCACCATTTGTTGAAGATGCTAATTTTTCCATTGTATGGTTTTGGCTTCTTTGTCAAAAATCAGAGACCATAGGTGTGTGGATTTATTTCTGGGTCTTCAAGTCGATTCCACCGATCAGCTGGTCTATTTCTATTCCAGGACTATGCAGGTTTTATTACGGTTGCTCTATAGAACAATTTAAGATCAGGAATGGAGATTCCTCTGGAAGATCTTTTATTGTAAAGGATTATTTTAGCTATTATGGATTATTTGTTTTTCCATATGAACTTGAGAATTGATCTTCTAAGATCTGTAAAATATTGTGTTGGTATTGGTATTTTGATAGAGATTGCATTGAGTCTGTAGCTTACTTTTGGTAAGGTGGCCATTTTTACTATGTTGATTCTCCCAATCCATGAGCATGGGAGATCTTTCCATTTTCTGGTATCCTCTTCTATTTCTTTCTTCAGAGACTTGAAGTTTTTTTCATATAAGCCTTTCACTTGCTTAGAGTTACACCAAGATACTTTATATTGTGAAGGGTGTGGTTTCCATAATTTCTTTCTCAGGCTGTTTATCATTAGTATACAGGAGGGATACTGACTTTTTCAAGTTGATTTTGTATCCAGCCACTTTTCTGAAGGTGTTTATCAGCTGTAGAAGTTCCTTGGTAGAATTTTTGTGGTCACTGATGTATAATCTGTGAATCCTGGAACTTTAACTTCTTCCTTTACCACTATTTTCCTTTCATCTCCGTTAGTTGTCTTATTGCTCTAGCTAGGACTTCAAATACTATATTGAAGAGAAACAGAGAGTAGATAGTCTTGTAATGTTCTTGATTTCATTGGAATTGCTTTAAGTTTCTCTCCATTTAGTTTGATGTTGGCTATAAGCTTGCTGTATATTGCCCTTACTATGTTTAGGTATGTGCCTTGTATCCCTGATCCCTCTAAGGCTTTTAACATGAAAAGGTGTTAGATTTTGTCGAATGCTTTTAAGGCATCTAAGGAGATGATCATGTGGGTTTTTTTTACTTCATTTTGTTTATATAGTTGATTACATTGATGGATTTCCATATAGTGAACCACCCCTGCATGCTTGGGATGAAGTCTACTTGGTCATGGTAAATAATATTTTTTATGTGTTCTTGGATTCGAATTGATAGTATTTTATTGAGTAGTTTTGCATCAATGTTCACAAGGGAAATTGGTCTGAAATTCTCTTTCCTTATTGAGTCTTTGTGTGGCTTAGGTTTTAAGATGACAATAGTGTCATAGAATGAGTTTGGTAGTGATTTTTCTGTTTCTACTTTGTGGAAGAGTTTTAGGAGTATTGGTATTAGTTCTTTGAAGGTCTGGTAGAATTCTGCACTAAATCTATCTGGTACTCAGATTTTTTTGCTTGGGAGATTTTTGATGACTGCTTCCATTTCCTTAGGAATTATAGGATGATTAACTTTGTTGGCCTGCTCTTGATTCAACTTTGGTAAGTGGAATTTGTAAAGAAAATTGTCCATAACATTTAGATTTTCATATTTTGTGGCATATAAGATTTTGAAGTAAGACCTACTGATTCTCTGGATTACCTCGGTATGTGTTGTCATGTTTCCCTTTCCATTTCTGATTCTGTTGACTTGGATACTCTTCCTTTACCTTTTGGTTAGTTTGGCTAAGGTTTGTCTATCGTGTTGATTTTCTCAAAGAACCAGCTCTTGGTTTCATTGATTCTTTGGATTGTTTTCTTTGTTTCTAATTTATTGATTTCAGCCCCGAGTTTGATTATTTACTGTCCTCTGCTCCTCTTGGGTGTATCTGCTTCTTTCTTTCCAAGGGGTTTCAGGTGTTCCATTAAGTTGCTTGTATGTGATGTCTCCAATTTTTTTATGAAGGCATTGAGTGCCATGAACTTTACTGTTAGCACTGCTTTGATTGTATACCAAAGGTTTGGATATGTTGTGCCTTCATTTTCATTTAATTCTAGGAAGTCTTTAATTTATTTCTTTATTTCATCCCTGACCCAGTTGTCATTGAGTAGAACATTCTTCAATTTCCATGGTTTTGTAGGCTTTTTGTTAATTCTATGATTATTGAATAGCTTTAGGCAATGGTGGTCTGATAAGTTGCAAGGGATTATTTATTTATTTATTCAGATTACAAATCAATTGTTATTCCATCACTTGTATCCTCCCATTCCTCCCTCCCTCCCACCCTCACCCTATTTTCTTCCCCTAGTTCTGTGAGCAAGGAGGATCTCCTACCCCATTTTATGGTCACAGGCTATCAAGTTTCATCTTAGTAGCCTACTTATTCTTTCTTTGAGTGCTACCAGAGCCCCCCACCAAGGGGAGGTCATCAAATATGGGGCACCAGAGTTCATGTCAGAGTTAGTCCCTGCCCTCCAAAAAACTGTGGAGAATATCCTGTCCATTGGCTAGATCAGAGTAGGGGTTCGATGTTTACAACTTGTATTGTCCTTGGTTAGTGCAATAGTTTGAGCAGATACCACTGGGCCCTGATCTATCCTTTTCGATGTTCTTCTTGTAGGTTTCTAAGATCCTCTGGATCTTTCTATTTCCCCATCTCCTATATTTCTCTTACCTAGAGTCCCAGTAGGATGTCCCCACATCTACCCCAATCTCCTGGTAAGTGAAGACTTTTGTGGGACATGCCTTTTGTACTAGTGCCCAATTATAAGTGAGTATATACCATGTGAATCTTTCTGCTTCTAGGTTAACTTACTTAGTATGATCATTTCTAGTTCCATCCATTTGTCCACAATTTCAGGATTTCCTTGGTTTTTTTTTTTTGTTTGTTTTTTGTTTTTATAGCTGAATAGTATTCCATAGTGTAAATATACCACAATTTCTTTATCCATTCTTCAACTGAGGGACATTTAGGCTATTTCCAGGTTCTGGCTATTATGAATAAGGCTGCTAAGAACATATGTCCTTGTTGTGTGGTGGAGCATTTCCTGGGTATATTCTAAGGAGTGGAATAGCTGGGTCTTGAGGAAGCCCTATTCCCAGTTTTCTGAGACAGTGCCAAACAGATTTCCAAAGTGGCTGTACTAGTTTGCATTCCCACCAGTATGGTGTCACTTGAATTTTTCATCTTAGCCATTCTGATGGGTGTAAGATGGAATCTCAGAGTTGTTTTGATTTGCATTTCCCTGATGACTAAAACCATTGAGCATTTATTTAAGTGTTTTTCAGCCATTTGATATTCCTCTGTTGAGAATTCTGTGTTTAGTTCTGAGCCCCATTTCTTATTTGGGTTATTTGGTTTGATGGTGTTTAATTTCTTGAGTTCTTATATATCTTGGATATTAGACCTTTGTCAGATGTAGGGTTGGTGAAAATCTTTTGCCAGTCTGTAGGCTGTCACTTTGTTCTCTTGACAGTGTCTTCTGCCTTACAGAAGCTTCTCAGCCTCATGAGGTCCCATTCATTAGTTGTTGACCTTAAGGCCTGGGCTGTTGGTGTTCTGTTCAGGAGTTGTTGCCTGTACCAATGTGTTCTAGGCTCTTCAAGGGGATTATTTAAATTTTATGTATTTGTTGAGGCTTTCTTTGAGACAGGTTATATGGTCAATTTGAGAGATGGTTCCCTGTGGTGCTGAGAAGAAGGTATATTCTTTTGTGTTTGGGTGAAAAGTTCTATGGAGGTCTGCCAGGTCCATTTGATTCATGACCTCTATTGATGTCATTATTTCTTTATTTAATTTTTGCTTCGAAGATCTGCCCATTGGTGAGAATTGGTGTTGAGGTCTCCCACTATTGATGTGTTGGGATCAAAATGGGATTTAAGCTTTAAAAGTCCTTCTTTTATGAATATGGGTGCCCTTATTTTTCGTAGATGTTAAAGATTGTGATGTCCTCTTGGTGCATTTTTTCTTTAATGAGAATCACGTGTCCTTCCTCATCTTTCTGGATTAATTTTAATTGAGCATCTATTTTATTAGATATTAAAATGGCTACTCCAGATTGCTTCTTGTGTCTGTTTACTTGGAAAATCTTTTTCCATCTCTTTATTCTCAGGTACTGTCTATCTTTGTTCCTGAGGTGCAGTTGTTGAATGCAGTAGAATGTTGGATCTTGTTTCCTCAGCCATTCTCTTAATCTTTGTCTTTTTATTGGGGTTTTGAGGCCATTGATATTGAGAGATATTAGTGAGCAATGTTTGTTGAAAGCTTTTATTATGGAGTTGGTGGTAATTTTGTGTGGCTGTGCCTGTTTTTGTTTTTTCTGCTGTGAGATTATCTATATATTGTGTTTTCTTGGATGAGGTTGACCTCATTGTGTTGGAGTTTTCCTTCTAATATCTTCTGTAGTTCTGGGTTGGTGCATAGATATTGTTTAAATTTGGCTTTGTTATGGAATATATTATTTTTTCCATCAGTAGTGATAGAAAGTTTTGCTGGATATAGTGGTTTGGGTTGGTATCTACGGTGTCTTATTGTCTTCATGACATCAGCCCAGGCCCTTCTGGCTTTCCTAGTCTCTGTTGAGAAGTCAGGTGTGATTCTAATGGTTCTGCCTTTATATGTTACTTGGCCTTTTCTCCTTCTGCTTTTTGTATCTTTTCATTGTTCTTCATCTTTTGATTATTATCTAGTGGGAGGAATTTCTTTTCTGGGCTAGTCTATTTGGTGTTATGTAGGCTTCTTGTATGTTCAAGAGCATCTCTTTCTTTAGGTTGGGGAAATTTTCTTCTATGATTTTCTTGAAGACATTTTCTGAACCTTGGAACCTGGCATTTTCCTTTTTATCTACTCCTATAATCCTGAGGTTATGCTTCCTCATGATGTCCTTGATTTCTTGGATGCTTTTTGTCACAGATTTTTCTGTTTTAATATTTTCTTTGAGAGATGTATCAATTTCTTGTATTGTTTCTTCAGCCCCTGAGATCCTCTCTTCCATTTACTGAACTCGGTTGGCGATACTTATCTGTTTGATTCCTTATCTCTTCTCTAAGTTTTACATTTCCAGGGTTTTCTCAATTTGTGTTTTCTTAATTGATTCTAATCCATTTTCATGTCTTTAACAGCTTTACTCATTTTCTTTGTCTGTTTGATTGCAGTTTTCTCTTTCTGCTTGATGGTCTCTATTTGTTTGTATTTGAAAGGCTTTATTTATTTCCTCTTAATAATTCTCAAATAACTGTATAAGCATAGCTTTACGTTCATTTTCCTGAGATTCAGCTGTATTAGAGTGTCTGTTGTTATCTGAGCCTTCTGGTGGAGCCATGCTTTCCTGGTTTCTGTCCTTACCCTTTCCTTTAGGCATCTGTTGAGGGGGCTTGGGATTTCTAAGCTGGCAGTCTTCGGGGTGAGTCCCTTTGGAAGGCAGCTGCTTCATTTACTAGCTTGGCAGACTCTGTCCTCCTGGAGCTAGATTCATCTGCGCTTTGCCACCTAGGATCCAGGATTCAGCATGGTTCCTCTGACTACTTGGTCTCTTCAGAGGAATCAGCCACAGAATAGAACAGTGGCTTGGAGGCCAGAATGCTATATTGTTTCACTGTATTGATCCTTTGTTCCCCAGGGGACTGCACTTTTCCGGTACTCAGAACAGTGCAATATGCTTGGAGCTCGGGATTTGCAATCCCTGCCCTATGTCCAGCCACGGTGGGGGTAGGGTTGGGCTTAAGGGTAGGGATGTAATATAAAAGTTGAGAAACCTCCCCAAACCACCAGGAATTAGCTGAATGCAAATTACACAGGGTCCTGTTTATTTAATCAAGCTTGGAGCTTGGACCATCAGCCCACTCATGAGGGGAAAAGATCGCAGCCCCTAGTGTTAGGGGAACAGGGTTTTTAAAGGAAAAAAACCCTGTAGGTGGGGGTTTCTATATCATTTTTAAGTCTTGTTGTTACATTGTAGATCAGAGGAGTACAGGAAAGTTGTCCTTTAAGCTGATTGGCTAGGGGACCAGGGCCAGACTGCAGAGAGGAATTTTTCATTTGTAGCTCTGTAGCTTTGATTGGTTGGCCCCCGGGTGCAAGCTCCTAGGAACAGTTGCTAGGTGTATGTTTGTGGCTCTCCTTGGAAACTCCTGGGGAGGCGGGGTCAGGTGCTCAGGCCCTGAACACAAAATGGCTTTGGTTTGGTCTCTACAATACCCCCTTTTTACAAGTTTATTGAAGATCCAATCATAGGTCTTTTTGAAACGTATTTTTCTGAATTGTAGGGGCAGGTATTGTGTCTCTGTGATTATTAGCAGGATGGCAACCAACCTTTGTTTGATATAAGGGGGCACAAAGCATGATTGGTTTAAATAGAACTAGGAGTTGGTTTGTACAGACCAAACCAATGCCATTTTGTGTTCAGGGTCTGCACACCTGAACCTGCCCCTTCCCCAGCCCCCATCCCCGGCTTTCTAGGGAGAGCCACAAATATACACCTAACAACTATTCCTAGGAGCTTGTTCCCGGGCCAACCAATCAGAGCTTCAGGTCACAGTGACCAGAACAAACGAAATTCTCCCCTTGCAGTCTGTCCCTGGTCCCCTCGCTTAGCCCTGGTCCCTAGCCAATCAAATTAAAGGACTACTTTCCTGTATTCCTCTGATCTATCATGTAGCAACAAGACTTAGAAATGGCTTGGAAACACCCTTACAGTTTTTTCCTTTAAAAACCCTGTTCCCCTAGCACTAGGGGCTGCCATCTTCCCTCCTCATGAGGGGGCTGGCGGTCCTAGCTCTGAGCTTGATTCAATAAACAAGACCCTGTGTAAATTGATCTGGCTGATTCCTGGTGGTCTCTGGGGGTTTCGCAACTTGGGCATTACAGGGGTTTCTTCTTATCCTTCCCAATTGTTTAGTCAGAGAAGCCCTCAAGACAGTGTTTTGGATCCGTAGCTTGTTCAATCATGGGTATTACTGTGCCTCTGAACCTTTGTTCCCCAGGGGGCCTGCACTCACTCCAGTATTCAGAGGAGTGCGTGGTGCTCGAGGTTTGTGACACCCAAACCTAGGGAATGTCCAGCCGAGATGTGGGGGACTTCTTCTGTATCTCTCCAATTGTTCAGTCTGAGAAGTCCCTAATACTGTGTTTTGGATTAGTAGCCCACTTGCTCAACTGTTTTGCTGTGCCACTGATTCTCTGTTCCCTGTGTGTGTGTGGTAGGGGCTGCACTCACTCCAGTATTCGGAGGAGTGAGGGGAGCTCGAAGTTTGTGCCTTCTGAACTGGAAGTTGTCCGGCTGCAACGTGTGGGGAGCCTGTGCTCCTGGGTTGTTTCCTTCAGTCCAGTTCCCAGTCTCTGCTCCTCTGCTTTCTAGAGATGCTGCATACTGGGCGCCACCATCTTATCCTCCTCCAGTGTTGTCTTATACCTCACAGCTGATTAGAAACTTCAGCTCCGTAGACTTCGAAAGAATAGTTCAATTACCAAGGTCCACAAAGGGAGAGGTTGCGGCTCCTCACTCATCTGCTCTATGAATGGGTGTGTATTGAGCATCCACATGGTGCCACAGGAATCAGAATTTGGTGTTGTACAGAGTCAGTCACCTAGGAGATTATGCTCTTGGAATGAGGGCTTAGGTATTGCCAGTGAAGTTAAGTGACAATATAATGCTAAGCACTGGGTCTGGAGTGTGGCCTGTGTGAAGAATTTATTTTAACTATTATTGCTATTTGTACAGTTGTTATTAAATGGGGGTGAGTGTCACTGAACTGCCACATTGAGGCAGTTGCTATATTGTTTTTGAAATTGGGCTCTTCATAGTTGTTGCATGTTTAGGTAAATCACTTATTTACCAATCTCAGAAGCTGCCTGACATTAGAGTGACTTGCCTTGGAGAAGTCCTTCATCTGAACTGAAGGATGGATTGCTGGCAGTCACTTTGTACTTATCAATACAAGATGTGGCTATCAATCATTTCATGGACAAATTCAATAGTGATTTTGTGAATAATGTGAAGATGACCAGACAGATAAGGAATTTACTGCTGACAATCTAATTGGCGCATCGAATGTTAAATAAACCTGAAAAGAAAACAAAGTTTTGTGTAAAAGCAGCAATGAAGGGCTAAAGTTTGTGGACAAACTTCCTGGGTTCCACAGAGCCAGATGTGAAAGTAACAGCTATGACTTTGGTGTGTG
>OU015749.1:70978873-70992782 GCA_907169655.1 Acomys percivali
CCCCCTGTATATGCTCATAGGGTATCAAGTCTCATGTGGTTTCCATCTGGTGGTACTGTTTTTGAAGGCCACGGATCCTGCGGGAAGTGGAGTTATTTTGGAGAAAATTGATCATTGAAGGTTGACAACACACCCCCAGTTCCTTTCTGTTCTCTGCTTCCTGACTGTGGACCCTGTGTGACTCGCTGCTTCACCTTCCTGCTCATGCCTGATGTTCCATGATGGACTATGTCCCGTGGTGAGCCCGAGTAAACCCTTTCTTAAATTACTGCTTGTGTTTCAGCAGCAAGGGAAACAACCTGTGCAACTCCATAGAATACAGAGTGCAGCAATAGTGGTGGCTTCAACCTGTGGGTTGAGACTCCTTTGGAGGTCAAACGACCCTTTCACAGACGGTTGCATACCAGATATCCTGCATATCGGGTATTTACATTACGATTCATAACAATAGCAAAACTACAGTTTTGAAGTAGCAACAAGAATAATTTTATGGCTGGGGCTCACTGTAACACAAGAAACTGTATTCAAAGGTCACAGCACTAGGAAGGTCGAAAACCACTGCCTTAATCCAGAATATTCTGCCCAACACAGCTCAGTTGATAGTTGTTTCTGGCCTTCAGGTTTCATAGAAGACAAACTTAAAAGAAGAAAGGGAATAATTATACAGCTTTCTTCCTGTTTTTCAGAGACAAGAAAGGGCAAATAAAAAGGTTTTTGACCTGGTACCATCAACACTTTACAAAAGAAAAAGCATTTTAAAATACCAAAATGTTAGGAAGAGCATCATCTCAGGATAGAGCAATCTGAGTAAACAGGATTAATTTTAAAAAATAAAAGCCTTTCTACATTGCCTTTATTTGTCTCATTTTTCTAGGTGCCTTGTCACGAATTAATACTAGTCAGCTATTATGGTTTAGTAATTTCAAATAAACATAATGAGTCTTCTTTAGTCTTCCCAAAATGCTTTGTGTGAGCCAATTCCACGGTGAAGACTTTCCAGTCTTCCCTTTGTTGCTTACCTACATTGGAAAGGCTCAGTTAGGTGACAGGGCAAGACAGTTCATGTTGCATGTTATAATGAATATTATGTGTGGTTGGGAGAATTACTAGTTCACATATTTAAATCTTACATGAAGAGTCATCATATGTCTTCAAACATGAGCTGAGTGACTTGTCAGGAGTGAATAGAAAGAGCATGTTTCTTAATCTTTGTTTTCTAGAATGCTGTGTCAGGGGCCAGAATTAATACATTAATGCTATTTTTGAGAGATGCCAATCTAAGAAAGAGAGGGAGAGGAAATCAGAAGTGAGGAAAGACAGGCTATGTGCTTTAAAGAAATCATGTAAAACTTTACAACAGAGCATATTAAACACAGAGGACACATAGTATGTGAGGCCCTTCTGCCTAAAGAACTTTCCAGATGGGATAGAAGAAAAAACTATGTTTGTATGGCTTTGTGGAGCAAAAGGTAGAGGAATGAAAAGCAGTATTTGCTTTATGAGCTAACTTCCTCTACTTCAGTGTTCAATCATTAGGTATTTTCGAAGGCTGTTTGGTGTCAGATCCCATACTCCCGAGTGGAGAGTGCAGATACGATTCTAGAAATGTTTTGAAGAGCCAGAAAACCCATGAGGAACTATAATTTTTCAGATGGTCAAGGTGGCTCTCAAAGAGCTAGAGCTGTAATGAGTGGGAAGAAATTAGAACAAGACTTAATGGCCCCAGAAGGAGAAGCCGAGGGGATTCAGCACGATGTTAGTCACTCTTCTCTTTTTTGTGACTCAACACCAGGACTAAAACAACTTGTAGAAGAAAGGGTTAACTGAAGGCTCAGCTTTCCAGAGGGTTGGTGTCTTTAATAGCAGCAGATGAGAGCTCACATCCTTATCCACAAGCAGAAGGCAAAGGGAGTGTAATGGAAATGGCAGGGGGCTTTTGAAGCCTCAAGTCCCCTTCCAGCAACACACATGCCCCAACAAGCCCAAACCTCCTAGCCTTTCCCAAACAATGCCACCAACTGTGGCCCAAGTCTTCAAACCTATGACTTTATAAGAGGCCATGCTCATCCGGTGACTGAATGACTGAAACAGAGCAGCTGAAGGTCAGTAGGACTCATGCTGTGGGAAGTAAGGAAGCATTTACTATGCATGTCCAATAGTATTCAGAGATAGAGTCGAATTAGACCAATCTTTTCCAGTATTGTTACAACTACTTCTGGTGCTACTCACGTCATTTTGATTCTGAGACAAGGTCTTCTGTAGCCCAGATTGGCCTTGAGCTCCCTCCATAGCTGAGGCTGACCTTGAGTTTCCAATCATCTTGTCATACACATGCACTGCCACATCAGGCATATGGAATAATTTTATGTGGACTGCTGGCATGTAATTTTAAAGTGATGCTTGCTTTAATATTTATTATAATAAAGTAACTACTTCATAACTATGATATGATACAAGATTTTCAAGATAGTGTGTGTTTTCATTTGAACATGGCCTTCGAAGAACTTAGTCAATGTATAGAAAAATATATTAGGTAAATTTGTGTATAATCGTGAATCATGACTGAAACTATTATATAATGGCCAAAGTTGAGAGATGGCATGTCAGACGTCCTTTTAGCTGGGTGTTCTTGGAGGTTTTAAGGCCATAACAAATCCTGCATCACCAACACCTAAGCCTGAAGGTGATACTGAAAACAGGGGTCCTCTGTTCAGCATTTGAATGGACTTTGCTTAGAACTGGATTTTAGAACCTTGCACTTTTTCCCTATAAAGCTGTACCAGATTCCCTGTCTGGTTTTATCGAGTCCCAATTTTTTCTCTCATTAAATATTTATTTTCTCCACTCCCTCAAAGGAAGGAATGGATAAGCCTAACAGTCATTTGTAGGCATCTCCTTTCTCTCTCTCTCTCTCCATGCTGTAGCGTTGCCTCTAACTAAGGCGATTCATCTTCATCCTTCATTAGAGACTGTGATTTACTGAGGTGGTTTATGGCCAAATAGAGATGCAGGCCTTGCAGATTCTCTTTGGGGTGGTGCTGAATCAAATGTCTTCCTGCTGCCTGTGTAAATCACACTTCGGACACTCTTGGTTGAATCTGTGTTAATTTCCAATGCTAACTGTCAAAGAGATGAAGGCCTCACTGGCAAAGCAGGTTGATGTGTGGCCACTCCGATTCAGTTTTCCGTTAAACACGTTGTGCCTTGCGTGCATACATCAAATGGATGTTGCAAATACTCCATTCTCATCAATACCAAAAATCAAAAGCTATGAAAAGACAAGGATGTCTTTGATGACAAAACTCTGAAAACTTTACATGAGAATAAAGCAGATGCAGGCCAATTAGAGACAATCAGTAACCAACTCTAGAACATCTTTAACAAACTGTGTATGCTTGACAAATTATGTACCTTCATATAGCTATACATGGCTTCTTTCCCCCTAGAAGTTTTATTTAGATTCAATAAGCAAACACAAATTGAACAAGTGGTAAAGCAACCTTATATATGTATATACACACACATATATGTGTATGTATCTGCGTGTATATATATATATGCATATATATATATGTATGAAATAATCAGCAGAATCAAGTGGAGTAATATACCCACTCTTTCAAATGGCTTTTGACTTTTGGAGTGTGTTTGCCATGAGAACATTGAAGATGCACTATCATTGTAAATCTCAAATGTAGCACGTTGTTGTCTGGAATCACCATGCTGTATGCCAGTGCTCTAGAAAAACCTCGAAAGCTGGAACTGTGCTTCTTAGACTAGTATCTTGGTATGCTGTGTTGCTTACCAGGACATCCCCACCATCATTTGGTGTGCTGTGCTGCTTATCAGGGCATCCTCACCATCCCTTAGTGTGCTATAGTACTCACCAGGGCATCCCCACCATCCCTTGGTGTGTTATGGTGCTCACCGGGGCATCCCTGCCATCCCTTAGTGTGTTATGGTGTTCACCAGGGCATTTCCCCCATCCCTTGGTGTGCTATGAAGCTTGCCAGGGTGTCTCCACTGACCAAGTTCCTGAATTACCACTTTTCCACAACCTTATCAGCTCTTGTTCTTTGTAGCTAGTCTGACAGGTGTGACCTAATATGTTGCTGTGGTTTTGGCATTTTCCTAATGGTTTCTGATGGTGAGTACATTTTCATAAATTATTGATTACTTGGATCTTTTTAGTCTGGTGCCTATTTAGATCCTTTGTTTACTTTTGAGTTAGGTTATTTGATTGCATCTGGGTTTTTGTTTCTTATATATTTCAGATATTAATGCCTTTTTAGATATGGTTTGCAAATATCTTATTTTGGAAATACATTCTCTACTTTTGTGCTGTATGTAAAATTTTAGGTTAGTGTAGTAACACTGCTGAGTGTTTCCTTCCTTAGTGTTTGCCTTGAGGGTTTACATAAAACAGTGTCTGGCACTAATGGCAAGAAACTTTCACATGTTTTCTTTTAGGTGTTGTATCTATCATTTCATGCCTTACATCTATGTCTTTAAATGATTTTTGACTTGGTTTTCTACCCATAATGTGAGTGAGGGCAACTTTAATTCTTTTGCACATATCATAGTTTTCCTGGTACCTTTCTCCTTGGAGTGTTCTTGGCTCCTTGGACAACAATTAGTTGGCTCTCCGTGTGACTGTGCCTTCTGCCCTCTGCATGGGCTAAGTTAAAGGCCAGTGTTATACTGTTTTGTTCACTTCAACTTTGCACCTGAAGACTTGTCCCTTCTGAGGTATGGAAGTTGCATTAGCTAATGACTGGGGATGAAATGCATTTTTCCCTGTTTTGTAACCTGCAATCTTTGCTGTAGGCTGCAAAGCTTGCCGTCCATGTCTTCCATCTGAAGTACACACTGTGTTATACACAGTGTAGACCACCGCTGAGAACTGCATATGATGCTTTTGTCAATGGAGTTTTTCTTATTATTCTTTTTTGAGTGCTCATGCATAGAAATGCAATCAACTATTTTTTTTTTTTGTGGATCTTGAGAAGCCTGCAACACTGCTGACTTTCTTGCAGTTTTCTTTCTCTTTCTTTTTTAATGGCTTCTGGCTTTTCCATATATAAGATCATGCCATCTGAGACTGGCATGTCTTCCTTTTCAGAATGCATGCCTTTTATTTTATTTTTAATTTTTATTTTTTGCCTCCATGCTTTTATGCTTCTGTTGTTACAGTGCACACATCTGGATATAGTGAACACATTAAAAATCACTGTAGCCACAATTATTTTGATGTTTTTGTTGCTTAAGTTTTAGAATATAGCTGAAGGTGGTTTATGTATCACTATTAGAGTATTAGAGCATTTTGAATTTAACTCTGTTCTTTTATTAGTGAGTTTATTCTTTATTGTGTTTTAATTAATCAGGATCCTTTCACTTTTACTTTAGGATTCTTGTAAATTCTTGATGGCCCAGCTTTTGGTTTTTCTTAGAAAATGTTTATCTATTTCTTTTTGTAAAGGTGGCTTCCTGAATGTGGTGTTCTTGGTTGGCAGACTTTTTATTTTATCAGTTTGAATTTATCATTTCACACTATCCTGACCAGTCTCTGATGACACATCCACTTACATGCTGAGAGATAATCCCTTGTGTATGAGTCAATGGAAGAACTCTAATAGAATAGAGTCTGTCTATCTATCTATCTATCTATCTATCTATCTATCTATCTATCTATCTATATATCTATCTATCTATCTATCTATCTATCATCTGTCTCTCTGTCTTTCTGTCACCTAATTAGGAAAAGGGATTATTTGATTGGCCTTCATGTCTAGAGGATAAATAGTCATCCTGTGGCTGCGAGTTAGAGAGCCAAGGAAACTGGCTGTTTAGAAGAAGCTGAACACCTCAAAACAGGAGACAGAATGGCAATGCAGCTCCATTTGGAGCAGATGTCTGGGAGCCCCTTCTCCCCAGAGAACCACAGCTGGATGTCTGTGTTCACAGGCTAGAGAATGTGAAGGCTGCGGACTACAAGTTGCAATCAGAAGTAGCTATGCCTAGTTAGGTGCTGCTTTCTTTCTGAATTGAAAAGTCTTTCAATTGCTAGTGGCATCTACTGTGTATGGCTGGTTGCCTTTTGATAACCTAGTTATAGTATTTCTTGGTATAATATGTTTATATCAACCCTATTTGTAGACTTTTGGGTGCCATAAACTGAGATGATTGTGCCTATCTGAAGATTCGGAAAAATTCCTGCCATTGTTGTATTTTCAAGAATTTTATAGTTATTTTAGAAGACATCATGAAGACATAAAAAGTTTTACATATTTATGGGCAACATGACAATTTGATAGTCATGATACGCAGAGACACTTCCTCAAATATCTATCACTTTGTTGTGGTTAAAGATTGAAAACGGTCTCTTTTACTTTTTTAAAAATGAACAACCCATTTTCATTCTCTACATAGTCACACTGATGTTCAAAATAAGCTAAAATGTCTATGTAATTCTAATTGTCAACGAATTCTAGATTTCTTGATCCTATCGCAAAAGATTCATCTAGAAACCTGTGTTAATATATGCATCTTAGATTCCTCATTGAAGACATACTAAAATGAAGATTTGTGTTAGTAATAGCATTGAAGATTTCTCCCAGGTCCTATAGAATTGCAAGTCTTACATGTTATAGGTCAAGATCTGAAGATGCTCTCACTTTCATCTGTGATGTCTGACTATTTTTATGCCAACTTGATATAAGCTTGAATCATCTCAAGAGAGGGTTCTTTAGCTGAGAAAATGCCCCCAACCACATTGGCCAGTGAGTAAATCCGTGGTACATTTTCTTGATTGATGACTGATGTAGGAGGACCTAGTTCACTGTGGTGGCATCAGCCCTGGGATGTTGGTCCTGGGTGATATAAGAAGGCAAACTGAGAAAGATCAGAGGAGGAAGGTAGTAAGCAGCACTCCGGCATGACCTCTCAATCAGTAACTACCCCAGATTCCTTCACCCATTGAGTTCCTGTCCTGGTTTCCTTCCCTGATGGGCTGTTATCTGGTCAAGTAGGATAAATAAATTCTTTTCTCCTCAAATGACATTTGGCCCTGAAATTTTATTATATAAACCAAAAACTAAGACCGTTCTCAATCCCATGTACTTTACTTAGTGGAAAACCAATAGCATGCAATGGCCATTGCTATTGGGTTCAGTGTTATCTAGAGAATGGCTCCTCTCATGGTATCAGTTTTAGGTTGGCGTGTCAAATATATCTTTTAAATCCCTTCCACTCTTTCAGGCTAGCAGCTGATAGATATATGGACAGTAAATATCCCCAGATGCTACATTTACATGCCAATTGCTATAAGTATCTCCTTTGTTTCACTCTGTGGCAACAACTTTAAATCTGAGTCTACTGAACTGTCTAAGGTCAGACCTGGACTATGTCCATGCACAACAATGGCTCCTTGGAATAGGAAAAGTATTCAATGCATTGCAGTCGCAGTCAAGAGGCTGATGATGAGATAGTTATAGTTTTACTTGGGCTTAAGTTGTTTAGGATTTAAGAAAATGTTATAAGGTCTAGAAAGTTTTTTTTAAAGCTTATAAATATAAGATATGACAGAGAATGATTTAGGTACAAAACTTTAGTTTCACCTAGGTAGGATAAATAGTATTTTCTTTTATTTTTTAATTTTAATTTATTATAATTTATTCAGATTATATCTCAATTGATCCCCTTGCTTGTATCTTCTTGTTCCCACCCTCCCTCCCTCTTTCACCCTATTCCCCCCCTCTAGGCCTCTGACAGAAGAGGACCTTCTCCCTCACCATATGACCAAAGTCTATCGGGTCTCTTCTGGATAGCCTGCTTCCCTTTCCTCTATTGTACACATTGGGTCTCCCCCCAAAAGGGAAGTGATCAAACTGGGGCACCAGAGTTCATGTCAGAGGCAGTGCCCACTCTCCTCACAATCGTAGAGAATAAGCTATGCATTGGCTATATCTGAACAGGGGGTCTACGTTGACTGCATGCACTGTCCTTGGTTTGTGTAACAGCTTGTGCAGGCCCTTGCGCCTGGGTCCAGATCTGCCCATCTCAATGGTCTCCTTGTGGGGCTCCTGAAGCCTCTGGGTCATTCCATACCCCCCAATATTCCATACCACTCTCAGCCCTCAGCTAGGAGTCTGACAACAATCCCCAGGATCTGTCCCCATCCACTGCTGGGTGGAGTCTCTCAGAGGACATCTATGTTGGGCTAACATCCATGTATAAGTGAATATATACCATGTGTATTTTTCTGTGTCTGAGTTACCTCATTTAGGATGATCTTTTCTAGTTCTATGCATTTCCCTGCAAATTTTAAGATTTCTTTGTTTTTAATAGATGAGTAGCATTCCATTGTATAAATATACCATAGTTTCTCTATTCGTTCTTTGGTCGAGGGACATCTAGATTGTTTCCAGAGTCTACCTATTACAAATAAAGCTGCAATAAATATACATGAGAAAATGTCCTTATTGTATGATGGAGCATATTTTGGGTATATGCCCAAGAGTGGTATAGCTAGGTCTTGAGGTAGCACTATTGGCAATTTTCTGAGAAAGTGCCAGATTGATTTCCAAAGTGGTTGTATAAGTTTGCACTCCCACCAGCAATGGAAGAGTGTTCCTCTTTCATCACATCCTCGCCAGCATGTGCTGTCACTTGAACTTTTGATCTTAGCCATTCTGGCAGGTGTAAGATAGAATCTCAGAGTTGTTTTGATTTGCATTTCCTTAATAACTAAGGACACTGAGAATTTCTTTAAGCATTCCGAGCCAACATCAAATTAAATGGAGAGAAACTCAAAGAAATTCCACTACAATCAGGGATTAGACAAGGCTGCCCATTCTCTCCATGTATCTTCAATATAGTACTTGAAGTTCTAGCTAGAGCAATAAGACAACAAAAAGAGATCAAGGGAATCCACAAGAGAAAGGAAGAAATCAATGTATCTCTATTTGCAGATGATATGATAGTGTACATAAATGAACTCCAAAATTCCACCAGAGAACTTTTACAGATGATTAAACACCCTCAGCAAAGTGGCCAGATACCAGATTTTTTTGAAATCAGAGAAACTATACCCTTCACAATAGTTACAAATAATATAAAGTATCTTCATGTAACTCTTACCAAGCAATTGGAAGACTTGCATAAAAATCTTAAAGTCTCTGAAGAAGGAAATTGAAGAAGATATCAGAAGATGGAAAGTCTCCCATTCTCATGCATCAGGAGGATCAACATAGTAAAAATGGCCAACTTACCAAAAGCAATCTACAGATTCAATGCAATCCCTATTAAAATATCTACACATTCTTTACAGACCTTGAAAGATCAATTCTCAACTTCATATGTAAAAACCAAAACCCAGAATAGCTAAACCAATCCTGTACAATAAAAGAGCTTCAGGAGGAATCTTCATCCCTGATCTTAAGCTGTACTATAGAGCAACAGTAATAAAAACAGCATGGTACTGGCATAGAAATAAGTATTTGCTCAATGAAATAAAACTGAAGACCCAGAAATAAATCCATACACCTATGGACACTTGATTTTTGACAAAGAATCCGAATCCATACAATGGAAAAAAGATAGCATCTTCAACAAATGGTGCTGGTCTAACTGGATGTCTACATGTAGAAAAATGTTAAGTAGATTCATACTTATCTCCCTGCACAAAAATGAAGTCCAAGTGGATTAAAGACCTCAACATAAAACCAGACACACTAAATCTGTTAGAAGAAAAATTGGGAAAGAGCCTAGAACTCATTGGCACAGGAGACAACTTCCTGAACAGAACACCAATAGCTCAGGCTGTAAGATAACAATTAATAAATGGGACCTCATGAATCTGAAAAGCTTCTGTAAGGTAGAGGACATGGTCAACAAAACAAAATAACAGCCTACTTATTGGGAAAAGATTTGTACCAACCCTACATCTGACAAAGGGCCAATATCCAAAATGCATAAAGGACTCAAGAAATTAAATACCACCAAATTTATCTAATTAAAAAATGGTGTACAGAGCTAAATAGAGAATTCTCAATGGAGTAACATTGAATGGCTGAGAACACCTAAAGATAGTATTTTCTTTAAGGTTGCCAAATACAAACCAGCTAAACATTTTAAATGTAATTTTTACATATGGCTTTCCTGATTGTTTCATAATGGTTCTTACTGTATGTAGTTTATTATATAGAAATAAAGTCTATATGAAAAAAGGAGGTTAATAGTCTCCATGCTGGTTAGTGTTGTGTTGGAGCCTAAAGGGCTAGGCTTTGCTTCTCACAGAGGACACATTTAGCACTGGCTGTAGGAACATCAAGTCTTGGTGAAGGCAAGGTGATGCTACTTAGCTCCCAGTCTCTACTGCTATAACAGTGACAGGGGAGTGGCTGATGACAGATGTGGGTTCGTGTCCTTGGCCTACTTGATCCATCCTACTGTCTGTTTTCAAGGTGGATGCTCTTCTGTGCCCGTCATCACAAAGTTCAATGTTTGTAACCGTTGCACAAACTCTTTCTCAGACCTCCTCCTCTGGATCTGAAAATCTTTTTGCTTCACAGCTCCTGACCAGCAGAACCATGTGCCACTGCTCACATGTTGTTGTATACTCTTACCGTGATCACGTTTTCCCCAACAAAGAGGCCGATGCAGGTAAATCTCCAAAGGCAAGCCATATAAAGAATGCCCTACTTGCTTCTGTCTTTAAGGGCATTCCTGAAAGAGTTTGTAATTTTGTTGCCGTGTGTCTTAAGCTCCTGCGTACATACCGAGCCAGATCAGCTTTGAATGAAGATGAGTCGTTTTTATTTTTAACTGGCTTATTTGTTCATAAAGGTTTCTTCTCCCTTTCAATCCCACAGCAATAAGTATGAACTGATGAAAAGACACAAATTGCAGCAATGCTGGGGGATGCAGAGTTTAGGATTTTATCAGGATTGCTTTCATCCTCTGGCCTAATTCATGCTAGCTCCAAGTAAGGTTTTCTCTCCCTAACACATCGATCCACTTGGTGACTCAGACATAGTAGGCATCTCTAGAAGCATGGACTCCTAATTTCCCCCAAACAGACCCTATATACCCTGTAAGGTCCAGTAATATCCAGAAGACTTGAAAGGCATGCTAGTCAGCTTCATAATACTACAATGACTACCTGAGGACATCAACACAGAGGAAAAATGGCTGCTTCCCATTAAGCTACTAGCCTATCAAGTTCTAGCAAGAAAGCATATTTTTGTTTTGTTTTTTTCTGGTGGCATGGTCTCACACAGTTCACTAAATGACTTATGCTGTGATTGATTCTTTCCTGGATCTTTCTACAAGCCTTACATAACATCTCTCATTGTTGGTGTTTGTGATGCCAAGGGATGGCACATTTTGAATCCTGGATAGCAGTATTGTTTTCATCACAGCCAGGGCTTCTCTAGAACCACCTACACCTGTAAGCCCAGCTCTGTTCTTCTGTGCGACTTTGTCATCAAGTCAGAAGAGAATTCCCAGGTGTGGAATCTGCAGTCTCTGGATCATGTAACTACCTTGGGGATAATTAAGTTTCAGTTCACCATCTCCCTGACAGTGGGAGTTCTGAGATAAGTTTTTTTCTTTTTTCTTTTAAGAATGTTTCCACTTTCTCCAAACCATTGCCTTCTTAAAACCTCGCTTACCACGAATCCCCAAGTTTTCATGGACTTTATCATTACTTCAAAGTAAATACTCCCTTCTGAGTTTGCTGTAATTCTTGTCTCTCCTTGTTTGGTAATTCTAATTCAATTATCATGATATTACAAATATTTATCAATTAAATATGGAGTATAAATGGCGCAGGTCTCTGAAATTTTTGTTATGACAGAGTAAAAGGGATAACACGATCCCTGTGCAAACATGTAATGGATCTTATCATTTATCTCATGGGAATGAAGATAAGTTCTGATTCTCTCTTTTAAAGAAGTGAGAAAAGAAGACATTGCACTTGGCCGACTAAGGACAATGTGTGATGCTGCTGGCCTGATCTGCTGTAGAAAGAACTCCACAGCCCATGTGATACGTCACTGTCACACATAGTGTGGTCTTGAGTCAAATAACTTGCACTGGCTAAAATAGAGGAGAGAGAGAGAGATAGATAGATAGATAGATAGATAGAGAGAGAGAGAGAGAGAGAGAGACAGACAGACAGACAGACAGACAGAGACAGAGAAAGAGAGAAAGTGAGAAAGAGAGTTTTCAGCCCTTTCTATTTCTAGCAGCTGGAAGAAATGCACATACTGCTCTGGAAGATGGGATTTCACTAGACACCACAGCATACACTACAAATGAGCTCTTTAAGTAATTGTTGTGTGCATGAAATTTGAGCACCCTCCTTTATCTTCCAGGTGTGAATTTAAAATACACTTCCTTTGAATGATAGAAAAATGTCCAGTTTTGTTTGATCTATTTCCCATATTTTACTATTTTGGTCCTGACTTTGTGTTTCTACTTTTATGAAAAGCATCAAATCTCCCTTTTGCTCCTTTAAACTCTTACAATTTTATGTACTAGAATGTTTTCTTTTCTTATAAAAAGATTTATTTATCTATTTTATGGATATGAGTGCTCTGTTTTTCATGCACACAGAATAGGGAATCAGATTCCTATTCTGTGTACACATGTACACATAAGGGAGGCATTACCTGAGCATCAGCTGTATTGACTCTGTCTTTGCAAAAGTCTACTTTAGATAAAACAAAAAGGACTTAAACTGAAGGCCGCCTTGGGTGTAGGGTATTGCCATATGTCACAACACAAATTTAGTTATGATCCCTTGTGTTTTTAGAAAGAGGTGACCATGCTTAGCTCAGTGGTTACTAAGATGTTCATTGGACAGCAGGTAGCGGCACCTACTGCCAAGTCTGAGAACCCGAGAAAGATTTGTCGGACTCACACAGTAGAAGGAGAGAAGGAGGGAATGAACTCCTGCTTATCATGCCCTGACCTCCATTTGTACATCCTGAGGGATGAGTGCAGTGCCCTGATAAATAATAAATGCAAAAAGACCGGTAAACACTTAGGTATGAGAGTGTAATTTAATGACTAGACTAGGTATTTTGGTATATAATTAGATTGTTATTAAATATTGGTTCCTATGCCTCTTCTCAATTAATAGTTACCCTCAAAATTCCATGCCTTACAAAATGCCTTCAAGCATTATACAACATGTCTGGAGACAGGTCCTCCCACTGGCCATATGATGATGTTCTATCAGCTTTCCTCTCACACATGGTAACAGCCACAGACTGGTCACAGACTCTCAAGGCTGTGTGACGGGAAGCAGACAAGGGCAGCAGGTATCTTGTCCATCTGGAACAGTCTCTTGTCTCTGATCTTGTCTTGCTGGATAATAAAAGTATCTGAGCCCAAAGTATGAGGTTGATGTACAGTGCTTTGTGGCAGTCTCGTGCTGCAAGAAAATCCACACACAGCAATCTGAAGACAATTTAGGCTGAAATGGTTCTTTGCAATTTAGGCATTTAATTAGCGATTTTTTAAAGCTTAATTAAAAAGTTAAATCATTTGTCTTTATTTCTGAAACAATGCCATTGTAGATGGTTCAATTATGTAAAATAAAACACAATAAAATATGTATTTCCTTGTCTGATGTTATTGCATCCTTCACACATAACAGCACAGCTCCATAAAATGTATCTGAGAAGATGGAAAGAAATTGAAATATAGAGCCATTAAAGATGCTATTGAGAGTAGCTTCTGGCCTGCAAAGTTGTTTTTACTTGCTGTGTTTCATGATCCTTGCAACTTATGAGCTTTTCCTCCAAAAAATGTAAATGAGAAGAAGGTTTTGAGTATATTACCTGCAATCCCACCAAACAAGCTACAAGTACACACACACACACACACACACACACACACA
>OU015749.1:70992792-71008249 GCA_907169655.1 Acomys percivali
TTTTTTTTTTTTTTTGTAGTGTCTTTTACCTCAAAAACCAGGCTGTTAACTGAGTGAAAAAGACACATGGTTATACATCTTTATCTTAGTTAAGGCTTTATCGCTCTGAAGAGATACCGTGACCATGGCAACTCTTATAAAGAAAAACATTTAACTGGGTCTGGCTTATGGTACAGAGGTTTAGTTCATTATCACTGCAGCAAGAAGCAAGGCAGCGTGTAGGCAGACATGGTGCTGGAGAAGGAGCTCAAAATTCTACCTCCTGATCTGCAGGTAGCAGAAGTGTGTGGCACACTAGGCGTGGTTTGAGCATGTAAGACCTCAAATCCTGCCTCCACAGTGCACACCTACTTCAGCAGTGCCACACCTACTCCAGGAAGGCCACACCTATAGGCCAAGCATTGAAACCCATGAGTCTGTCCTGGCTATTCCTATTCAAATCAACTCCTAAATGTAAAACTCGTGTCATTGTATGAAATTGAGACGGACTGTGAACCTCAGGCCTATTCAGTCTGTTGGGCTGGTTGTATGATAAGAAATGATGTGTCATATTAGACCTCTGTAAGACTGATAGTTTATACAGAGAGGATCCAATCAGGGATGGGGATAGTAAGCCAAGATGATGTAATTTCTATATGCTTGGCACGATACATGTGCTCCTAGATTAGCTACCCTCATTTGGTGTCAACTGACCTAGATCAGTGTCTCTTTCTTACCACTGGCTGAACATTATGATCACTTGGAGAGACTTAAAAAATGTAATATGTGGATTCTATGTCATCCAAATCCAAGCAAAGTCTCTAGTGTAAAGCCCATACCCTAGTACTTTTAAAGACTCCTGTGGTGAGCTAATGTGCAGCCACAGTTGAAAGCTACTGGCCTGTATCTTCCCAGTAACAGGGCATCTGTGGTTCTTGCTGAGAGCAAGGGAAGTAGTGTGAGAATAAGACAGAGGTTATAGGTGGGATAGATTGACTAGGAAAAAACCAATGAAAGTCAATGAGCTCTATTTCAGAATATATTGAGGGGCTGCAGAGATGGCTCAGTAGATAAGAACACTGTGCATGTATGAGGGCCTGAGGATCCCCAGCTCCCATAAAAAGAGTCAGATGAGGCTGTATATATATGGGGGTGGAGGGCAGAGACAAGAGGCTCACTGGGACTTGCTGACCAAATGATCCCCTGAGCTTCAGGTTCAATGGAAGCCTCTGTTTTATGGAATTAAGGCAGGGAATGATAGAATAAGCTACTTTATGACATCTTCTGGACTACACACTCTTGCAAGTGTCCAATGTATGTGTACACACACATGCATTGAAAACACACACACACACACACACACACACACACACACACACAGACAGACACACACACACACACACGGAATGCATGGGGTCCAAATGTATTGGTTCAGATCAACCACAGCAGCCTGTGATCTTCTTTAGTCACACTTGGTAAAGAAGAGAAGAAACAGTAGGGTTGCTCAAATCATGAGGATCATCAGGATAACACGGAAAGTCCAAGAAAGAAACAAATTCCAGGTCTCTATTTCCTGTAGGGCTGTTTCAATAGATCTGGGTTAGTTGTCTCTATTTTTAACAAACATATTGTGTAGACATACTGGGTTGGTGGCAGCCAGTCCAGTCTTGAGTGTTAGAATTACAGAAATCAAGAATGGTCAGACTGTCAGGGAAGCGGGCAGATTCTGTGATCATAGTGAATACATGCCTGAGATGCTAGGTCGGGGGATTGAGTTAGCTCAGACAGTATATGAAATCAGAAGGACACTGGGAAATAGGAGAATGAAAGCGAGGTGAATATTTAAGTAACAATGCACAAAACAAGACTATTCTACAAGGTTATCTGAAAAAGGAAAAAGGTTGTCAAGATGGTTCTCCAGAAAGGGAAACTTCATAGGGTTTGAGTCAGACATTCTTGTTTAAATTCTACTCTCTCGTGTGACTATGCAGCTGCCTAAGATAGGAAGAGAAATCTAAGAAAGCACAGGAGGAGGCCACTGCACTACTTGTCTGAGATGGCTAGAGTAGGAGCAGGGACTCATGCCTTAAACCTCAGCCATGGATTCCTGACAGCTCTTGAGGCCAGTCTAACACCAAGCCATTGGCAGAGATGGGTTTCTTCAGGGCTTCCTAAGCCTCTGGCGTGTACTTTTCCCTGGTGTCTTCATGCCATCAGTAGTGCACTCTATCTTTACCTAATTTCTTCCTGTAAAAACAAAAATCATATCGGATCAGAACTCAGCCATATGGCCTCTTTAAAAATTTTGTTTTGTTTTGACTTACCCCTTTAAGTGAATTTTGAGGTGCAGAGATTAGAATGTCAACATATGATTTTGGGGAGCTATGAGTTCAACTCAACTAGTACCAATGGAGTAGTTTGGTTCTTTCCCGTGTGTGTTTTTTGGTTTTGTTTGTTTGTTTGGTTGTTTAGGAATCAAGTTAAACCCCAGATCTTCCCACAGTTCATACCTGGATGAAACAAGTTTTTCCAAGCAGTTCTGCTAAGAGGAAAGGTTAGCCTTCCCTAGTGTGGACGGCTGTCTGTGAGCTCTGTCTCTTGGCATTTGAGAACAATGGACTTGGGGAAAGTTGGTGATGTTTTCATCTTGCAAAAATGAGGCTCTAAGTTTGATCCTTTGAATCCATGCAGAAAATAACCAGGCATGGTTGTGTATGCTTTTAATTCATCAGTGTGGCCCTGGGATCCTCTTGTCTTCTCCCATTGCTAGCTCTGAGGCTATGGGCTGTGCACAGCCCAGGCTGGCCTTTTTAAAAATATATTTTATTAATTTATTCATACTACATCTCAATTGTTATCCCATCCCTTGTATCCTCCCATTTCTCCCTCCCTCCCATTTTCCCCTTACTCCCCTCCACTACAACTGTGACTGAGGGGGACCTCCTCCCCCTGTCTATGCTCATAGGGTACCAAGTCTCTTCTTGGTGTAGACTGGCCTTTTTATGTGCATGCTGGGATCCTAATTCAGATCCTCACGCTAAGAAGACACTTCACTCACTGAGCCATCTCCCCAGCCCCAAGAGATAAATTCAAGTCAATAAAGGGCTAAAACATTGTGATACTTAGGAGTCCAAATAAGACATTACATAACATTTATTTTTCGTCAAAACCACCTAGCAACCATGTAAGAAGGAAGAGACTTTAGGGTTCTGAGACAGAGTTGTGCATTTTACTACTTATTTCCTGAATATTTTGAGGACAGGAACATTCTTATTATCGCTGTCCATAGCTTCTTTTAGAGGTCTCTTGGCACCATAGTTGTGGAGAAATTTGATGTAAACCTAGAGCTGCCATGGATTTATCTTAAACTTCATAAAACAAGCAAAAAGAAGACAAAATTCTCCTGAGGCATAATTTTGCACGCACAATAATGTACAATTCTAGCAGGGAATGTGCTCAGTTGATCATCCATTGTCACAGGTTTCAAGTAGTCCTAGCACCAAATGACATCACTCATTCCCTTTCATGATGAATGATCATCCTACCCAGCCCTCAGCATTGGCTGTTTTGCTTCCATAGACTTCTACAGGCCTTTAAAAAAGTGAGCTGTGAAATTAAAGAAAAATTTCTTTCTGGCATATATTTTAGTAAAATAAAAACTTACACACTAGCTTTTCCCTCAAACCACCTAAGTGAAGTTGCTATTTTCATTCTAGTCATAATGACTTTAAAAGTGAATTTGGTCATCAGGCCAATGTATTATTTAAAAAAATATCTAATATGTCTAATAGCCTACTTTATTCTCATAGAGCCCTCCTATTGCTAAAGGTTAAGCCAGGCATTTACTTAACCCATTAGCTTGTCCATGATTTATGTCTAATTATTACTTTAGAGATCTCTGAGGTAGTCAAGATGTCAAATGATGTAATGGAAGCATGGTAAAGTCTACTTGTTAAAAGTGAATTATCACTTCCCATTTCCCTGGACTGACAGCCTTTTATTATTGCTAACATTTACAAGGCGACAAACGAGCTGTCTCCAAAAACTCATTTGATTACTTTGGAAAGAGAAGCCTATTATTTTCATTCCAGTAATTTCCCCAAATGGTCATCACATTTGAAGTTTGTTCTAAGAGAGTTCTTCCTATCTACTCCTTCATAATCTCGCCTGAAGCCGGAGATGTGCAATGTGTGAAAGGGCAGAGGGGCTGTGTGGCCCACAAGGGCATGGGGCTTATTCTTGCTCTATAATTGACACAGAAAAAGCAAACATGAGTCACAATTTAATTGTATGCTTTCAAAATGAGATAGAAAAGTTTGTTTAAAATATTTTTTTACTCTATTGTCTAACCACACCTGAGAGATCAACACCACCATTTATAGACCTTTTTGGTTATTTTTCTATTTTACACACAGATCAATTATACGCATATACCTTGCATATAAGGTTCTGAGATCTGGTTGTGCATTTTACTGCTTATTTCCTGAATATTTTGAGGACAGGAACATTCTTATTATTGCTGTCCATAGCTTCTTTTAGAAGCCTCTTAGCAAATATTAAATATTTCTCATTATACCACTCGCATAAGCATTCATAGCTGCAGATGAAAGTAGAATAGTTATGGATCAAAACCATTCTAGAAACTTTAGTTTTCTATATAAAAGTACAAATCACAGTGTGACATTTTTGTTTGGAACAAGAATAATAGGGCATACATGCGATTTCTACTCATCCCTGAATGTTCACCAGCAGTAAGGCATCCTATAATTTGTGCATGGTACTAGACTCCACCAGTTTCTTTGCACGCCAAATCAGCATCCTATGAGACACTACTTGTGTGTGAAATTTACTAGATCAATTTCTTAGTCTATTAAAAGAGAAGCCTAGTGATTTACGGATGACAGTTTTATCAAACGGCTAAAATAAAAAGAAAATTAAAAGTCCATGTGCAGTTATAGATCAAGGATATTACACTGGAAGGTCTGAAGATCTGATTAAGTTCAGATGGAGCAAAGAAGGCATTGCTAATCCCATTTGTAGAATAATGGAAGCCAAATTCCCCAACTCAATGCATCACCCTTGACTTTACTCCATCCTGGAAGGTTCTGGCCATGGCTACCGCGCATCCCTGGTTCTGAGAACTAAGAGGACTGGTTATTATGGAGGAGCTGGGGAAAGCACAGGGAAAGGAGTGGTCTCCGTGGAGCTATAGCAGTGCACCTGTTAGTTATCATAAGGAAATTTCTGCAGGAGCCAAACGTTGGAGGGGGTCATGCCTCACATATGGAACAGAAGTGATCTATCTGCCCGCTGTCTGGGTATGTGTGTTGGAAGGTTATCACTCTAGGGTTTGAAGATCTTGGATCAGACATGACACTGATTGAAGTGCAGACTAGGCATCTGTGCTCCTTTTCACATTTAGCTCAAATGCAAAGCTTGAGTTCGTTTTGAGTTCTTGTCTTCAGAATTGAAGCGCAGGCCTCAGAGTCTTCTGTTAGTTCTGGGTCAAGAGGAGCTCAGTGACTTGCAAGCATTTTCCCCAGCACAGGGGAAAGACTTAACTCTTTCAAACACATTTCAGCTGGGGAGCTGTGCTTTGTGAAGGGAGAATGTTTCTTTAGTATTTTATTCAGTATTATATTCCATAGCCCATGACAGAAAACAGTCATTTTGCCACTTAGTTTTGTCGATGTTTGTCTGTCACCACACTTTTATCCGCAGCCCAGGCAATCTTCACACGGTATGTGAATTGTTAAGTTTCATCGCTAGTCCACCTACACCCAGACCATTCTTCAAGAAGAGCATGGCCTTTGCAATATAAAAACCTGTTTATGCTATTTATGCCCCAGAGCTGGCCAGACAGGAAACCCCACAGCTTACTGTGTCCTGGCAGACAGTTTCTAAACGGAAGCCTGAATCCCAGCAGCTTCAATTTTCTCCATTGGCTAACACTCAATTGAGTTTTTCATTTGCCCTGGTCTATTTTTAATTTAATTAAGTAATTAATGTGTGTGTGTGTGTGTGTGTGTGTGTGTGTGTGTGTGTGTGATGTATATGCTGCAACTCACATGTGGAGGTCACTGGAAAGCTTTCCAGGTTCTTTTACTCTCCCAGGTGGGATCCAAGGACCAAACCCAGGTGAGGCTTGGAAGTAGCACCTGTACAAACCAGGAAGCCATAGCACTGGACTTCAGCCATGACCTCTACCTGCATAGTGCTTTAGCACATAGGTTCTTCTCTGTAACACATTTTCTTCATTTTATTTTTCTCATTAACACCTGGTTGTCTTTAAAACTTTGGTGATGTTTCTTTGGAAGGCATGCTGTTCACTTCACTTAAAATTCTTAAGCAATCTGTTTTTATCTCGATATAATCGCTTGTTTTTGGTCTCTTATTTATTTCCCTACCAGATTGAGAGCCTCCAAGGAGCAGGCAGCAGGTTTGGTGCTGGGAGATGCATTCTGTCTCCTGGAAGCATAAATGAAGATTCCTGTCTGTACTGTGTTATGTGTAAGTACCCTTAAAAGTGCACTGAGCACTGCACGGTGACTAAACACCTTTCTTGGAGTACAGCGATGACATTTCCCATCTTGTGTCTTGGAAGTCAGTGTTGCTTTTATCTGTTCTTAAAAATAATATAAAGTCTGTGTACTCTTCTGTAACCCAGGACTGACCTGGAACTGACAGAGAACACAGGCTGCCGTGGACCCTGGTGCTGGGATTGCAGGTCTGAGTCCCCCGTGTGGCCTGTTTGGTCCTCTGCTTCCAGCTCTTGGAAGCTTGCACGCCTGCGTTCTTCCTTACTTCCAGTGTGTGTGTGTGTGAGTGTGTGTGTGTGTGTGTGTGTGTGTGTGTGTGACTAGTTTTCATTGATTCTACTGTACTAGTACTCAATTAACTCTGATTGGATTTCCCTGCTTCTTAGATCTGTGAATGGAAATTTAGAAAAATTTCAGCCATTAATCCTTCATTTTTTCCCAAGCCTTCTCTGTACTTCCCTTGAGATATGAGGGGACACTGATAAGGTCAACAATTAGAATGTTTTGTGTCGTCTCACTGCTGACTGTTCCCTTAAATGCTCACCTTCTCTGCTTTGATTAGGCAGGGTTGTTGCAGATCCTCAGGCACAGTGGTTTTTTGAGACAGAGCTTCTATACATAGCCATGGCTATCCTAGACTCAACTTTGTAGACCAGGCTGGCCTCCACCTGCCTCTGCCTCCAGAGTGTTGAGATTAAAGGTGCATGCCATCACTCCCGACCCTTGTCAGCTGTCTATTTTGTTATTAATATTTGCATATTTTTCATGACAGATATTATATTTTTTTGCCTTTAAAACTTCTATTTTATTTTTTATAATTTTGCTTTCTATATCATTATTTTTGTATCTTTCAAAACTTCTTGAAGGCATTCACTGTTTAATCTTATGTCATCGATCTATTATCTCTGCCTTCCTAGGTTAACTTCTACATGGTTTCTTCTCATCATAGCTCACATTTACTCGTCTTTTTGTGTATCAGATAATTTGTTGTTGTTTGAGATAGGGTCTCATGGTCAAGCTGGCCTACGCAAACAAAGATGTCATTGAACCCGTGATCTCTCTGCCACACCTCCTGCGTGGCAGGATTATAAATGTGCACTGCCACATCTGGTGTATTATTATCATCTTTTAAAGAATTTTTTATTAATTTATTCTTGTTACATCTCAATGGTTATCCCATCCCTTGTATCCTCCCATTCTCCCCTCCCTCCCATTTTCCCCTTATTCCCCTGCCCTATGACTGTTCCTGAGAGGGATTTCCTCCCCCTGTATATGCTCATAGGGTATCAAGTCTCTTCTCGGTGACCTGCTGTCCTTCCTCTGAGTGCCACCAGGTCTCCCCCTCCAGGGGACATGGTCAAATGTGAGGCACCAGAGTTCGCACCACATTTAATTTTTGTGGGGATGTAATAGAGAAAAAATTAAATGGAAGACAAATGAAGAATACGTGCTCAGGATTCATTCTCCCTGCTTTTCAATCTCTTCTGGCAGCTTCGTGAGAATCCACGTCTTCAGTCCTTCCAGCTCAGTTTTGTTCAGCTCATGGCAGATGTTTGGAAGACTGTGAAACGTTGTGCTCACTCCTAGAGATTTCAGTTTTGAGTTTGTTTCCTCGCCCCAAGAGTGAAGAACTAGCTCATCTGCAGTGCCGTGACACTGAAATAGCTCTGGGAGCATGCCGTCATCTTGCTGATCACCTTGCTGAAGACCCTAGTAAACAGCAGATTCTTTATTCAGAAAACTAGAAAGCGCAAACACTCCTGCCACGCCTTGGTGTTTTCTATATGCTAAATGCATCGCCATGCCGCCTCCCATAGAAAATCCCCCTATTAATATCCTGCTCTTCTGGATGCCGTTTTTCACTTCCTCATCAATCAATCCAGTGAGCACTTGACACATTCTATCAATTGACTCAAGGTGTTCTGGGCAGTCCTTAGATATTTTAAATTTGTCAAACCACACATTGGAGAGCTCTCCCTTCATAGGAGTATATGGCCTGAGGGGAGCCGTTGGATAAATAATCTTTATGTGCCGGAATGTTAAGTCTTGGTTTAGCACCTGCTTGATCCACTGTCCCATTTCTTGGCCAGAATCACCTGAGCCATGCAAGAATATCACCGAGGCACTGTGTCTCCCCACCAGGGACACCACACAACGACGCAGGTACCCTACGCTGGGTGTAGCAGCCATGATGCAGCCAGGAGGCAGTGCCTATTATTACCATCTTGGTGTGTGTTTAGTGTATGTGTGTGGTGTATCAGTGTGTATAAGTGACTGTGTGTGCATTGATGCCTGCATGAGTGCGGAGGCCAGAGAGTGGCATTGGGCATCCTCCTCGTGACATGAAGCCCATATATTTGGCTGGGTTAGCTGGTCCATGAGCTTCATAGCTCTTTTTATCTGTAGATAGTCACTGTGCCCAGTGTTCCCATGGTGCCCAGGATCTGAAGTCAGGTCCTGTGTTTGTACAGTAGACTTCTTTCCTGATGAGCTGTGCCCATACCTGTATGATGGCATATGGGTTGCTGTTGTGAAATACATGGCTATTTAGATTTTTTGGACTTGCTTTAAGGGTTATTAGATTATCAGTTCAGTTTTTAATCATCAGCTTCATGTTTTTGAGGTTCATTTTGAAGCTCTCTTAGGATAGGTCTAGTGTCTTGCTTTTAATATGCTTAATTATCTAAGCACCTGCAATGAATCAACATAATCTATCACTATGATTATTATTAATTTAAGTGTTTGGATTTTGTTAAAAGATGCAAGTAGTTTCCTATGACTGGTTCATTTGAGAAAGACATGAACACATAATTAAGAAAATAGAAATGACTAAGGAAAATTAGATTTAAAAAATTTGAAATAATCTTATGATTACCAAGAAATTTTAGGAAGAGAACAAAAGCATTTATGTATTTCCTGGCCAGAGAAAATTGACTCCTGGTATGAACCTCCAGCAGCTTGTGCAAGCAAGGCCCTGTTCTGAGTGACTAGACAGAAAAGATCAGATTAACTAGCATTTTAATACTACCTAAGCCATAGAGGGCAATGGACTTTTACCAGCTGTTCCCGGAAGTCCTCGGAGGAAATGATTCCACCTCTTGCTCATGTATCTTTGTTCTCTCTCTCTGTTTCTGTCTCTGTCTCTGTCTCTATGTCTCTCTCTCTGTTTCTGTCTCTGTCTGTCTCTGTCTGTCTCTGTCTCTCTCTCTGTTCTGTCTCTGTCTGTCGTCTGTCTGTCTGTCTGTCTCTGTCTCTCTCTCTCTGTTTCTGTCTCTCTCTCTCTGTCTCTGTCTTTTGTGGGAGGTGTTTCCTCTTGACATGAGTCAGATTCAGTTATTTAAGGGGTACACAGACGCCTCAGCTTATCTTATACTGCCTCATAGCCTAGTTTGTTTTTTGTTGCTGTGATAAGCACTATGATCAAAAAGGCCTCGGGAAGAAACAGTCTGTTAGCTTCCAGGCTATGGTCGTTCATCCAGAGGAGCCTAGACAGGATCTCGGTGCAGACGCTTGAAGCAGGGACTGCATAGGATCACTCTTCTGGTTTGCAGTTTAGAGGAGTCCAGATCCAGCCATGCTGACAAGCAATTGTAGGTGTGACAGCCTGTGATTAAACGTCACTCTCTATATTTAGCAGGGAAATGACAAAAGGGTCCTGCGCTGTTCTGACATCCTTTGGAGTGCTACAAGATCTCAGCCCACTGCAAGCACGCTGAGACAATACATTTGAATCACCCATTTGTTATGGCATACACAAGAGATAAACATGCGTACTTTACATTTCCCTCTCTTTGACACATTTTCCTAATATATGAATTGACAAGCAAATTCACCCGTCTGACGTTTTGTATAGCATATTTATTTAAAATGTTTTAAATTGAAATAGAATTACATCACTTTCCACCTTCCTTTCTTCCTCCAGCCTCTCCCAGGTATGTTTTCTGTAACCCATCCTCCGTTCCCCTACTCTTAAGTTGATAACCCTTCTCTTTTAATTATTATTGTCACAATGTGTCTACACATTTCACACACACACACACACACACACACACACATGCATACATACACATGCACACACACACACACACACACACACGCACATACACAACCTGCTAAGCCTGTTTATATTATTTGTGCATATATGGTTTCGGGGCTGACTATTCTGTGTTGGACAACTAATAACTGGGCTCATCTCCGGGCAATCACTGGAAGAGGCTAATTCTTAGTTCCTTATAGTTCTTTGTCTAGGGGGTAGCACCTGAAAACTTCCCCCCTTCCACATTACTATGTCTACTGATAATGCTATTGCTCCAATTTTGTATATGCAGCCATTTCTAGGAGCGACTGTTTCACAGCAGACTTCCCGGGTCTTACAATCTCTCTGTTTCCTCTTCTGAGATGTTCCCTGGACCACAGTTGCAGCAGCTGTCATATAGATGTATCCACTGAGGCTCGACTCTCCATGGTCTGCCTGTTTCTACATGGTGTCTAGTTGTGCTTTTCTGTGACAGTCTTAATTTTCTGTAAAGAGGCTTCTTGGATGAGGGTGTGGTAGCTACACTTATCCAGGAAAGTGGATCCTGGACCTCCTTTGATTTCAATGCAGGCTAAGAATTTATAAAGACAATATGCAGAAAAATAGAGTAATCTTGGCTGGTTATTTCTCCCAACAACCTTTCTCAATTCCTCCTTTTTTGCTGAGTACTAATGAGGCTTCTATTTGCATGCTTGGTTTTCTGCTACTTGTAGATCAATATTTCCCTACTGATACAAGCAGATAGAGACAGTTTTGGCTTAGCAATTTAGACTTACAGGCTATAAGAAGGAAGGTCAAACTACCAGTATAAATCAGAGTAGCTAGTT
The DNA here is from genome assembly GCA_907169655.1 of Acomys percivali. Lineage (NCBI taxonomy): Eukaryota > Metazoa > Chordata > Mammalia > Rodentia > Muridae > Acomys > Acomys percivali. The sequence goes on from OU015749.1 coordinate 71,004,174, forward strand.
TCAAAAGAGCTGAGGTTCTCCCCTCTACCCCCGCCGTTAGACTGAACAATGCTATAAAGGGTCGGAGAGACCATATGCCAGTGTTTTTAGCAGCAGAGCACAATTGCAGTCTCATGTGTAGTATGAGCACAAGGATAAAGTGCTTTGATGCTCACCTCCCCATCCTGGATCCTCTATGACCTTGGCTTTTAGCTCAGATATTAGTCTTCATAACATTCCTGTCAAGTAAAATGGTTACATTACTGTGCACTGGTTATTTCTGAATTGCTATACCAGGTCATCTTACTAGTAGAAAGGTGAGCAAGCCTTGGGCAATGAAGTATAATGTGGGCTCATAGTAGAAGGATATAAATTAGAGAGACGGATTCTTCTTGGTGGAAATGGGGAGACTGGGCAATCTGGGCTTGAATGAGGAGCTGGAGATTAAAAGCTCAATGTGGCCTGAAGAGTAAAGGAAAAGAAAAAGGGGAAGAGAGAGAAATCTCATGTTAGGTAGCCTACGCCACTTTCAAGTTTTGTTTTCCATAATTCATCATTTAATATTGCTTAGCATCCTAAGACTGTTGTAACTGAAATAGCCTAGATTCATTCTCTCATAGTTTCCAAAGTCAGGAGTCTAGGACCTGGGTTTGACAAGGCTGTGCTCTTTCTAAAGGCTGAAAGCAAGGTGTTTTCTGGCTAGTTCTCAGTTTCTTGTACCTGTTTAGTAAACATGTTGTTATAATAGCTCCTTTGTTTTCCAGGAAATTGGTACCCAATTTTCCTTCTTAAATTCTGAAGGTAGGCCTGGTGGCGCATACCTTTAAAAAAACAATATATTTATTTTATTTATTGCATATGAGTGCCTTATCTGAAGAAGAGGGCACCAGATCTCATTATATAGTGTTGTGAGCCACCATGTGGTTGCTGGGAATTGAACTCACTACCTCTGGAAGAATAGGCAGTGCTTTTAACCACTGAGCCGTCTCTCCAGCTCAGGTGGCACCTGTCTTTAATCCCAGCTCAGTACTCAAGGAGGCAGAGGCAGAGGCAGCTGGATCTTGATGATTTCAAGGCCATCCAAATCTACAAAGTGAATCCAAGACAACCAAGGCTACACAGAGAAACTCTATCTCAAAAGACCAAACCAAACCAGGCAAACAAAACAAAGAAAAACAAAAAAAAGGAAAAAAAAAAAAAAAGAACATAGTTCCTTTAGGATGGCTGGGCTCTAACATGGCCTCATTGATGGTAAGTACCAGATGTGAAACAATTTACAAGAGGATGAATTTGCTTCAACTTGCAGTTTAATGACATATTGTCTAACAGTAGATGGAAGGCAAGGTGGCTAGAGTATCTGGCAAGTTGTCACATTGGGTTGGCTGTCAGGAAGCAGAGAATGGACAGGAAGTGGAACTGGGCTATATGACCTCAAGCTCCACTCTCAACGACCCATTTCCTTCCATGAAGTTCTACCCTTTAAAGGCTCTACAGCCCCTTGGAAATTGCCTCCATCTGAGACCAAGGGTTCAGATACCTAAGTCTATGCAGAACATTTTACATTCAGACCACAATAGCCTCATGGGGGACAGGAACTCTTTTAAGTGGAGGGGACACTATTTAACCCACTACACTTACTGTCCTTATCAATGAAGTAAAAGATCTTGCCCCCATGACACTGTTTTTTCTATTCAGTTCTATCATGTATGAGATGGAGAACTTTACTATCAACCCTCAGGTTGAGTATGAGAAGGTGTTTATAAACCTTTGACTTCTCTTTTTTCTTTTTTTCCCTTTCAATACCTTGTTTCCCTTTGGATGTGTCATGGCTTCCTCAACAGGTTGGGTTTAGTTGGCTAGGTCATCATGGGCCCACTCTTAGTATGTGGACATTCAAATCACCTAATAAGTACAAATTTTATGGATCAGTCAAAACAACAACAACAAAACACCTTCTGAGTGTAGACTGAGTCTGCCATATGATTATTAGCAGCATGGGTTCTGAAGATGGTCTGACAGATTTGACTCCTATCAACTATAACTCTGAGAACTGGTTAGCGTTCTCTTCCCTCAGTTTCCTCATTTGTGAAACAAGCATCACAGTGGTACCCACTGCCTCTATGTGTCTATTGCTACACTTGCTTTTAGGTATTCACCCATTGGTGCTTAGAGTTTGTATACCAGGAACCTTCAACTATGGAGAGAAAGCAATATAACGAAAGATGAGTGGACATTGAAGTACATTCTGGTGTATGCTTATGTATCACATGAAAGCCAGGTGTTATATGAAATGCTTAAAAAATACCTGAGCACACAGCTGGGAGCACGGTTGTATGAGCATTGATTTCTCCAGTAGCAGTGCTCTGACCATATTATCCCTGTAGCTTTGGATTCCTCTTTGTTAAGATTTTAGTTTGTACTACATTTTAGATTTTGTTTCTATTTTCCCTACCAGACACAAAGCCTCTAGCATCCTCTTAGTGAATATCCGTTTGCTGAACTTCACACTGGTTGGTTTCTGTAGATGGTTGAAAGGATTAAACAAGATTATGTACATAAAGTAGGTATGTGTTCCGTTGACAATAAGTGTGCAAGGCTGAGGATGTAGCTTAGCAGTAGAGTGCTTCTTTAGTGTGCACAATGCCTTCGCTGTGGTCCCCAGCACTGCAAAAGTGAGATGGTAGTTGCAGGAGGTGCAAGTAGGTATGCTCAGAGTTGGAATGATCACAGTAAATGTCTGTAAATAAGCCAATAAGCAGAAGCAATGAGTTTGGCAAATGGAGTTTTTGTGAGAAAGTCTCATGAGAACTTGATATGCTGATAAAGGAGGGCTGGCTTTCATTTGTAGAGCTCAAAGTTTGAGAATCTTTGACAGATCAATTTGAAGAAGAAGCAAAATTGAGGACTGAAATGGAATGCATTCCAGGCACTGTTTACTGCTGTCAGTGGTGCCCCAGAAGACTGAACCTCATATCTGCAGTTCTATTTAGAAACAAATGCTACTTCTTTTGTATTGCCCAGAGAAAGCATTCTAGAAAACAACCTTTGAAGAAAACGGCCTTTGTTCCTGGCACAAAAGACTATGAAAGGAAAACTAATAAAGAATGTTAAAGCCTTTTGTTCGACATGCATCCGTGCAGACTCATTATTCTGAGGTGCAAAGGTGTATACCTAAAGCCCAATGGGACAGGCAATATCCTGCTGATGGATGCAATATCCTAACTATGCACATGCATATTCATAAGTTGCCAATTATTCTTTTGAAGTTGGATAAATTATGCATTTGAAAACTAACAACTGGAAGTATGATGCATATGGAAACCGTCAGCACCCTGAGATAAAGACTGAAGGAAAGCGGATTACTGCAGCCGCTCTTTTCCTGTCAAGTTTCTCCGATTTTGTTTCTAATCACCAATCCCTGCCCAGTTCTTTTAACTACCTCCATAGCCCAATTATTCTTTAGGCATTGGGGAACAGGGCGATACCCCAAGCTGCACTGGGTCTAATTGCTAACCATAGACTTGGTGTTTGAAGATAAGCTCCTATTTTGAATTAAGGGCTGAAGCTATTGTCAACTTCTAACACTTTTCGCTGTGAGATCAACTTGTCAGAATCCTTCACTCTGCTAGGATCCATGGAGTTCATATTTTTGTCACATACTGTCCTGTATGTTAGATAATTATGAATAATTACTCTTACACTCTCAAGCTAGTACAGAAGACAGGCTATAAGGAGGGAAGAAAAATAATATTGTTTCCAAGTTGCAGTGTGTGCTATGAAGAAGATAAACAGGGCAAGGGTTGTGGAGATAGCTTATTTGACAAAATGCCAGTTCTGACCTGAGTTCCATCTGAGAGCCTACATAAAAATCTGAATGTGGCACCACATGCTTGTAACTCCAGCACTAGGAAGGTAGAGAGAGGCTCCTCACTGGGGCTTCCTGGCCAGCCTGTCTAGTCTACTTGGTGAGCTCTAGGCCACTGAGAGATTCTGCCGAAAATCAAGTTAGATGGTGCCTGAGATCGAACACCTGAGGCTGACCATCATCTTACACACACACACACACACACACACACACACACACACACACACACACA
>OU015749.1:71008259-71037920 GCA_907169655.1 Acomys percivali
ACACACACACACACACACACACACACACACACACACACACACACACACACGTACATGGTACCTATACATATATGTGCTCCTCCTGCACACAGAGGGACACACACACACACACACACACATAGACATAGAGAAAATGAATGAACGGAGGGGGAAGAGTGGTTAAAGTGCAGGTTCTGGGACATTCTGCCCATTTACGTGTATATACTTAGTGGTAAGACCTTCTCTATATGGTAAGAAGTGGAGTTACGAGGGATAACGGCTCCTAGGACTCAGGAAGATTATCCTTGGAAGTTAAAGTCATGATGCCTGGCTGTGCAGAGATGAGAGTATCCATATGTGTGCTGTATATTTTGGGAGGAGTTGTTTTTGTTGGTGGCGACTTTTGCATTGCTTTTGTGTTTTCACTTATTTGACAGTTATTCAGCTCTCCTGCTTTGGGTAATGGATAACATGAGACCTGCCTGCAATGTCAGAGTGCTCTTTGTGGGCCTCTCTGATTGGAGACTCTCTGGGCAGCTGTCTGTGTCTGTGAGAGCTTAGGTACCTCTTTCATGTGCTCCCTTGGGGGCCATCCATCTATTTTTCTCCTCCATGCCCTCTCCTGAGACCCAGAGCTTCAAAAACCACAAGCCTCCTGTGTGACATGATAAGGAAGGCATAGTAGAGTTCTTATTAGTGAAAACATGTGGCATGATCTTTAAAAATAATTGCATTTTTCTGAGTTGCAATACAATTCTCTTGTATTTCTCCAAGTCTCTTATGGCTCTGATAAGAATTAAATGGAAATGGACTAGTTAAGACAAAAAAAAAATTGAAACATAACATATAAGACAGATCATGTGCTGCATTCAGGTTCTAGGGATAATAGCTAAAGCTTCAGTAAAGGGGACGAGTCCATGAACAAATAGATGGATGGGTGGAGACAGAACATAAACAGTAGTGAAGTGTTCCCTGGGGAAGGTTGTCCTACACCAGGAATTTGATTTGTTCCCCCTTGCAGTGGATAAATCTGTAATTTCAGAAGGATCTAGTAGTGTGAAAATGTCCATAAATACTGGCCTTGCTTAGCTAGCTCACTTGGCTCTGATTCTATACTCACCAAGCAGTTGTGTGCCCATAATTTGGCTTCCCAAATAGATCTGCCCACGTTGAAAGCAAATTTTGTCATGCTGGCAGATATATCTCAGATGCACATAATGGTTCTATTTTTCACTGAAAATGAACAAGTTGGGTCTGTTTGTACTTCAGCCAGTTGTGAGTTCAGTTTTCTAGAGTTATTTTCCTTGCATCTGCTCTACTCTGTGACAAGGATGGAATAAAAGTTCTGTGCTTTCAGAACCGAGGACTAGAACAGGAGCTGTGACAACTCTCCCAAGTTTCTCTGCCTTGTTAGGGGACCACGTAAGTTGAAAGGTTGAGCTACTCAGAAAGTGACTGAGAAGACTCTGATACTTTGGCTGTTTGAGGATAAGAGACTTTTATTTTGATTTTATGAAGGTGCCATTTTGGAAAGGATTACAACCTCATAGAGGATGATGGGTAGTCAACTTACCACTTCAGTGTAGGTGCTGACAGTAGATGATGGGGAAAGAAATAAGGATGAGAATATAAACCTCACATTATAGGGACCAAATGATGGCCGTCCTGTTCCATGCTTCTGGGTCCCAGGGGAGAAACAGTGAATCCAGATGGCTGTATGACATAGACCCTTGGAGCTCATGGAGGATAACTCTTCCCATGGGGAAGTCTTTAGATGAATAAGAAAGAGGAAGGAATTCCAAAAGGGGAGAGTGGGAGCATTTAACATAGAGTGAAGATAAAGTTTTCTAGATGGCTGTCAGTGCAGTCTTGAATAGAAGGGAACATCAAGATTGTATAGGACTACCAGAGAGGCTTCTGGTTTTCTAAGATTTCTGGAGGAGGCTTTCTCTATGTAGCCTTAAAAGCAGATTTGTCCTTTATGTATTTTTGATATTAGCCCTTTGTCAGATGTAGAGTTGATGAAGATCTTTTCCCAGTCTGTAGGCTGCCTTTTTCGTTCCATTAACAGTGTTCTTTGTCTTACAGAAGGATTTCAGTTTCATGAGGTCCCATTTATTAATTGTTGATTTTAGAGCCTGAGATGTTGGTGTTCTGTTCAGGAAGTTGTCTCCTGTGCCAGTGAGTTCAAGGCTCTTCTTCACTTTCTCTTCTAATAGATTTAGTGTGTCTGGTTTTATGTTGAAGTCTTTGATCCGCTTGGACTTGAATTTTGTGGTTTAAAATAGACTTTTCAGGTCTTTTTGGTAATAAGAGAAACATTGTGATAACACAAATGACTGGTGACAGGAGCAGAAGCAGATACGAGTCCCAAGGTAGAATACCTGATCATTTCACTGCAGCCATTGCTTTTAGTCACATGACCTTTTCTGTTGCTTCAGTAAAAATACCAATAAAAGAAAGTTAAAGGAATATCGGTTTGCATTGGCTTGTGGTCTTTCACAGTATGGAACTCATAACAGCAGGAAGATCCACATTCCAAAGTCAGGAAACAGAAGTGAATGCTGGCATTGTTTTCTTTCTCTCTTTTCTTTTTTGTTAGCTCAAAATTCCAACCCATGGAACAGCACCACTCACAGTGGGTGGATCGTCCCTGTTCAGTTAACCTAATCTACATAGTCACAGGATGCCCAGAAGCTACCTAATCTAAATGACCTTTCATAGGAAAGTTCTATATCCTGTTAAAATGTGACAGTTTATGTCAATGTATATCAATGACACCACGATGAAGTTTCAAAAGTGAATGTCTTAAGCAAATATAGCCAGAAGTTTATATTTAAAAAATCTGTAAAAGTCCTAAGGAATGGATTTTCAGTACTTTCCTCCTTTTCACCTTAGTTAACCATTCCCCTCTCCCCCTTGTGTCTTAATATAGACAAGACTTACACTTGCAATGTCTTTGCAGTAAAAGAGCTTTTGGCTGTGTTGAAGTTCTCCAGAAAGGAATCCAACAGTCCTCTTTGACGTTGGCCTTCTGTTGCTCACAGGCCACATGGAAAGCAGTGATGGAGTTTTGCGATGAAGAATGTGCAGGCAGAAGGTAAGGATGCAGGACCTGCTGACTCTAGCAGGCATCCAGCAGCTAGGATAATTACACAAGAGACCAGTCTGCCATGAAGTCAGAGCACTTGATCAGTTCACAAGAAAAATGATGAGAAATATGTGCCTCAAAGAACAGAATCAAACAATATGAATGTGGCCCAGTGAAACAGGACTTTGAGAGGAGCAGTTGAGAGATGCTAAGTTTGTCCCACTAGAATATGATCAATCTAATTATAAGAAACTTCCCATCATCAATAGAACTAATTGCTGCCTTATCATCAACGCAGAGGTCTGCCTGTTTTGCTGTCTACCTTACCCTCCAAGCTTTAGGTATCATTCCAGGCACACAGTAGAACATAATGAATGCTCTAGTCACATGAATGCAGCACCATTTAAGATTAATTTATTCTTCGATAATTTCATACATTTGTATAAAGCATTATGATCACACCCATCACTCCATTCTCCCTTATCATCCCTCTGCCCACACCCTTTCATATCACCAAGATCTCATTTTATGTTTTGGTTTTCCTTTATGGCTCACTGGATATGAACAGGGCCACTCGCAGGGGAATAGGAATGAAGCATAAGTGCCTCACTAATGGCGATATCACTGGGACAATGACTTCCTCTCCTGACTGCCCCAGGAGCGCCTAACCCATGTAGAACTAACTGTTCACTATACCAGGCTTGTGTGGGCCTTAGGCAGGTCATGGTAGTCTTGTGAATTCATGGCCACCTTGGCCATGCCACGCTCTAAGAGAGCACTCGATAGCTTTCCCCCTATTTCACAGCTTTTACATTCTTTCCACCTCTTCTGTGATATTTCCTGAGCTTGGAAAGGATAAGAGCCAGCACTTTATTTCAATTCCTTTCTTTCCTTCCAATGCCTCATTGTCTTGTATTTCACTTAATGTCTAAACTCCTGGGTAGCTTATTATTTTTTTTTATAGTGAGTTTTTCTGGAAAAAAATCCTTCAAACACTCTGGAGTTTACTTCTATATTTCATGGATCCTTGAACAAATCCTAAGAAACGTTGATGGACTTTGTAGAAACTCCTGTACATCAACCCGAATGCCCCAGGGTTATCTTTTGTACAAGGGGATTAGCAAAGCTTTGGAGTCTGTGGCCAATCTCCATTACAAATGAGCCTGCTATGACCAGAGGGGCCTGAACAGCCCAGGAGGAACTTAAGGGAATTTTTTAAAAGTTGAGCTGTCAACGCTTGTCTGCTAAGCAGACAAGACATGTAGCCACAGAACTATTTTTTTTAAAACATGTCTTATAGAGGGTAGAAAATAGCCTACTTTGAGAAGATCAGTAGTCACCTTTCAAATTATATAAAAAGTAAACATTTTATTTTAAGGCAACACTCTCAGCTTTTGAGCAAGAAATAAGAAAAAGAGTGAAGGGTCTCAGCAGTCAGAGCCATGGGTGTTCGGTAACACCATGTGTCAGAGTCAACTTTAGTCCATTTTTCTTTTTTTTCTTTTTTCTTTTTTTGGTTTTTTGAGACAGGGTTTCTCTGTGTAGCCTTGGCTGTCCTGGACTTGCTTTGTAGACCAGGCTGGCCTCGAACTCACAGTGATCCACCTGCCTCTGCCTCCCTAGTGCTGGGATTAAAGGCGTGTGCCATTTTTCTCTGCTCAGGATTGAAGCCTTTTTGGGAATCTAGGCTGTAGTTTGTTTTTTCCAAGTTGGGCATAGTTACTTAGGTTTATATAATACCAAGTATCTTCCAGGTCCCACTCATCTTCTTTGACTGGAGGTAAGACAGATATGGTCGGTGCCCTTTTATAATTTATCATTTGTAATAATATGACATGCAGACTCATAGTTTCATACTGTAGTCTGGTTTGTGTTGGTGGAAGCTCAGGTTTTTGTGACAATAAAGTAAAAGGCTAGAGAATAATTTATTAACTGAAGGTAAAGAAGATGTAAAACAAACGGGAAGGGTAGAGGGTAGGGAGGGGAGAGAGAGGGAGAGAGAGAGAAAGAGAGAGAGAGAGAGAGAGAGAGAGAGAGAGAGAGAGAGAGAGAGAGAGAGAGAGAGAGAGAGAGAGAGAGAGAGAGAGAGAGAGAGAGAGAGAGAGAGAGAGAGAGAGAGAATCAGGAATTTAGCCAATTTTGGGCCCCAGTGCAGAGAGAATTGGGAATAACCATTGGTGAGACTACAGATGGTCATTCAGATGAAAAGGATGGTACAGACTACAGAAAAGTAAGAAAGGTTTAAACTATGGGTGTGTGGGACACTGGGAAGAGGGGCAAGTGGCTCATTGGGTAGTTCATGACTCTTGGAAGAGTTTGAAGGGACTGCTAGTCTGCTTGGCACTGAGCTACATGGGCTTGCATTTTTACTTATCCCACGTAGAGGATACTCTAGGTATTGGGCTGACTGTAGATGCATATTAGAGCCTTTTCAAAATGCAGATGGAAGCTTAGCTGTATCAGATTACTCAAGAGACATATGTTAAAAAAAAAAAAAAAGATGTGAGGAAGGAATGGGATTCCTTTAGACTGGCATAGTTACATGCTGGGAAGGAGCTGCCTCCACACGACACTGAAAAACAGTAGCCAGAGAGCCTAGGAAACTGTCCACGCAGGCATCTTGCCACCAAGGTTAGAGGACTGAAGGTTTAAAGAAAAGGAAATTTGGTGAGAAGACCCAAGAGGAGTTGAGAGAAATTATCATCAGAGGCATTTGGTGTGGGCAGTGCTTGGTTCAGACCGGAAGGAGAACACTAGAGCGGAAACATCAGGGAAGCAGGAGGCGGTGTAATGGTGTCTGATGCATCGCATTCTAAACTGTGGTCTCGGCAGCACCAGCCTGTGTTACACTGTGCCAGTCCTCTCAGGCCTTGGCTCTGAACACAGGATACTTGGGCTTTTCCTTGTGTATACCATCCTAGCACACAACATGAGTAAGCACTGCCCGAAACACGTTGGGACAGATAGGAGACTATTCTGTGTTATAAATTTCAGTTTTTTACACCGTGTATAAACAAAATTCTGATTTTAAAGAATGGCAATAGTTTTGTTACAGACGACAAAGACTTTCAATATTTTCCTACTAAGCAGGGCCTTCCAGACCCAACAGGACTGGTACACATATAACCTCACAGAGACTGTGGCAGCATGCACAGGGCCTGCGCAGGTTTCAGTCAGCTGTGGCCACTGTGCTGAGAATGGAAGTAGATATGAGGCCCTGTGCTAAGCAAACACTATCTCTAGTTGTCAAACACTTGCAAAGGAAAAAGTTTCTCCAACAGAGTCTCACTGGGTATGCAAGTATAGTTGACAGGAGGCACCTGCCCAGCTGTAAATGCCAACATGAAATGAAGTCGATAATATTTTTGGAGAATTTTCTTTGTTTCGTACTGCTTTTTTTTTGAACAATTTTTTTTTTACCTTATTGGTCTTCTGCTTATATATTATGGTTTCCAATTTTGTGTTTTTATGAGTTATATGTTCATGTGTACCTTTGTCTCTTGGTATGTCTGTATTTCTTTTTCTTTGTTTTTATTCACCTGTTTTTCTTTATTATTATGTTACTTTTTAATATATACATTTATATTATTACACATGAATAAAATAAACTACATACAACAGGAAGAACCATGAGACAGCCAGGAATTATGCAACTGTTACAGTCATAGTGATTTGGCTATTTATATTTGGCAAACTTGAAGTAAACATCTTTCCTATCTTGTTAGGTATAAATTTCTGAATGAAGATCAATATCTATCATCTATCATTTCTATTAACTTAAAATAATTATCTTGATCTAAAAACATCTTAACCTCTAACCTACTAAGTTTAATTGAAAGACTTAACTATCTAGTCTTCAAACCCATCAGAGACTTGAGAAGGGATAAAACTTAAATAGCTGAGTGAACCCAGAGTGTAGGTTAGCAGCTTCCAAAATGAAAAAAATGACTGAGATAGTTTACTGCCTCAACATTCACATAACACTCTCTATAATGTTGGAGCACCATCTTCAGCCTTCTGGTCCAGTATATCTGACAAACATATTTGTGAGGCAGGAATTATTGAGGGCTTGCTTACCCTGTCTTGGCAGAGCTCAGCCTTTGACTCTGACTGCATCTAAACTTGCCTATTTTTAGGCAGAATTCTGTCTGTGGCAGAAATGAGGACATTTTGCCAAGTGGCTTGTTTGCCCCATTTGAAGCCAACTCCATAGGGAGGTTCTTTGATGCTCATCATCTTCTTTGAAGTAGGCAGGGCATTGCCAGGAGTTAACTTGTCTTGTTATCAAATAGTCCTTAGAATAATAAAAACATCTTTAAATGCCATATTCTGTAGGTCTCTGAGGCATTTGAAGACCTTATTTGATTATTTTACCTTATATCTCTATAGAATCATATCTATTTACTAGACCTAGAAGATGTATTCTTGTGACAAAATTAGACTAGTATTTGATATGACCATGGTTTGTATCAATATACAAAATTCAATAACACCTCATTAAAAATAACCTTATTTGTGAGTAACTATTAAGGCCTTGAGATGAGGAGCAGATTCAATAATCTACCTTCTGTTCTATACTCCCTCTATATTTCTATATCCCCCTTTCGTTCTTTTCAGCTCCTATCGCCTTACTTACAAAAGAAAGATAAAGGAAAAGATAGACACCCCTGAGTCCAACCTAATTTTCTCTCTGTATAAGACCAATAATAACTTATAATGAATTCCTGATGAAAATAAGCATCTGTAGACCAAGAGAGTAAACAGAAACCTAGCCAATCCCCCTTAGAGGAAGTGGGACATCATTCTCTTAAGGTTTCTTCAGGCTGATTTAGGGCAAATAATACCTTTGAAGCTCTCCCACCCCCAAATGGGGAAGTGGTTAAGTAAGCCTGAGATAGCATTTGTGGTCCATTTTACAAATGTTGCAAAATTCCAGGCTTAATAGGAGTCCTGTGTGGGACAGTCTGAAATGCTGAACCAATTGGGATCAGAAGCTTTCTACAACACTGTCCTGGAAGCTGCCCTGTTCTGATAGGTAGCAACAACTGAGGCACCTGGGCCTGGAACATGGAGGATGCAGGATGTCAGCATCCAGTATGCTAAGAGGAATGAATCCTTTCAGGTCTGATCCAGTGTCTGTGTCCTGTTCTTTTGTTCTGAAAACGTAATTTCTCACAAGCATTATAGGGTTCTAACATTATGATTGTATAAGGTGTACAGGATGTACAGAGCAATTAAGGCTGGTTCTCTGCTCATTGTATTAACAGAAGTAAGACACCTGCAACTCTTCCTTCATGCCATACTGAGAATGGCCTCTAATTATAAGTCACAGAGAATCTATGACCAACATGAAGCCTTGTCTGTGCATAGATCTTTGAATCTCAGCCAGTCACAGTGCTATTACCATGTAGTGGGATTAACAATATTAGTCACCTGCTGTTCTGCAGTTTGAATTCTTTACATCCTGATTGAAGCCCCCTCCCTCATCACCTCCTGATCCCCCTTTCCCTCCCTCCCTTAATCCTTAGAATGGGAAGCCCTCTTCACCTAACGCCTGACCTCAGCTTATCTAGTGTCCTCTGTACTACTTGTAACCTCTTCCTCTGTGGCCTGGCAAGGCCACCTTGCCAGGGTGGAAGTGAACAATATTAGGAGGCCTGGTTCAATGTCAGAAGTAGTCCCTACTCCCCATATTGTGATACCCACAAGGAGACTATGCTGCCTATCTACTACATCTGAGCAGGAGGTCTAGGTCCATGTAGGACGTGGACCTTGTTGACATTTCAGTCTCTGTATTGTAATGTGGATAACATTAATTAAGTGGCTAACATCTGCTTATGAGTGAGTATATGCCATGTGTGTCTTTCTGGTTCTGAGCTACCTCACTTAGGATGACTGTCTCTAGTTGTATCCATTTGCCTGCAAATTTCAAAATTTCTTTGTTTTTGATAGCTGAATAATATTCCATTGTATAAATGAACCATAGTTTCTTTTTAAAACTGTTTTAACATTTTCATATCATTTTTAAAATTATTTAATTAACTTATTCAGATTACAACTCAATTGTTATCCCATCACTTGTATCCTCCTGTTCCTCCCTCCCTCCCTCTTTCACCCTATTCCCCTCCCCTAGGCCTAAGACCGAGGGGGACCTCCTCCCCTACTATATAGTCATAGGCTACCAAGTCTCATCTTTGTAGCCAGGAAAGTCTTCACTTACTAGGAGATTGGGACAGATGTGAGGATATCCTACTGGGACTCTAGGTAAGAGAAATATAGGAGATGGAGAAATAGAATGACCCAGAGTGTCCTAGAAACCTACAAGAAGAACATTGTGATGGGTGGATTGGGGCCCAGGGCAATCTGCTCAAACTATTGCACTAACCAAGGGCAATACAAGTAGTAAACATTGAACTTCTACTCTGACAGGACAATGGACAGGACATTCTCCACAGTTATGCAGAGAGTGGGGACTGACTCTGACATGAACTCTGGTGCCCCATATTTGACCACCTCCCCGTTGGTGGGGAGGCCTGAGGGCACCCAAAGAACCATAGTTTCTTCATCCTTGTGTGGAGACACATTTAGGTTGTTTCCAGCTTCTGCCTATTGCAAACAAGGCTGCTATGAACATAGTTGAGCAAATGTCCTTGTTGTATGGTGGGCCCTCTTTAGGGTATGTGCCCAAGAGTGGTATGGCTGGGTCTTGAGGTAGACTTATTCCCAATTTCCCGAGAAAAGTGGCTGTACAAGTTTGCACTCCCACCAGCAGAGGAGGAGTATTCCCCTTTCTCTGCATCCTTGCCAGCAGGTGCTGTCACTTGAGTTTTTGATTTTAGCCATGTGGATAGGTATGAGATGGAATCTCAGAGCTGTTTTGATTTTCATTTCCCTGATGACTAGGGATGTTGAGCATTTCTTTAAGTGTTTCTCAACCATTCGATATTCCACTGTTGAGAATTCTCTATTTATCTCTGTACCCCATTTTTAAATTGGGATATTTGGCTTGGTGATATTTATTTCTTGAGTTCTTTATATATTTTGGACATTAGCTCTTTGTCATGGGTAGGGTTGGTAAAGATCGCTTCCCAGTCTGTTCCTTTGCCTTGCAGAAGATTTTCAGTTTCATGAGGTCCCATTTGTTCATTGTTGACCTTAGAGCCTGGACTGCTGGTGTTCTGTTCAGGTTGTCTCCTGTGCCAATGAGTTCAAGGCTCTTTAATCCATTTAGACTTTAGTTTTGTGCACAGTGATAAACATGGTTCTACTTGCATATTTTCTACATGTAGCCATCTAGTTAGACCAACACAATTTATTGAAGATGCTATCTTTTTTCCATTGTATGGATTTGGCTTCTTTGTCAAAAATCAAATGCCCATAGATGTGTGGTTTTATTTCTGGGTATTTTATTTGATTCTACTGGTCAATCAGATTATTTCCATGACAGAACCATGCTGTTTTTATTACTGTTACTCTATGGTATATATTGAGATCCAGAATGGAGATTCCTCCAGGAGATCTTTTATTGTATAGGATTGTTTTAGTTCTTGTTTTTTTCCATATGACGTTGAGAATTGATCTTTCAAGGTCTATAAGAATTATCTTGGAATTTTGATGGAAATTGCATTGAATATATAAATTTTCTTTGGTAAGATGGACATTTTTACTATGTTGGTTCTCCCAGTCCATGAACATGGGAGGTCTTTCCATCTTCTGATATCTTCTTCTATTTCTTTCTTTAGAGACTTGAAGTTTTTTTTTATATAATTCTTTCACTTGTTTGGCTAGAGTTGGCTAGTGTTGGCTAGAAGGGTGTAGTTTCCTTAATTTCTTTCTCAGCCCGTTTGTCATTTGTATAGAGCAGGGCTACTGAATTTTTTGAGTTCACTCTCTCTGTATCCAGCCACTTTACTGAAGGTGTTTATCAGCAGCAGAAGTTCGTTGGTGGAATTTTTAGGGTCATTTATGCATACTATCATGTCATCTGCAAACAGTGATAGTTTGACTTCTTCCTTTCCTATTTATATTCCCTTGGTCTCCTTTAGTTGTCTTATTGCTCTAGCTAGAACTTCAAATACTATGTCGAAGATATATGGAGAGAGTGGACAGCCTTGCCTCGTTCCTGATTTCAGTGGAATTGA
This sequence comes from Acomys percivali, assembly GCA_907169655.1. NCBI lineage: Eukaryota > Metazoa > Chordata > Mammalia > Rodentia > Muridae > Acomys > Acomys percivali. Next base: position 71,019,471 of record OU015749.1, read on the forward strand.
TTTAAGTTTATATCAGTTTAGTTTGATGTTGGCTATAGGCTCGTTGTACATTGCCTTTATTATGCTGAGATTTATGACTTGTATTCCCACTCTCCTCAAGACTTGAATGGGTGTTGGATTTTGTCAAATGCTTTTTCAACATCTAAGGAGATGGATTATGTCGATGGATTTTCATATATTGAACCACTTCTACATGCCTGGTATGAAGCCTACTTGGTCATGGTGAATAATATTTTTGATGTGGTCTTGGATTCAGTTTGTGAGTATTTTATTGAATATTTTTGCATCAATGTTTGTAAGACAAATTGGTATGAAATTCTCTTTCTTTGTAGAGTCTTTCTGTGGCTTAGCTATCAAGATGACTGTGGCCTCAAAAAATGAGTTTGGTATTGTTCCTTCTCTTTCTATTTTGTGGAAAAGTTTAAAGAGTATTAGCTCATCTTTGAAGGTCTTGAAGAATTCTGCACTGAATCCATCTAGCCCTGTGCTTTTTTGATTGGGGGACTTTTGATGACTTCCTCAATTTTCTTAGGAGATATAGAACTATTTAATTTATTTACCTGATCTTGGTTCAATTTTGGTAGTTGGTATCTATCAAGAAAATTTTCCATTTCATTTAGGTTTTAAAATTTTGTGGCAGATAGCCTTTTGAAGTACGACCTAATGATTTCTTGGATTTTCTCACTGTTAGTTGTTATTTCTCCCTTTTAATTTCTGATTTTGTTGATTTGATTACTCTTCCTTTTAGTTAGTTTGGCTAAGGGTTAGTCTATCTTGTTAATTTTTCTCAAAAAAAAAAAAAAAAACCCAGCTCTTGTTTTTGTCGATTCTTAGTATCATTCTCTTCATTTATATATTATTGATTTCAGCCCTGAGTTTGATGATTTCCAGACATCTACACCTCTTAGGTGAGTCTTCCTTTTGTTCTAGAGCTTTCAAATGTGTTGTTAAGTTGGTAATGTGAGATCTCTCCAATTTCTTAATTAAGGCACTTAGTGCTATGGAAAGTTTTTTATTTTTTATTTCATTCCTTATGAAGATATCATTGAGCAGGGAGTTGTTCAATTTCCATGAGTTTATAGGCGTTCTGTTGTTTTTGTTGTTATTGAGATCAGCTTTAATCCATAGTGGTCTGATAGAATGCAAGGAATTATTTTACTCTTTTTATATCTGTTGAGGTTTGCTCTGTGACCAATTATATGGTCAATTTTGGAGAAGGTTCTGTGAGGTGCTGAGAAAAAGATGAATTCTTTCTCATTTGGGAGAAAAGTTCTGTATGTATCAGTTAGATCCATTTGATTCATGACATCTATTAGTTACATTGTTTCTCCATTTAGTTTCCACTTGGATGATCTATCTAATGGTGAGAGTGAGGTGTTGAAGTCTCCCACTATTAAAGTATGGGGTTCAATGTGCAATTTAAGCTTTAGTAATGTTTCTTTTATGAATGTGGGTGCTCCTGCATTTGGGGCATAGGTGTTCAGAATTGAGACATCTTCTTGGTGTGTTTTTCCTTTGATGAGTTTGAACTGTCCTTTCCCATCTCTTTTGATTACTTTTGGTTGAAAGTTTATTTTATTAGATACAGAATGGCTACTAGTTGTTTCTTTGGCCCATTTGCTTGGAACACCTTTTTTCAGCCCTTTATTCTAAGGTAATGTTTATCTTTATTGATGAAGTATGTTTCTTGTATGCATCAGATTGATGGGTTCTGCTTTTCCATTTTTTTCCATCCATTCTGTTATCCTGTGTCTCTTCATTGGGGAGCTGAGGTCATTGATGTTGAGTGATATTAATGACCAGTTGTTAATGGTTCCTATTATTTTGATGTTGGTAGTGATTGTGTGTGTGTGTGTGTGTGTGTGTGTGTGTGTGTGTGTGTGTGAGCTTTCTTTCTTTTGTTTTTTGGGTGTGAGGTTATTCATTTCCTTTGTTTCTCTGAGTAAAATTACCCTCCTTGGGTTGAAGTTTTCCTCTAGTATCTTCTGTACAGCTGGATCTGTGGTTAGGTGCTGTTTGAACTTGGTTTTGTCATGGAATATCTTGTTTTTTCCATCTATTGATTAGGGCTTTGCTGGGTATAGTAGTCTGGGTTGGTATCTGTGGTTTCTTAGTGTCTGCATGACTTCTGTCTAGGCACTTCTGTCTTTCTTAGTCTCTGTTGAAAGTCAGTTGTAATTCTGATAGTTTTGCCTTTATATGTGACTTGGCCTTTTTCTTTTGCAACTTTTAATAGTCTCTCTTTGTTGGGTACATTTAGTGTTTTGACTATTTTGTGGCAGGAGGATTTTCTTTTCTGGTCCAGTCTACTTGGAATTCAGTAGGCTTCTTGTATATTTATGGGCATTTCTTTCTTTAGGTTAGGGAAGTTTTCTTTCATGATTTTCTTGAAAATATTTTCTGGGCCTTGAAGTTGGGAGTCTTCTTTTTCTTCTGTTCCTATGATTTGTAGGTTTGGTCATTTCAGAGTGTCCCAGATTATTTGGATATTCTGTGTCAAGGGCTTTTTAAATTTAGCATTTTCTTTGATTGCTGTATCCATTTCTTCAATCATATCTTCTATCTCTGATTTTTTTTGTTCCATCTTTTGAATTCTGTTGGTCATACTTGTGTCTATAACATCCTGTCCTCTTCTCTTGGGTTCCCATTTCCTGGATTATCTCAGATTGTATTTTCTTCATAGATTGGATCTCCTGTTTTAGGTAATGAAACTTGTTTTCATTTCTTTCTCCTGTTTGATTGTAGTTTCTTCAAGTGATTTGTTCATTTCTTTCTTTGTGTATTCCAGTTCTAGTTTGAGGGATTTATTTTCCTCCTTTAAGGCCTCTATCATTTTCATAGCCTCCGATTTGAAATCCTCTTGTGCATCAGGTGCGATAGTATCTCCAGGGCTTGCTGTGGTGGTGAGACTGCTGGGTTTGGTTTCTGGTGTATCAAATGGTCCTGGGGATTGTTGTTTGGCTTCTTGCGCTGACCTCTTCCCATTGTGATGTCTCTGGTTGGAGTGTATACCCAGTGCCTGCTTGGACCTGTCACTTTCTGTGGTGTTTTTGGGAGACCTGAGATCAGATCCGATAGTGATCTTGACTGTGTGGTCTGCTCCATGCTAGAACCCACAGACACTGGTGTTTTTTCCAGACTCAAGCTAGTTCTGAGCAGTAGGGGTGCTAGAGCAGCCCACCACCAGTTGTTTTGGGTTCCACAGGCATGCATGTGGTTGTTAGGGGCCCCATGAGCTTTCTCTGTGGCTTTTCTGGGTAACCTGAGATCAGTTCTGCTTGTGATCCCAACTGTGGGGTCAGCTTGGTGCTACAACATGGAGATATTGGTGGTTTTGCAGATTTAAGCTAGTTCTGAGCACTAGGAAGTACAAGACCAGCCAGTCATTTTGGGTCTCGCCAGTGCATGGGGCTGTTAGGAAACCCAGGAGCTCTCTTTGTGCCTTTTCTGGGTGACCTGAGATCAGTTTTGCTTTTGATCCCAATTGTGGGGTCCACTCAATACTACGACCCATGCTGGTGGTTTGGCTGTCCCCCAGCTAATTTTGTGCACTAGGGAGTGTGCAGAGTTGCTTACCAGCTGGGTATGTGGCACTAGCCTTTGGAGGCTTTGTGCCTGTTTCTGTGCACTTTGAGGTTTTGCCCAGTGGCCAGAGGCTAGACAAAACTGTGCTCCACAAAATTTGGATCACTCTCACCTGTGGGTCACCAGACTTAATGTTTTTTGTGTTTCTCAGATTGGCCCTTGGGTTGTTGATAGTCACTTATATCCTGCTGATCAGACAAGGTGTGTGTTAGACGCTGCCATCTTGGATCTCCTACCCTGTTTGTTTTTTCTAAAGAGAGAAAAAAGTTATGGAATAGAATGGGTGGGGAGGTGGGAAGGATCAGAATATATTGCAGAAAAATTACTCTCAATTAAAAATATAAATATTTTCTGCCATCATTCCTTAGCATATAAGTATAAAATTAGTATAATGTTCAATTATATTGTGTTAAAGTCTCTGATTTCTAAGAATTGCAATTTATGTTGCTGATTTGAATTGTATAAAAACAATTTAATGGATTTTGGCTCAGAATAAAGACAATATTTCCAACAATCTCTCTAATGGCCTTCAACAACTTTTTGCCATTTTGTACCACATAGTATGTGAAGTAAGATTCTCAGTACTGATAATTTAAAAAAAAACTAAACATTTACTCTGAAGAACACTGAAGATATTCTATGTCCTAAGTTATTAAATATTTACCCAATGTTTAATTCCTTATGTGAAAATGCCTATTTCGTTAGTATTCAAATTTGCTTTCATCTTTAATGATGGTAAGATGATATGGTAAAGAAATATTAATTTTTGAGACAGACATTCATGTATTTCAGGATGGCTCAAATTCTCTGTTGAGGAGAGTGATTCCTCAGACTCCTAACATTCTTGTGTTTATCTCCTGAACAATGGATCTACAGAAGTGTACCAACAAACTGCTTTGTTTGGATGTGCTGGTTTGTATAAGGATGGTCCCCATAGTCTCATGTATTTGAATGCTTAGTCTGTAGGGAGTCGAACTGTTTGAAAGAATTATAAGGACTAGGAGGTATGGCCTTGTTGGAGGAAATGAGTCAGTGGGGATGGGCTTTGAGTTTTAATTAGTTAATTAATTAATTATCTCATATTTTACACCCACACTGCAGTTTCCCTCTTTCCTCTCTTTCTGAACCCTCCCTTCCCCTCCTCTCTTTCTCATATTCAATCTTTCTTCATTTCCCTTCATAAAAGTACAGGCCTCTAGGGATATCAATCAAACATGCCGTAACAAGCTTCATGTTATAACAAGACTAGGCACGTACTCTCATATCAAGGCTGGACAAGGTAACCCAGTAAGAGGAAAAGTGTCCCAGAAGCAGACAAAAGAGTCAGATACAACCCCATCTCTCACTGTTAGGAGACCCATAAGAATACCAAGCTACATAAACATATCATATATGCAGAGGGCCAATACAGACGCCCTGATTGTTGCTTCAGTTTCTGTGATCCTCTATGAGCCCTGGCTGTGAACTGTGTTCTTGTGATGTCCCTATCCCCTCTGGCTCCTATAGTCCTTCCTCCCATCTTTTAAGGGATTCCCTGAGCTCCACCTAATGTTTGGCTGTGGGTCTCTGCCTCTGCTTCTATTGGATGCAGGATGAAGCCTCTTCGGAGGTTCCTATGCTAGGTACTATTCTAGAAGTATAACAGAATTTTACTAAGAATCATTTCCTTTACTTTATTTTTGACACTTCTGTTTGGCTCTATCCTAACCAATTGTATTTGGTCCCTGGCCATGCAGGCAGTGTCCAGCATGAGCTCCCTCTTGTGGAATGGGTCCTAATGTTGGACCTGTCATTGGTTGGCCACTCCCACAAGTAAGCTTTGAGGTTTTAAAGCACATGTCAGATCCAGTCTCTCTTCCTGCTGACTGTGGATCACGATATAAAACTTTCAGCTACTCCAGCACTACACCTGTTTGCTGCCATGCTCCTCATCATAATAATGGATTAAGTCTCTGAAATTGAAAGCAAGCCCCTAATTAATTTTTTTTTCTTATAAGAGTTGCCTTGGTCATGGTGTCTCTTCACAGCAATACAACAGTGACTAAGACAGAAGTTGGTACCAGGAGTGGAGCATTGCTACAACATGCCTGGCCATCCCTTTTGTGGGAGGGATCTGGAAGGCATTGGAACTTTGGAGTAGAAAAGTGGTTGAACACTTTAAGAAGGACTTAATGGGCCATCCCGGTACAAGCATGGCAAACAGTGGGTGTTGAGATCAAAGCAAGTTATGATGGCCTAACGCGAAAAGTTTCATAGTAGAAGACTATTAGGAAATAGTCTAGAGACTGTTCTTCTGATACCTTGGCAAAGAGTGTGTCTGCTGTTTGCCTTTGTCACAAACGTTTGCCTGAGGCTAAACGTTTTAGATTAAAGACCTTGGCACAGGAGATTTCAAGACAGCCTAGAATTGACTATCTCGTGTGGTTTTAGTAATCTTTCTCATGCAGATCCATTATAAAAGGAGAAAGCTAGACAAAGAGAAGCACAGAATGTATAGTTTGAGGAGAAAAGAAGCATCAGGAAATGTACTGGAGCTAAGTCCAGTGCTAAAGGCAATAAAACATTTAAAGAAAAGCCTGATGCTAAATGGAATAAATGTAGTAGTGACCTCAGGGCAAGGGCCCATCCAGCTAAGCATAAGGAATTAAAAGGAAGGAAGCTTAAGTAGTAAAGAAAATCATCAACCAAAGAAAGGTGATGCAAATGCAATTGAGGGAGGGGCAAGAGTTCCAGCTTGAACACAGATGGCTCCCAGATGCTCATATATTTGAATTTTAGTCACCAGGGAGTAGAACCAGCTGAAAGGATTACAAGGATTAAGAGGTAGATGGGGCCATGTTGGAGGAAGTGTGTCATTGGGGTGCGGTTTGAAGTTTCAAAAGCCCGCGAGAGATCCAGTCTCTCTTCCTGTAGCCAGCAGACTAGGATGTAGAGTTCTCAGCTAGCTCCCTAGCACCATGCCTTCCTACATGCTGCCCACAGGCTGCCCTGCTCCCTGCCGGGATGATAATAGAGTAAGCCTCTGAAACTGTAAGAAAGTTCTGGCTTTATTTTTATTTATAAAATCCCTTCTTTTATAAGAGTTGCCTTTGTCATGGTGTCTCTTCACAGCAGTAGAACAGTGACCAAGACAGTGATAGTGGAGCTCAGACTGAGGACCTTATGCGTGCGAGCAAGTGTTCCACCAACAGAGCTACATTTAAGCCCAAAGAATGTTTTTTTTTTTTTTTTTTAAAGGATTTCTGTATGTTTTGTTACCAGTAATATTTTATTTACAAAACCATTTTATGCACCTGTATACCCAGGGTCAAATAAAGTTCTCTCAGGGGTCAAAGTGGAATAACTTTTAAGAAGTCCTGCTCTAAGCTGTTTTGCTCTAGAGAGGCTTTCCCTCCTTGTACTTGCTCAGTTTGTTTTCATCTCTATCTTTGCTCCACAGTCATCTCTAATACTGTAAGCGTTTGCTGGTGAGTCAGAGGAAGCACAGTTTCTTTGTTAGTGGTTAGTATTTGTGTGGGGATAAGACCATTTCTTTTAGGTTAATAAAACTTCAGGAGACAGGAACTTCTAAGATTAGAAAGAAACCAAAACAGTAAGTGTAACTAGAAGACAATAGGGTTAAAAGCAAGAATTGGCAACAAATTTAGAAGACAGTGTATGAAAGGGTGCTTTGTGGAGAGTTTTATTTAATGTCTTTCAATACATGCTGCCATTGACTATGGAATGCGAACTTGTGATACAAAATAATTTTAAAGTTTGAATAAATTTGGCATCATTTCCTTTATATTCTTTCTCTGGATGGGGGCCTGTCTCTGTTCTTTTTTTTTAAATGAAAAAATAGATTTATTCATTTTATTTTTATTATTTTTATGGATGAGTGTTTTTCTACATGTATGTATATGTACTACATGTGGGCCTGGTATTAACAGAGACAGAGGAAGGAACTGGATTCCCCTGGGATTCGTGTTACAGGTGGTTGGGAGCTGCCAGGTGGGTGCCAGAAATTGAACCTGCCAGTCTGGAAGAGCAGCTGGTGCTGCTAAACTCTGAGCCATCTCTGCAGCCCCTGCTTTCTCCTCTTGTCTGGATTGTGTACTCTGCTCTCAGGTGAGGCAAGGCTGTGGTTTGAGCTTCAAATGAGGAATGATTCCTCCTTTGTCAGATGTAGATGTCTTTGGGTCTAGCGTGTAACAACTGTGAGGGCTCAGTTAATAAAGCTTCTAGTTTAGCCTGTTATTGCTGAATGATTTTTCTCACGGAGTGCTTATTCTCACTGCTGGAGACATCAGTAACATTGTCATTTTAATAGCTTCTTTTTAAGGCAGATGCCATAAGCATATTTCCTGCCCCTTCCAGCACACTGCCTATTATGCAGATACAGCTCGAACCAAGCAGAGTTGTAAGAGGTATAAATAAATAATTTTGCATTTTTTCTCACAGGACAAATGACTAAATGCTAATTTGGAACCTGGCAAACTTGGCTTGCTTGTTAGAGAATCTTAGAATAATGTGCCCCTTCTCTGCCATCCGTGCCATATATCCTATTCTATATAGCAAATCCCCCAATGAATAAATGGATTGTGCCTCTCATAATGCTCTTTTCTGGAAGACGGGAAACTTATGTGGGCAGAGGCAGAAATTTAGTCTTGTTTCTGGTGACTGAATCCCATTTTTCATTTATATATGCCTACAATTCTAGGCAGAAATTATGTGTTTTCTGCAAGTTTGTCTATATTATGACCCACACTATCACCTGGTGTTTCCCGAACCACTTTATTTCCTGAGATTTAAAGTGTCTGCCTTTTTAACAGGCACAGACAGACAAAGGTATCTTCTTATGCTGAGAGTTCTCTCGTTACCTACAGTAAATTACATCTCTTTACAAACTTGGTACAATTCATTCTCTAATTCATTTGAAATTGTTTCAAATATACAAGGACTACTTAGTATTCAAAAGTTAAACAGCAAAAAGTGAAAATCTGGTGTTTGTATCTCTAAAACTTTCCATTTTTGCTGCTAAATCACTTTCAGAGAAGTGTCTTGCACACACTACTGTGTGATGACCACTATAATGTTCACCATATGATGGTCATTGTAATGGTCACTGTGTAATAACAACTTTGTAATGGCCATTGTGTGATGAACACTTTGTAATGGCCATTGTGTGATGGCCACTATGTAATATCCAGCGTGTCATGACCACCATTTAATGGTCACTGTGTGTTGGGCACTGTGTGATACCACTGTGTAAGTTAGGTCACTGAGAGATGGCCACTGAGTAATAGCCACCATGTGAATGTTGCTGTGTGATGGTCACTGTATGGTGGTTAGTGTATTATGTTCTCTTTGTAATGGCTCCAGTGTGATGACCAATGAGTGATGCCTACTATGTGATAGCCATTGTGTGACAACCATTGTGATGGCCACGGTGTTATGAAAATTATATGATTGTCACTGTGTGATGACCACTTTATGGTGGCTATTTTGTGATGTCCAAGTGTATGATGGTCATTGTGTGATGGCCACTATGTGATGGACACCATGTATTTGAAACAGTGTGATGGTCGCGGTGATGATCACTGAGTGATGACCAATATATGATGGTTACTGTGTGATAGTGATCATGTGCTGTCCATTGGGTTATGGTCACTTTGTAATGAGTACTGTGTGATAATTATAGTGCAAGGGACATCATGTGATGGACATTTTGTTATAGCCACTTAATGATGGCCTCTTTGTGATGTCTGTTTTGTGATGGCTACTATATGATGGCCACTGTGTTATGGCTACTGCATTATGGTCACTGTGAGATAACCACTGTTCGATGGCCACTTTGTAATGGTAACTGTTTGATAGACACTCTAGAGGCCACTGTGCTATGGAAACTATGTGATGGCTACTGTGCGATGGACACTCTGTGATGGTCATTGTGTGATAGTCACTGTGTGTTGGCCACTGAATGATGGCCACTCATGTGTTTGGCCTGTAGGGAGTGGCAATATTAGGAGGTATGGCCTTATTGAAGTAGGTGTGGCCTTGTTGGAGAAAGTGTGTCACTGTAGGGGTAGGCTTTGAGGTTTTCTATGCTCAAGCTATGTCCTGTGCTACATAAATACAGCTTTCTGCTGTCTGCAGATCAAGGTGTAGAACTCTTGGCTCCTCTAGCACCATGTCAGCCTGTACACTGCCATGCTTTCCAGTATGATGATAATGGACTGAATCTCTGAAACCGTAAGCTAGCCCCAATTAAATGTTTCCTTTATAAGAGTTGCCTTGGAGAGATGGCTCAGCGGTTAAGAGCACTGTCTGTTCTTCCAGAGGTCCTGAGTTCAATTCCCAGCAACCACATGGTGGCTCAAGACCATCTATAACGTGATCTAATATGCACTGTATACATAATAAATAAATAAATCTTAAAAAAAAAAAAGAATTGCCTTGGTCATGGTGTCCCTTCACAGCAACGAAACCCTAACTAAGACAGAGTGGCAGTTATTCATTCATGTAGGCTGCTTAGAAAAAGGCATCTTTGGTAATGGTGCATATAAAATGTGGCCAATTGGTGGAACTGGTGACTGACAGATGAGGTAACTGAAAAACCATCTATATACAGGAGAAATAGTGAGGACACAGGAGTGTGCTTCTCAGTAGTCCTCATCCTTTGCACGTTGTTAAATATTCTGGAAAAGCTTCTTTATTCATGCATGTGACAAAGAACCTTGACAGGGATTCATCTTTCGAAGGATACATTAAGGTGGATAGTAAGCTTTTTAAGGAGTTGGACGTGGTATAACCGCGGTAAGAAGGGAAGAACATGGTGTTGTGATAGGGAGCAGTGATAGGTACCAGCTCATGAGTGCCTGAGGGGAAAGTAGACGCCTCATAATTTCCATACTCAGCATGGTAAGCAGTGAAGGGGCAACAAGACACCAGCTGCAAAGCAGCATCCTCAGGAGACAGTTAGACTCAGTTAGACAGGAGAGAAGGGAATATTCAGGAAAATGAAGGACTCATTAAAGAAAGTCCAAATCCTCTGAGTGTACACTGACAGGTAAGAGAGACGCAATGAATGGGAGACCTTGAGTCAGATGGAAAATGTGATGGGGTAAGAACTTAGGGGACTGGTAGATTATAGAGATGTTCTCTGATAGAGTCAGATGTGCTGTATCCTGGAGGCTTTTCATAGTGAATGTTGTCTCTTTTTCAGGCAGACAAAACTTCCAAGACCCTCGTTCAGTCCTAGATATGTATTGTGGAGATTGCTGACATCTGTAGGACAATCCGTGAGTCTGTGGACCTCTGTCTAGTCCCATGTTCCAGATGATCTAGGTCCAGTTAACCAGAGGAATGCTTCAGCCACATGCAGAGCTTTGAAACATCTGTAGTCAAGACGGAAGACATTGTTGTCATTACTTAAGTGCCTTTGAAATGGCCACATGATTTATTTATATGTCTGCAATTGTAATTTTTAAGCCTGTTGCAGTTGATATTTTAAAAGAATGCTTTTGTCTGTGTTGTCCTAAATCGTGTGTTTCTGATATTTTGTGACTAGAATGTCCCTGCTTAATAGGGGAGTACAAACAGATTCCACATGAATTAAGCTCCTGGATGTGACTAAAGCTCATCTATGTGTATACTTTTTCAGAAGTGTTACTGGGATGTATTTAACCTGTGTTCAGAGCTGGGGATCCTTGGACTACCACACCTGAGAGGATGAGGGAACAGGCCAAATGTCACTCAAGTGGCCCATGTGGGATCAGCTCTGAGAAATCTGGACTATTGAATCATGTGTCCCTGTGAAATCTATGTCAACAATCTCCCTTCCCTGTATTTTTGCTACTACCTCAGTTGTCTTCCGTCTAGTTCGGTTGCCACACAAGGCTGAAACCAAACAACTAATCAGGCCAAGCTACATGACACACAATGAGGTCGTCAACAGGTTTGGGGTTCTCCCCTTGCAAGCAATGCCCTATGTGCTGATGACAGCCAAAGAATATAGCAACCTGGCTCCTGCACACTAGATACTGTATGTGAGTGTGCATGCATGTATGGGCATGTGTGTACAAAGGAGTACACATGTGTGTGCAGTGGTGTATACATGCATGTGTGTGTGTGTGTGTGTGTGTGTGTGTGTGTGTGTATGTGGAAACACTGTTTTTAAATTCCCAGTATTATTAGTTTTATCAGTAGGCCCAGCTAACAATCAATTATGACACAGACACTTGTTATATTTTAAAATAGCCTTAGTTAACCTGGGTCAGGGCAGATATCAATCCTCTAAACTACTTCCCATACTGGGGCAGGCATGGGATCCCTACCTCAATCCCATGCCATCTGCTTCCAATAACTTCTATCAAGCTACCTCCCATCCATAATTCCATATACTTGCTCATGTTCTTCACTGGGTCGAATTCTCCATCCACGCCAGTCATGTGCTTCTTCTCCATCTAACCCATGGTGGCCTTCCTCTCTTCCCTTCAGGTGTCTCTCTTTTCTCCTTGTGGCAGTCTTTCTTCTTCCCAGAATTCCTCTTTCTCTCTCCTAGCCTCACCGTCTGCTTTGCCCTGTGGAGGTGGGATGGCTTTTTGTTAAACAAAAGGTGGACCACAGAGATAGGAAGCAGTAATTACCATCAAAATACATCAGACCTTTCCCCAACAGGAAATCATTGCTCAGATGCTACCTAAACTTGTGTTTTGAGGCAGATTCTTTTGCTGGCATGGAAATCACTAAGTAGGTTATCCTGGTTGGTAAGCAAAACCCAGGGACCCATGTGACTTTGTTTCCTACACTTAATCTCAAGCACTTGCCACTGCTTTTGTTAAATGTGGGTTTGAGGTCCCAGTTCATGTCTTCATGCCCACAGGACAAACTACTGAGGTGTCTTCCCAGTCCTGGATACTGTGATCCATTCCCATCTAGTGTCAATCATTAAAATGAATGAGTAGCGTAGCCAATCTCCCAGGCAATTTTAAGTCATACTGTGGACATCCCTCTGAAAACCTTAGAAATGTAGGTGAAAGATTTGCTTTTGCAGATGATATAGGCAAATAAGCATCTTGAAAACTATTTTACTGAATAAGTCTGGAGATAAAAGGCGGAGGAAACATAACCTTCTAACCCTTATCCATGTTCACTGGAATTTTATTAATACCCAGGGCTCAGAACAACCAGTTCACATATACCTTAGCAAGAAGCAGTAACGCATCCCTTAGGAGTTTAACTTTTTCAGTTTTATTTTCACTAAGGAGACAAAGGCAGTTTACTTATTCTGCAATTACTGTAGGTGGCACGCTATCAATAAAATCACATACTTTCCCTAGTGGTTATGCAATCCTAATAATTAAATCTACACATCTGCTAAATAACAGCAGATTCAAAGTCTAGCAATTTACATGGAAGAAAACAGATGTCATTCCGCTATAATCTCTTCACATTCACCCTGAGTGCTGTGAACGCTGCACACCCCGCAGTGATTAATCTATCAAAATATTCTACTCCGTTTACTTCTTTTTATTACATCCTGTGTCACAGGAGATGGAACAGCTGTTTCTGGATGGATGGCAGAGAACTGCTACCAAATAAAGAATTCTCTGAATAGATTCAGCAAACCCATGCTACCCAATTATTAGAAAAGAGAGCTTGAGTGTCTACAATGAGGTGATTTTAGGACCTCCAATGGAGCTACTGTTTCCATCAGCCTCGGCAGTGGAGAATGATCTGAGACACAGGATGAATAGGTGCATTTTTCCCTTCACAGAAAAGTGCTTTGCAGGGTGCTAATTCCTCACCTCCGAATGGAAAAGTCAAGTTCATATCCAGTGTTAAGCACGGGGGTTTAATTTAAAGAGTAGGTTCTTCCCCAATTGCGTTGCCATTAAATAGAACTTCACTTTAAAGGGAAAACACACGAGAAAAACACTAAAATTCTAGAAGCTTATGCTGAATTGAGAGGGAAAATAGTTTTTTTTTTTTTTAATGATAGGGAAATTTGATGTTGTCAAACACAATATTGAAAAATCACTAGGGAGTTACTGGATGAATATTCATGGACAAATTTGAGATGCCAAAGGAAAGAAGGAAAAACAATTCATATATATGGTATGTTTTAGGGAAGAATGAAATTTTATTATCCTTAAGAGTAGGTCTTAATCCTTGGTGTAAGAACACCCATCCCACATCCTCCCCGACCCCAGTCCCAACTCCTAGGGAGCTTAAAGCCCAGGGAGACTCTGATTCACCCAGCAGGGACTCTCAGGAATTCCTGGTTAGTCCCTATGTAGGCTATCCTTCAGTGATTCTGAGAAATGCTGTCTGGATGGTTGTACAATGTCCTCCCTCCTCTCTGTTGTGCGCGCATGCGCGCGCGCGCGCGTGCGCGCACACACACACACACACACACACACACACACACACACACACACCACACTATACATTCAACATATTCTCAAACAAGCATGGGCAAATTCAGAACTCTTTGGAGCCAGGCATCTGTGTTTAGATTCTTGTTTTCCTGTTGCGGGTACTGCCATTTTATTGCTACACTTCTCTTCCTGCACGTCAGTGGCTTAGTGATCTAATTCTGTGAAGAGACACCATGCTCACGTCAACTCTTATAAAATAAAGCATTTACTTGGTGCTGGTTTACAGTCCACTATCAGCATGGCGGGAAGCATGGCAGCATGCAGGCAGACATGGTGCTGGAGAAATAGCTGAGCGTTCTACACCCGAACCTACAGGCAGCAGGAAGACACAGACACTGGGCCAGCTTTTGAAATCTCAAAGCCCAAGTCCCAGTTGTACACTTCCTCCAGCAAGGCCACACCTCTTAATCCCTCTCAACTAGTGCCATTCCCTGGTGACTAAGCTTTCAAATATAAGAGCCTGTAGGGAGCATTCCTAGACAAACTGTAATACTGAATTTCCTTGTCTGGAAGATGACCAAACATTATTAGGGGTATTTTGAAGACTTATTGTACACGATTCATTTCTGGAAGGATTTGCTGTCTTCAAAGTATTGTTAGCCCTATTTGCTTTATTTCTTTATATATTTTGGCTATTAGCCCTCTAACAGATGTGCATTGGTAAAAATCTTTTCCTATTATGTAGGCTGCTGCTTTGTCTGAATGAAGCTTCTGCTGTGCAGAAGCTTCTCGGTTTCATGAGGTCCCATTTATTAATTGTTGACCTTAGTCCCTGTGCTAATGGTGTTCTGTTTGGAAAGTCATTTCCTGTGCCAATGAGGTCAAGGCTATTCCTCTCTCTTCTATCAGGTTCACTGTATCTGGTCTAATGTTGAAGTCTTTGATCCAATTTGAGTTGAGTTTCATGCAGGGTGATAACTTTGGATCTGTTTGTATTCTTCTACATGCAGCCAACCAGTTTGACCATCTGTGGATGATGCAGTCTTTCTTCTAGTGTACATTTATTTCTTTTTCAAAAGTCAGGTGTCCATAGGTGTGCAGATTTATGTCTGGGTCTTCAGTTCAATTCCACTGATCAACATGTTTGTTTTGTGCCAATACCATGCTGTTTTGTTACTATATCTTTTTTTAAAAAAAGATTTTATTTATTTTATGTATGAGTGCTCTATCTGTATGTACACCTACGTGCCAGAAGAGGGCATCAGACTCAAGTATAAATGGTTTTGAGCCTCCATGTGGTTGCTGGGAATTGAAATCAGGACCTCTGGAAGAGCCGACAGTGCTCTTATCCACTGAGCCATCTCTCCATCTCTTATTACTAAATCTTTGCAGTATCATTTGAGGTTAGGGATAGTGATACCTCCAATTGTATTATTATTATTATTATTAATTGTTTTAAAGTTTTTTTGTATTTCCACATGAAGGTAAAGATTGTTCTTTCAAGATTTGTGAAGAATTGAGTTGGAATTTTGATAGGGATTGCATTGAATCAGCAGATTGCTTTTGGTAGGATAGACTTTTTTTTACTCTATTAATCCTACTGATCCATGATCATTGGTGATCTCTCCATCTTCTGAAATCTTCAATTCTTTTCTTCTATGTCTTAAAGTTTTTTTTAATATACAATTCTTCTATTTGCTTGGTGGTAGTTACCATAAGATATTATTTTGTGGCTATTGTGAAAGACGTTTTCTTGACTTTTTTCTCAATCCATTTGTCATTTGTATATAGGAAAGGCTTATGATTTTTGTGTATTAACTTTGCAACTTTGTAGAAACTGTCCATAACCCCTAGGAGTGTTCTGGGGGAATTTTTAGCACCATTTATGTGTGCAATCTTCATTTTTAAATAAAGATACTTTGCCTTCTTCCCTTCCTGTTTGTATCTTGAATTCCTTCAGCTATCTTCTTACTCTAGCTAAGGCTTCAAATTCTATATTGAGTAGGAATGAAGAGATGGACAGCTTTGTCTTGTTCCTGATTTTAGTGGAACTTCTTTGAGTTTTTCTCCATTTAAGATGATGTTGGCTATGGGGATTACAGCAAATTATCTTCATACTGAGGTATGTCCCTGCATCCATAATCTCTCTAGGACTTTTGTATCATGATAGGAGTTTGAATTTTTGTCAAAACCCTATTCTGCACTTAATGAAATAATCATGTGTTTTTTGTCTCTTAATTTGTTTATATGGTGGATTACATATGTTTATTTATGTATATGAACCCTCCTTGCATCTCTGGAATGAGGCCTACTTGATCATGGTGGATAATCTTTTTAAATATGTTTTTGGATTAAGTTTGCAAGTGTTTTGTTGAAAAGTTTTTGTTCTATGTTCATAAGCTAATTTGTTCTTTAATTGCCTTTGTTTAGACTTTATGTGGCTTGGCTATCAGGTTAACTGTGGCCTTGTAAAACAAATTGGGCAATGTTCCTTCTGTTTCTATTTTGTGGAACAATTTGCGTTAATATTGGCATTAATTCTTCTTTGAATGTCTGTTTGAATTCTGTGCTAAAACCTCTGGTCCTGGGAATTTTTGGCTTAGAGAATTTTAATCATTGCTTTTATTTCAGTAAGGGCTATGGGTCTGTTCAATTGCTTACCTGATTTGATTTAACTTTGGTAAGTGGTATGTATTGAGAAAATTATCTTTTTCTTTTAGATTTTCCAATTTGGTAGATTATAGTTTTAAAAAGTATTTCTTTATTATTTTCTGCATTTCCTTGGTGTCTGTTGTCATGTCCCACTTTTTACCTCTAATTTTGTTAATTAGGACCTTCTTGGTCTACATGTTAGTTAATTCATTAAGCATTTGTGCAACTTACTGATTTTCTCAAAGAATCCACTCTTTCATTGATCTTTGTAGATATTTATTTATTTTTATATTTTATTTACATCAGACATGAATTTGCTTCTTTTGTACTGTCTACTTGAATTGAGTTTTATTGCTCCCTATTTTCTTTTTTTTTTTTTAAATTCACAATTTTTTTTAATTTTTTAAATTTTTTATTTTTATTTTATTTATTTATTTATTCATTCTTGTTACATCTCTATGGTTATCCCATCCCTTGTATCCTCCCATTCTCCCCTCCCTCCCATTTTCCCCTTATTCCCCTCCCCTATGACTGTTCCTCAGAGGGATTACCTCCCTCTGTATATGCTAATAGGGTATCAAGTCTCTTCTTGGTGACCTGCTGTCCTTCCTCTGAGTGCCACTAGGTCTCCCCCGCCAGGGGACATAGTCAAATGTGAGGCACCAGAGTACTTGAGAAAGTCAAATCCCTCTCTCCACTCAAGTGTGGAGACTGTCCTGTCCATGGGCTAGATCAGGGTAGGGGTTTAAATTTTACCGCCTGTATTGTCCTTGGCTAGGGCCTTAGTTTGAGCGGGACCCCATGACCCAAATCTGCCTATCATAATGTTCTACTTGTAGGTTTCTAGGACTCACGGGATCCTTCTACATTGCTATTCTCCCATTGTTCTCTCATCTAGAGTCCCAATAGGATATCCTCCCCTCGGTCCCAGTAGAAGAATGGATAAAGAAACTGTGGTACATATACACTATGGAATACTACTCAGCTATTAACAACAAGGAATTCCCGAAATTTGTGGACAAATGGATTGAGCGAGAGATGATCATAATGAGTGAGTTAACCCAGAAGCAGAAAGACTCAAATGGTATATGCTCCCTATTTTCTAGAGCTATCAGATGTGCTATTAAGTATGAGATCTATCTACTATTTCAAGTGTAGGCAGCTACTGGTATGAACTTGCCTTTTAGGGCCACCTACTTGTGTCTGATAAATTTGGGTATGTTGTGCATTCATTTTCATTCAATTCTAGAAAGTTTTAAATTTCTATCTTGATCCGTTTTCTATTCAGAAGTGAATTGTTCAGTTTCCATGAGTTTGTAGGCTTCTGCTGTTTTTGTTGTTGATAGCCAACTTTCAGACATGGTTGTCAGATGGGATGCAGGCTGCTATTTACATTTTCTTTTATCTGCTGAGACTTTCTTTTTGTGTGAGTATATGGTCAGTTTTGGAGAAAGTTTAATGAGTTGATGAGAAGTATATTCTTTTGTTTTGGAGCAAAATTTTCTGTAAATATTTGTTGGGTTGATTTGGTTTATGATTTCATGTATCTCCAGCATTTCTCCATTTAGTTTTTGTCTGGATGATATATCTATTGGTGAGATAGAGGCATTGAAGTCTCCTAAGGGTCAATATGTGATTTAAACTGTAGTGGTATTTATTTCACAAACTTAGGTACCCTTTTATTTGGGGGCATTGATGTTAAGAATTAAAATGTCATCTTGGTGGATATTTCCTTTGATGAGTATGTAGTGTCCTTCCTTATCTCCTTTGATTAGTTTTAGGTTACAGTCTATTTTTTAGATATTAAAATGGCTATACCAGATTGCTTCTTATGTCTATTTCTTATATATAT
>OU015749.1:71037930-71083842 GCA_907169655.1 Acomys percivali
TGTGTGTGTGTGTGTGTGTGTGTGTGTGTGTGTGTGTGTGTGTGTGTTTTCCTTTTTTTTATTTGCTTGTCTGGGGATATTTCTTCCTTGTCTCTTTTGGGTGTGTTTAAGGTCTTTAATTTTGAGTTTTTCTCCTAGTACCTTCTTAGTGGTGGGCTTATAGACAGGAATTGTTTGAATTTGGCTATATTATGTAATATCTTATTTTGTCTATCTGACTAATGCAATTGAAATTTGCTAGGTATATTAGTCTCAGCTTACATCTTTGGTCTCAGAGTTTGTAGAATACCTGTCCAGGTCCTTCTGGCTTTTAGAGTCTCCTTTGAGAAGTCTGGTGTTATTCTAATAGTGCTGTTACTTTATCTTTCTCCCTTGCCACTTAAATAGTCTTTCTGGATTCTGTAGGTTTAGTGTTTTGATTATTATGTGCCCAAAGAACTTTCTTTTGTTGTACAATTTATTTGGTGTTCTGTAAGCTTTTTGTACTCAGATAAGCATCTTCTTCTGTATGTTAGGGAAATTTTCTTTTATCATTTTGTTGAAAATATTTTCTGTGCCTTTGATCTGGGTTTATTCTCCATCCTCTATTCCTGTTGCTTATAGACTTGCTATTTTCATAGTGTCCTAGATTTCATGGATGTTTTGTGCCTGTAGGTTTTTAGATTAAAAACTTTTTTTTCACTGAGGTATTAATTGTTTTCTATTGTTTCTATAATACCTGAGAGTCTGCCTTCCATCTCTTGTATTCTGTTGGTGAGGCTTGCCTCTGAGGTTTCTATCTTAGTTCCTACATTTTCATATTCAGATGTCCTTAGGTATTTGTTTTTTTATTGATTCTATTTTCATTTTCAGGTTTTGAACTATTTTTTCCCTTTCCCTTTCACTGTTAATTAGTGTGCTATAGATTTCTTTAAGGAATTTATTCATTTACTCTCCCATCATATACATAAAGCCTTTCTATTATGCGTCAGCTTTGTTATCTTTCTTGGTGTCTACTCTGTTAAGATTGCTGTACTTTAGTGTAGACATATTGTCCTGGCTGTTATTCATGTGGTTTTACACTACTGTGTAGATATTTTCATTTGGGTGATTATATTTCTAGGTATTGATATCTGGTCTTGTCATTGTTGGGTGGCTGTTGGGTTCATTTGTGCTTCCCTTTCTTGTTCTTAAGAGAGTGTGGTGATTGTGTATATTGCCTGTTAGGGAATTCTTTTTGAATCCTTTCAGGTGTGAACTACTGGGAATTCTGGGTAGAATGTGTTTCTAGGTATTGGGATCTGACACTTTGTAATGGGCTGGATTGGAGGTAGGGGCTACAGTTCCCACAGGAAGGTGGTAAAGTATGGTTTTTAGGATCTGCTTAGTCCCCGGGAATGGAGGCAGATAGTGAGGAATTCCACAACAGGCAGTCAGCTACAGATATGGGCATGAGACTAGGGGATTAGAATTGGAAGAGAGGAGGGAGATTGAGGACCTGAAGATCATCTGCCTCCTTGGCTGGTCTACTTGCTTCACTGGCAGTATTGCCTGGCTGGTTCCCAAGGTATGGAGTTTTGAGACTCTTCCCTGGCTGGTCTGTGCTGCAGGTTCCCTGGGAAAGCCTGCTGGAGCTGAGGGCTGGAATGAAATATTGAGAAGGGTGAAGGAATGTTGGTGGGGAAGTTCTGTGCTAGAATCTTTCAAACATATTTGCAGAGTCTTATTTCTATCTGTATCAGGCTTCTTCCTTTAAGATGCCATCTTAGCTGCACATATGGTAGCCAGTGCCATCTACATTGCTGAATTCATGGACACATTTTAGCCTTCAGCTTCTTTGACTATTGGCAGGAAGTCTATGCTATTACTCATATAGGAGAATTTCTCTATGTACATGCTAAGAATCAATGATTTCTTCATTCCTTTTCTATAGGTTTCTGTCATGGCCTCCCGAACGTCCTCAACAGAAGAACATCAAATGGCTGGGAAACACTTAAAGAAATGCTCGACACTCTTATTTATGAGATAAAGGGAAATCAAAATGACTATGAGATTTCATCTTACACCCATCAGAATGGCCAAGAACAAAAACTCAAGTGACAGCACACGCTCGCGAGGATGTGGAGAAAGGGGAACACTTCTTCATTGCTGGTGGAAGTACAAACTTGTACAACCATTTTGGAAATCATTCTGGTGCTTTCTCAAAAAATTGGAAATAGAGCTACCTCAAGACCCAACTATTCTACTCCTTGGCATATACCTGAAAGACATTCCACCATACAACAAGGACATTTGCTCAGCTTTGTTTATAGCAGCCTTATTTGTAATAGCCAGAATCTGGAAACAACCTAGGTGCCCCTCAGTTGAAGAATGGATAAAGAAACTGTAGTACAATTACACTATGGAATACTACTCAGCTATTAAAAACAAAGAAATCCTGAAAGTTGCAGGCAAATGGATGGAACTAGAAATGATTATCCTGAGTGAGATAAAGTATATAGCATATACTCACTTATTTTTTTATTTTTATTTTTTGTATATACTTACTTATAATTGGACGCTAGCCCAACATGGATGTCCTCTTAGAGTCTTCACCCATCGGGGGATTAAGACAGATGCTAGGACTTGCTATTGGATGGAAGAATGGGGAGATAGAAAGACCCAAAGGGTCCAGGAATCCTACAAGAAGACCATCAAGGATGGTGGATCTGGACCCAGGGTGACCTGCACAAACTGTTGTACCAACCAAGGACAATGTATACAGTAAACATAGATCCCCTGTTCAGATCTAGTCAATGGACAGCATATTCTCCATGGTTGTGGGGAGAGTGCGGGCTGCCTCTGACATGAACTCTAGTGCCCCATATTTGACCACTTCCCCTTAGTAGGGAGGCCTGGTGCCACTCAGAGGAAAGGGAAGAAGGGAAGCAGGCTATCTGAATGAGACCTGATAGGCTGTGATCATATGGTCGGGGAGGAAGTCCCCTCCTGTCACAGGTCTAGAGGAGGGGAATAGGGTGAAAGAGGAAAGAAGGGGGGAACAGGAAGATACAAGTGAGGGGATAACAATATGAATGTAATCTGAATAAATTATTAAAAAAAATAAAAAAGTGAAAAAACAAAAGAATCAGACTTGAACGGATTTTTCCTTCACCCACTGGCTAATTCTTTCCAGTCTCCTTTGCTCTCTGCATTGAGATGAGCAGGGGCTCAGTATTCGGTCTTCTATATCCACGTTAAGTCTTTAGTTTTAGATGCTACATCTGATAGCTACAAAATTTATAATGCTGGCTTGAACTTTCCCACAACTGTACCAGAACCATGCATGAAATAACACAGTTGATGTTGCCACCTGGATGCCTACTAGACGTTTCACATGGCCCAAACTGCATAGATGATTTTCCTTCCCTCATCTCAAGCCTTCTCTACCTTGACTGCCTTCATCTCCTCTGATAACAGAAACCTTCCATAATCTTGGAACACACTTCAGCACCCTGCTTATCGCCTCTTTGGCAAAACACGAGCTACTAGAAAATACTTTGGCTGCATCATTTACTACCAGAATATTTTCTTTAAAATACTGCAGAAGCATAGTTGCTTTGATCCCACTATTAACCTCCTTAGAGTTTATTATTTATGAAGCAAAAATGAAAAAAAAATCTTTAAAGTGTGGGAAAGAAAATACCAGTGCTTGGTCCAAATATCTGATGGCATCTTATCTCTCTCAGAAAAAGTTTGCACTATGACATGGAACCAACTTTTTGCAGGATTCTGTCCTCTTTTATAGCCTTATGCCCTCACTGCTACTACTGGTTCCTGAAACCATGTGAGTGCTCTGTCTGTTACACTGATCTGGATTAGCCTTCCTCTATTTGTATTCCTGGCCTATTCCCACCCCCTTTTTGAGTCTTTGCTTAATTGCTAGCTTTTTTCCTTCCCCTTTTTGGTCTTGTTTTGCTGCCGAAAGCCGGTCTGGAATTTAGTGTTGGGTTAGTTTTGTAACCACACCTGAGTAAACATTAACTGTTTATTGATCTCTCCCTTGGTCATTTTATCTGAAACTACAGCTGAGGTTCCTTCCTGCTTGCTCCTGCCTATAGTCCTTTCTATGTGGGGTGTATTACTTCCTATATAATATGTGATTTGCCTCTTATTTTGGCTGTTAGTTGGTCATGGTCTCTATAAGATCGAAGGCTTCTTTTCTGTTTACTTTCACTTTTTTGGAAGCTAAAACACCCTCTGAATCATGGTAGATGCTCAGGAAAGGCTCAGTGGCCAGAACAATGAATTAGCATAACTATTGTCACTATATTGCAGAAGAGTCAAACGAGGAAGAGATGAGGGAAGTACTGAGTACAAATTCCCCAGCTCTCATGGGGTAGAGGCAGGTCCTCAGAGCAAGGGGGCTTCTAATGACTGTGTTGATAATGTGCCAGCTGAGTGCTCGTCAACCACTTGATGGCCTCTTATATCCAAAATACCTGTTGATGATGCTTAAAACGACTTTATAGCAGACATGGAATAACTGGCCAGCCTTTGATGCACATTCTGGATCATTCTCATTGTGTAAGAAATTGCTAAGTATCTCTTTCCCTCTGTGGGTTTTTTTTTTGTGTGTGTGGTTTTGCCTGTTAGAGGCTAGAAAGTGCATGCCCTATATGTTAGGGGTCTATTGGGGAATTCTAGGTGGGTCCATGTTCATTCCTTCTGTAGAAGTGATGGCTTGGCCTTAAACAAGCTTTCAAGGAGACCCAGATGGTAAGTAATAATTTTAATAGATCCATTTCTCAGTTTCAAAAAGATATCAGGCTGGTCATTAATGAGAGCCAGGAAATTGCTTTACTGTTCTGAAGTACTGTCAAAAGACCATTTATAAAGTACGAGGATATAACTTTTTCGATTAAATTTAAACATGATAATGCATGAAGGAAAAGGTGTATGAGTCCATAATTAGAGGACCTTGAACAAACAGAGAGGTGAGGAAGCAGGGAGATTGTGGAAGTGTTCACAGCTTCTCTGCCCAGAAACCTCAGACACTCAGTGGAATGGGTCAGTGTCAAAGGACTGCTATGTGTGCAGCAATTGTGCTGGGCTTAGTTTTACTCATTTGACCTCTACTGCAGAACTATGCTGTCTATGAGAGGCCAAGTCTTTTATTGAGTTCAGATTCGGATGGAGGTCATCAGTGATTACTAGAAGACTCATCAATAAGATTGCCTACATTCTGGCTTGAGATGGGGATTTCACAAGCCCATTAATAATGGGTACTTGTTACTGTTCTCTCTAGTTAGAAGCAAGGTTAGACTGCCTCAAGGAAGACAGAGAAAGTTCACACACTGTTTTTCTGATAATCCCAAGGAAATTAACTGAACAGATACAATTAAAGGACTAAAAACAATAAATAATTAAGTAGAAAAGCTGTAGATTTCCTTTGGTTTCGTGCATGGACAATTTATTTTGTAACTTGAAGTCATTTGTGTGTGGGCAGGGTGTTGTCTTCCTCTATCACTGTTTTTTTGAGACTAAAGTCCGTGATTCTGGATCTCAGTGTTGCAGCCAGGCTGGCTTCTTAGCTAGCCCCAGAGATCTCCCTGTCTCTGCCTTCCAGTGCTGGGATTAGAAGTGCCTAGGTTGCGCTCTCTCTCTCTCTCTCTCTCTCTCTCTCTCTGTCTCTCTCTCTCTCTGTCTCTCTCTGTCTGTCTCTGTCTCTGTCTCTCTCTCTCTCTCTCTCTCTCTCTCTCTCTCTCTCTCTGTCTTAATGTGGGTGCTGAGGATAGACCCCAGAGCCTCACACAGGTAAAACACCACTTAAGTCACAGGATTATCTCCACAGACCCTCAGAGTCATTTTAGTGATCTTGTCATTATATCAGGAGCAATGATGTAAGATTTTTTTGGATCCTTTTGACTTATATATACACATGCTTTTAGGCAGCTTTTTGTTTTTTATAAAATTAGCTTCACTGTCTCTATTTTTTAAAATACTGTGTTTGTGATGACTTTCAAATTCTCAAAGATGACAGAACACTTTCCATGCTGGGTATCACCTAAAACACCCCCTCATTACAAACATCCCTTTCAGATATTCACCCTAAAATGTAGTCACCTACCCAGGGGTTAGTTTTGTAAAGCTTTTGCCTTTGTAGATAATTTTTATACCCACTTACCAGTGTTAACCTCTGTCTTACTCTGTTTCAGTTGCCATAAAAAAACCACCATAGAGTACGTGGCTCAAATAATAAAATTCATGTCATCACATCCCAATATCAAGGTACCAGAATGATTGGATTCTAGTGACCACTCTCTCTCTGGATCCAGATTGCTGTTTTCTTGCTTGTATTCATGTGGCCTTTGTTTAGTCTCTATGTGTGTCTGTCTGTCTGTCTGTCTATCTATCTATCTATCTATCTATCTATCTATCTATCTATCTATCTATCTACACACATATAATGCACATCTATATATCCTGTGGCCATATATATTTATTACTATATAAATACAATGAATATTTTTTCATTCATTGATATATCCATCCATCACTAGACATCTTTTCCTCTCCTAATAAATATTTTAATATTATCATGAGGCATCTATCTATATGACATCATCCTAAGCTAATCATTATCTTCCAGAGACCCCCTGTTCTAATGCCATCACACTAGCAGTTACAGTCCAATATATGAGGTTTGTGGCATGGAATGAGGACACAAATGTTCAACCTGGAACAGGGAGCCTGCATTTGATTTGAGACTTAGAGCTCCAAAGTCACCCACAGTCTTCATAGCCCAGTATTTCTCAGAACACCCCGACAGGCTACTGCAATACCTTCTGTAGACTACAGTAGGGCTGACTCTGTTTTCTGACTCTGGAAAGAGTTCTTTTTGAGCAGAGAAAGAAGACAGGGAGCAAGGTCCTGGAGCAAGACCGGCTCTTGTTTCTAACGGAGAAGTTCCCTCGGTATAAAGAGGTCTGCATGAGTAAAGTTTTGGTCAACTGGGGAGTTGGTTATTTGGGAAGAGGGCACCTCAACTGAGAAGATGCCCTAATCAAACTGTCTGGTGGGAAAGTCCATGGTGCATTTTCTTGATTAATAACTGCTATAGGAAGGCCCCGCCCACCGTGGGCACAGCTACCCCTGCGTACGTGGTCCTGGGTACTGTAAGAGAGCAGACTTAGCAAGTCATAGGATCAAGCCAGTAAGCGGCGCTCTTCCGTGGTCTCTGCTTCAGATCTTGCCTCCAGGTTCCTGTGCTGAATTCCCGTCCTGACTTCCCTCAATGATGGGGAGTGACATAAGTTTATAAGATCAAATAAACTCTTTTCTACCCAAGTTGTATTTCGTCATGATTTTTTTAAAATCACATCAATAGACACTCATGACAGAGGCTGGATTTGGGGTAAAATTCGGAAGGGAAAATCCTGTGGCCTTGTTGCTTATCGAGTAGTATCCTAAGCCATGAAGGGGCAGGTGAGGTGTTTTGACTTTGGCCAGCGCATGAGGATGAGGGGAGATTTCCAGAGACTCAGAAAATCCACAGATAATTGGGGTTGATAAAAGACATGAGAGAAATTGCTCCTTAGAACAGATTGAGAAACTTAAAAGAAGTTTCTCCCCATGGTCTTCTCCAGGGAAGAGCACACTAATCGGTTCCCCAACACCAAATGGTCCTCCCCGAAACACCACACAATGTATAGACTTTCTGTACAGATTTGTGGTTTATTTGTCTTAGGATGAGTTCCAAGAGAAAGATGCAATGGGTTGTATTTAAGTATGGCAGAATAAGGTCCAGGAACAAAATGAGAGGGAGTCCTGCCAATCTGGCCTCATACATGAACGAAACATACATGTTGACAGCACATCCCACTTCTCATCCCCCTTTGCAAGGGGTCTTTTCCTCTAAAACACCACGAAGGGAGAAACTTTCTTTTGTGAATGTTTTATTTTAGATTTTGAGAGTGTAACATAATTATACCATTTCTTTTCTTTTTTTTTTTTCCTTTCTTCTCTTCAAAACCAGCACGGATGTGAATGTGCCTGTGGAAGAGACCTGAAATCAATGTCAGGTGTTTTCCTCAGTGATGCCCTACCTTGTAGGCAGGGTGTCTCATTGAGCGAGGGGCTCTCCACTTCCAGATAGTGTAGCTAGCCAGCTTGTCCTGTTCTGCCTCCTGAGTGCTACGATTAGAAGCGACCACCACACCTGCCCAGCTTTTACTTGGCTCTGGCTACCTGAATTCAAGTTCTAATATTTGTGCAGCAAGCAGTTTATCTGCTGAGCCACCTTCTTAGCCCGTACAGTATTATTCTCTAAGAAAACACTTTTTGAACCATTTAAAATATATATTTTTTTAAAAAACCTGTTTTTTACCTGTGGGTTACACAAGAAATAGAGTAGGTGGGCTGGCCTTGACTAGGTGAGGCACAGCTTGCTGATTTTTGCTGCAGACAGGAGCTGGCAAGGGAAGGCTTCTCTCCTACCAGGATGAGTGAACACCAGCCTCATTACCAGTTGGGCCTTCTCCCCCCTTGAGAGAATGTTCTTCTGACTGAATCACCTGCAAAGCACATCCCTCTCCCAAAGAAGGGTTCATTTTCCACAGAGGAAAAAAAAGAGACAGTCTGGTGATGGGGAAAGGGTATCTTTTTTGAGTTTAGATTTGTGCTTTGTCCTTTATGACAACAGATTGCCCTGTTATGGTGCCAAGCAGCATTTGGCTTTTTCTCTCCAGACCTGAAACTTGGCTGAATCATGAGAATCACCACACTGGCTGTCAATGGATGTTCTTTTCTGTGCCAAAGGAAAGGCTGCCAACTGTGATTAAATCCTGTTGATTTCTGGCCTCCCATGGATGGGAACAATGAAGGGTTATTTTTGCCAGTTCCTTGCAACACATACATAATACTGTTTTTCTCTTTAAATAAAGATAGCATTATATTGCCTGTATTTTTTTTTTCTTTAAGAACATACTCATTGGGTGATAGAGGCCATGTGTTCTAATTGTTCATAATTTTAAGGGCATTTCATCAGATCCCCAACTTTTGGCTTAAAAGTAGTAACCATGTTTTAATAGTGCAAAATACAATGTATAGAACTTCTGTACAGATTCATGGTTTTATTTTTCCTAGGATGAATTCTAAGAGAAAGAATTGATAGCATGAGCTTATATTGAGTTTTTTTTTTTGGTAAGTGTCACAGAGTTACACTCTAGAGCTCCCTTAGTCAATTGATGTTTCTGTCTTCCATGCACAAATACATCAATTCTCTGCCCTCTTCACATTAAAATTTAATTTGTTGGCAAAGCACAGAGTTTTAGATAAAACTTTCTATTTATATACATCTTCCTCAGTATTGTGAATATTTAATGGCCCAGGCAACTCATCTTCTTGACTCTCCATTCTAAGTTCCTAGAAGAAGCCTCTAATATAAGAGGTATTAAAAAACACAGTTTTGATGATATGATAAGGAGAAATAGATAATGGTGTCAGTATCTAGGCAGCTTCTATATCCCTTTGCGCTTTCTGTACAGGGTGCTTTCTTACAAAATGTGCTTTGACTGAGTTCACCAGAGCTACTTTCTCAAAGCCAGGCCTGTTCCTGGACTTTCCCAATATATGACTTAAAACATAGAAGACAAAATGGCCTGCTGTAAGACCCTGCTCCAAACAGCCAAACCAAACCAAACCAAACCAAAAGAATGTAGGCAAGAAGATGAAGTGACTTTAGTAGGTATTTATATCTTTATTTTGAGTTTTGGAGGATCTTCACTGTTGTTATGACCTTTAGGTTGTTTTCTGGCTGCAGTTGTCTTCCAAAGCAACTGGGAAATGGAGGTTTGATTTAAGATATGTCTTTATCCAAAAGCTAAGAAAAAATTCTCTTTTCTTTTTGGATATTCATACAGGTTGCATATCAACAGAAACATGTAGCCTTGCACAAGGCTGAAATGGAGAAGAAATCTTGCAGTCAGCGCATTGCAATCACGAGCTTGATCTCACAATTGCTGCAGCTCGTAATTCCAATGAAGAGATATTGGTAAGGGCAGAAGCCTTCCTTTAGATGGATATCCACTGCATCTTGGTTGTCTCCATTGACTTATGGACCCAGCAGCGCTGAGTGAAATGAATGTCTATTTATACAGGAGAAGTAATTTCAGATTCCAAGGTCATTTGCAGCTCATAGAAAAGAGAAGTGTTTTTTACTTACGTGAGAGCCAAGGGAGAGAGTAAAAAATTCCCTGTGCTGAACATTTTAAGACATCTTTCTCGCCCATTATCAGTTTTGTAGATTTAAAATATTAGCGTGCTGTGAGAAGAGTGCCCCTGTCTGCTTTGTTTACCAGTGAACTTCAAGCTTTGTAGATGTAGATGGTTGGCAAAGGTAAACTCAGAAACTGTTTGTCAAGTGGAAGAAGAATCCTATATTTTCATAGTTTCAATTTGCCAACGAATACATTCTGGGTACTTAAAAAGTGCTTGGTGGGCTGGAGAGATGGCTCAGTGGTTGAGAACACTGACTGTTCTTCTAGAGGTCCTGAGTTCAATTCCCAGCCACCATATAGCCACCATCTGTGAATGAATCTGATTGCCTCTTCTGGTGTGTGTGAAAACAGAGCATTCATATACATAAAATAAATAAATAAATAAACAAACAAACAAATAAATATTTTTAAAAAGTGCTTGGTGCTTCAAAAGTTTGTTTTGAGTGATCATGCAGTCTAACAGGAGAGAAGAAAACACAGCGTGTATGAAAGCTTATTCCTAGCATTGGTACCAGCCCCTTCCTGGCCACAAGGTATTGTGCTTAAAGCAAGGACAATGAAGCACAGGCTCCTGACCTTCTATGTAAGGGGAAGAGACCACTTACATGGAGGTAAAAAGTCTGTGATTCAGAGTGAGCAGCATTCTCTTTTAATTTCCTTGTCCTTTACAAGTTTCAAACTTCTTTGGTTTAGTCTGTTTTTCAGTGTGCCTTTTGCTCTTCCACCTAAGCACAGGGCAAGGGCCAAAGTCTACAGATGACAGTGACAGCTAACAATGCTTTGAGAGGCAATGTCTGCTGGGCCAGCTCTCCCCTTCTTAAATAAGAGTGGATTCCGAGACTGCTTTGACTATGGAGTGTGTAAGAAGAGTTATCTGGCTTATATACTGTAAGAAATTGACATCTGCAACCCTCTGTCTTTCTGAATATCCACTTTTTAAATCTGAGCCGTCAAATGAAACATTAAATTGTTCAATGACAGATGTGGTGTAGAATAACCTGGAAATGATCAGTGGAGGGAGTGAGCACAGGCTAAGCCCTGCTATGTCATCTTCCCTGTGACGGAGTAGGGTAAACAGCAGAACACAGCCTATCCTGTAACTCAGACTTTTAAATGACTGTCACTGGGCCATGATGCCTTGGGGTAGGCACAGCAAGAGCTGCCTGCAAAAAGAATTCAATACACTTCTTATATTTTAACAGTAATCTCATTATTTTTCTTTACATAAAAATTAATACACTTCATTGATTTTTTAAAAAAGATTCATTTATTTTTATGTTTTGTATGTGAGTGTTTTGCCCACATGTGGAGAACATGTGTATCTGGCACTCAGGGAGGTCAGAAGATGGTGTTGGTCCTCTGGGATGGACTTACAGATGGTTGTGAGCCATCATGTGAGTGGTGGGAATTGAATCCAGGTATTCTGAAAGAGCCGCAAATGCTCTTACCGTTTAAACCATCTCAAAGCTCAAGGCTTTATTACGTTTTGACTGGTTGCTTCCTTCCTTCCATCCCTCCCTTCCTTCCCTCCCTCCCTTCCTCCCTCCCTCCCTTCCTTTCTCCCTCCCTCCCTCTCTCCCTCTTTCCTTCTTTCCTCCCTTTCCTTCCTCCTTCATTCTTTCTCTTTTCAGACAGGGTCTCACTTTGTACCCCAGGCTAACCGAAACTTACAAAGTAGCCTATACTGGCCACGTGACATGTCCTTCTCCTTGGCCTTCTGAGTGCTGGGACTTCAGATGCAAGCTGCCATGCACAGCTTCTTAAAGCCCTTTGCCTGTTTTCCTAAAGCAGTTTCTATGGTTCAGATCTTAGGTTTAAATCTTTCATCCATTTTGAGCTGATTTTTTATGCAGTGTGAGAAATATTGATCTGGTTTCATTCTTCATGTGGAAATGCAATTTCCAGGGGACATTTTGAAGAGGCCAACCTTTCTCCAATTCTGTCCCTGACAACTTGTCAGACAAGCTGTCTGGGACCGCATGGGTATATGTCTGAGTATTCTACTCCATTGGTGCATGTGTTTGCTCTGTGTCAGCACTGTGCTGTTGTCTCCTTCTCTATGTGAGACAGTGTAGGGTCAAGTACTGTGTTTCCAGCACTGTTCCTTCTGCCTAGGAAATACTTTGGGTATTCTGGGGTTTTGTTTTGTTTGTTTCAGTGTGAATTTCCAGTTCTGTGGACATGTCATTGACATTTTAATGGGGCTCACAGTGAGTTTGTATAGCACTGTCAATCATTTAACCATTTTCACAGCACTAATTTCTGCAAACCATAAGCACAAGATCATACTGCCATTTTCTTCTTTTCCTTTGTATATCACTTTTTATTTCTTTTGCCTTATGGCATTGGCACCCTTGTTTCACTCCTGACTTTCTAGGATATACTTTTAGCTCCTCAGTGTAAGGCTGGAGACAGAACTGTGCTGTGTAGCCTATTTAAAAGGTATGCTATTTTTGTTTATTCTTATTTTTTGCTCATTTACTTTCTGGGGGCGTGCCTGTGTGATGACACATGTGTAGGTTAGAAGATAAGTTGTAGGCATCAGTTCTCTCTTCTACCACTCAGGTCCTAGGAATTGAAGTCAGGTTACCAGGCTTGCCAGCAAGTGCCTTTACCCACTGAGCCATCCCATCAGTGCTGTATGTTCTTTTTATTTCTTTCATTTTAGGGGATTTTATTGTGAAAGAATGTTAAAATTTGTCAAACGTCCTTGCTGTGTCTCCTGAGATGACCATGTTATCTCTGTCTAGTTATGTGTTCCATCACATGTTATTTTGAATATGTAGAACCATCCTTGCATGCCTAGAATGAAACAATTTGGTCATGATGTATGGTCTCAGTGTGTCAAGTACTTCATTGAGAAATTTTGCATCAGTGTTAGTGAGGGAAGTTGACTGTTGATAGTCTTCACGTAGTTTTAGTATCAATGCAATGTTGTCTGCACAGAATGAGTCCCTCAGTGTCCTTTCTAATTCTGTTTTATGGAGCAGTTCGAGAAGCACTGGTATTAGTGTGTCTCTCGGTATTTGGTAGAATTTGGCAGTGAATCTACATGACTAATGAGCTTTTCTTTATTAGGAGCACCAAAAAATTTCCCCTTCATTTAAAAATTGTACATGCTATGTGTGTTTTGGCTGCATGTACATCTGGGTACTATGTGAATGCAGTGTCCATGGAAGCCAGAAAAGAGCATCAGATTCCTTGGGACTGGAGGTACAGATAGTTCTGAGCTACCATGTGCTTTTTGGGAATCAAACCCAGTCCTCTGGAAGAGCAGCCAGGGCTCTTAACTGTTGGGCCATCTGTCCAACCTTGTTGGAGACTTTAAAAAAAAAACTACTGTTCAATTTTACTGTTGTGGATTTGTCTAAGTGCTTTATATATTTTAAATATAATTTTGGTAAGTTGTATGTTCTATAAATGTCTATCAGGTCATCTGATTTCCTGTGCATGTTGACTAAAGTTCTTTTAATGGATTTTTAGTTCTGTAACTTACCTATGGGTGAGAGTCATGTGTTGAATCACCCACTATTGTTGTGTATGAGAATTTATCAAATCCTTCTAGAACTTCCATTTTTTTGGAATATAGTGTTTTACAGTATTTCATAATGATTCTTCAGGGTTCCCTACAATATGTAGTAATGCTCTTTTTTAATCTCTAATTTTATTAAATTGAGATTGTCTTTCTCTTTCAGTTCATTCAGTCATAAAATTTTCAATAGTGTTTACTCTTTTCAATGAACTAATTCCTTGTTCCATCAGTTAGTTGTAATATTCTAGGTCACATAAAATTAATTTCTGGTTAATCTTTATTATGTATTTCTGTCTTCTGTTTGGAGTTTCACTTATTCTTGTCTTTCCAAAGTGTGAGATGCATCATTAGGTTATTTGTGATTTGCGTGATTTTTTAAAATATTTTTATTTTTTAAGTAATTTATTTGGATTACATCTTGATTGCTATCCCCTCACTTGTATCTTCCCATTCTGCCTTCCTCCCTCTTTTACCCTACTCCCCTCCCTTAGACTTGTGACAAAAAGAGACCCCTCCCCCACCATATCATCACAGCCTGTCAGGTCTCATCCAGAGAGCCTGCTTTCCCTGCCTCTGAATGCCACCAGGCTTCCACGTTAAGAGGAAATAGTCAAATAAGGGCCACAAGAGTTCATGTCAGAGGCAGTTCCTACTCTCCCTACAACTGTGACGAATGCACTGTCCACTAGCTAGATCTGAAGAGGATGTCTAGGTTTAATATATTCATTGCCCTTGGTTGGTATAACAGTTTGTGCAGGCTCCCCTGGGTCCAGATCCGCCAGCCTTGATGGTCTTCTTGTAGGGTTCCTGGATCCTCTGAGTCCTTCTATTTCCTTATTCTTCTATACGCTCTTACCTGGAGTCCCAATAGAAAGTCCTACCATCTGTCCCAATCCCCTGCTGAGAGAAGATGCTCAGAGGACATTCATATTGGGCTAGTATCCAATTATAAGTGAGTATATACCATGTGTGTCTTTCTGGGTCTGGGTTAACTCACTCAGGATGATTGTTTTTAGTTCCACCCATTTGCTTGCAAATTTCAAGATTTCTTTGTTTTTTAATAGCCGAGTAGTATTCCATAGTGTAAATGTACCACAGTTTATCTATTCTTTGACTGAGGGACATAGAGGTTGTTTACAGATTCTGGCTTTTACAAATAAAGCTGCTATGAACATGGTTGATCAAATGTCCTTGTGAAGTGGTGGAGCATCTTTTGGGTATGTTCTGAGGAGTGGAATAGCTGAGTCTTGAGGTAGCCCTATTCCCAGTTTTCTGAGAAAGCTCCAGATTGATTTCCAAAGTGGTTGTGCAAGTTTGCACTCCCATCATCAGTGAAGGAGTGTTCCCCTTTCTTTACATCCTCACCATCATGTGCTGTCACTTGAATTTTTTCTAAGATACACACTGGTGGCTATATAGTTTCCTCTAAAATCTGCCTTTGCTGTACCCCTGAGTGCTGACAGGTTGCGCTTTTATTTCATTTCACTATTTCTTTTTCAGAATTTAATATATGAGTGCTGTGTTGACATCATTTACATCTCTGTGTCATCACTCCAGTTCTTCATTTGTCCCTTCCATTTCCATATAATATATATATATATGTGTGTGTGTGTGTGTGTGTGTGTGTGTGTGTGTGTGTGTACATTGAGCTTGTATTGAATGAGTATCAGAAGTCTGCCAGAGCTTACCTGTTTCAGTAGCATTCCCTTATTTTGTACCAGGGATTGCAGCTAACCGTAGCTTGCCTCACAGTCTGTAACCTGTACAGGTTCTATAAAAACTCCCTAGTTCATATATCCCTAGCCAATGTTGTAGCTGAGGTGAAGGAAAGAAGTGAACACAGCATAGGGATTGTAAAACAGACCTAGTTCCACATTTATAAACCGTGCTGCGTATTAGTCACTCATCTGCAAGGATGTAGCTGTAGGTATTAGGTAGTGTGTTGATGATTCAAAATTTTCAGATGTTTTAGCAGGGACCTTTTCAACAGATAGCTGTCTCTGGAGCTTAATCTGCCTCAGAACTCTCATAAATCTGGATGTTTTTTCTGAATGGATAATTTATTATCAGTTGATGAGGTCTGTCCCCACTGAGGGCAGGGCTGCTTTTCTCTGCACTCCTCACTGTCTGCCGTGCATCACCTGACACTTGTAGTTTTATGCTTTCCACCCTAAAGCCTTCCTAGTCTCCATGACTGCCTCTCAGATACCCTCTTATCCCAGGATTGTAGCAGGTCAGATTTAGGCTTGCTGACTTGTAGGCTTTGATCTTTTAAAACATACGTTATTTGGGGTTATTTAATGCCTCTACTTCATTTCCAACCCACCAACCCTAGATAGGAGAGAAAGAAGGTTAATAGGTTCTTGCAAGAACAATGGGCTTCACCTGTGGATCCTATTGCATGTCTCTTCACAACAGGGCTATTGCCTTATCTGAGGATGTGGCTCTCTTCACTTACCAACCAAGTGGCTGGGTGTGTTCAGCTCAGCAGAGCGAACAAAAGTATCCCCTTGACTTGTTCTACCACTGCTGCAAGTTCCTGGAGTTCTTCCCTAGATGCACTCCTCCTTGGATTTCTTCAGTGTCTGTTGTTATGTCTCTCTTTTCAATTCCAATTTTCTTGATTTGTTTAGTGTCTCTCTGCCTTTTTTTCCCTGGCTCATGGTTTTTCTATCTTGTTGATTTTCTCAAAGAATCAGCTCTTGGTCTCCTTGATTCTTTCAATTGTTCTATTTGTTTCTACTTATTGACTTCATCCCTGACTTTGATTATTCCCAGCAGTCTCTTCTTCTTGGATGTTTCTTCTTCTTTTTTTTCTAGGGCATCCAGCTTTGTCATTAAGTTGCCTGTATGAGATGTTTCCAATCTCTTTATGAAGGCACTTAGTGCAAAGGACTTTCCTCTTAGTCCTGCTTTCAATGTGTTCAATAAAGTTTGGTATGTTTTTACCTTCATTTTCATTGAATTTTATTTATTTTTTAAATTAATTTATTCAGATTACATCTCAATTATTATCCCATAACTTGTATCCTCCCTCCTACTTTCACCCTGTTCCCCTCCCCTAGGTCTATGGCCACGGGCAATCTCCTCCCCCACTTTGTGGTCCTAGGTTATCAGGTCACATCTTGGTAGCCTACTTATTCTTTCTTTGAGTGCCACCAGAACTCCCCACCAAAGGGAGGTCATCAAATATGGGACACCAGAGTTCATGTCATATTTAGTCCCTGCTCTCTACCCAACTGTGGAGAATGTCCTGTCCATTGGCTTGATCTGATTAGGGGTTCGATGTTTACTACTTGTAATGTTCTTGGTTAGTGCAATAGTTTGAATAGACCCCCATGGGCTCTGATCCATCCATTACCATGTTCTTCTTGTAGGTTTCTAAGATCCTCTGGATCCTTCTATTTCCCTGTCTTCTATATTTCTCTTACCAAGAGTCCCAGTGTGATGTCCTCACATCTATCCCAATCTTCTGTGAATGTGAAGGCTTTCATGGGACATGCTTTTTGGGCTAGTGCCCAATTATAAGTGAGTATATACCATCTGAGTCTTTCTGCTTCTGGGTTAACTCACTCAATATTATCATTTCTAATGCCATCCATTTGTCCACAGATTTTGGGATTTCCTTGTTTTTTATAGCTGAGTAGTATTCCATAGTGTAAATGTACCATAGTTTCTTTATCCATTCTTCAACTGATGGACACTTAGACTGTTTCCAGGTTCTGGCTATTATGAATAAGGCTGCTATGAACATGGTTGAGCATATGTCCCTGTTGTATGGTGGAGCCTTTTCTGGATATATTCCAAGGAGTGGTATAACTGGGTCTTGAGGAAGTCCTTTTTCCAATTTTCTGAGAAAGTGCCAGATAGACTTCCAGATAGCTTCTGTTTTGTTGACCTATCTTTTGATGAAATCTTCCACTATTAATGTGTGGGGATCAATGTGTGGTTTAAGTTTTGTTAATATTTCTTTAACAAGTGTGGATGACCCTGTATTTGGGGGATAGATGTTCAGAATTGTGATGTCATCTTTGTTGACTTTACCTTTGATGAGTATGAAGTGTCCTTCCTCATCTCTTTTTATTACTTTTGGTTTAATGTCTATTTTATTAGATATTAGAATGGCTATTCCAGCTTTTTCCTTGTTGGAAGACTTTTTTCCAGCCTTTTACCCTGAGGTAATGTCTATCTTTGTGGCTGAATTCTGTTTCGTGAATGCATGAAAATGTTGGGTCTTGTTCAAGCATCCATTCTGTTAGTCTGTGTCTTTTTATTGGAGAGTTAAGACCACTGATGTTGTGAGAGATTAATGACCAATGACTGTCAAGTTCTTTAATTTTGATGTTGGTTGTAGTATGTGTGTTTGTTTTGATATAGTGAAGTTATCTATATACTATGCATTCCTTCATGAAGTTAGTCTCTTTAGGTTGGAATTTTCCTTCTACTATCTTCTGTAGGGCTTTGTTTGTGGATATATATGACTTAAATTTGTTTTTGTCATGGAATATCTTGCATTATCTATCTATGATAATTGAAAGTTTTGTTGGGCATAGTAGTATAGACTGACATCTGTGTTCTATAAGGTTTGAAGACATCTGCCCAGGCCTTTCTGGATTTTATGATCATTGCTGAGAAGTTGGGTGTAATTCTGATAAATTTGTCACTGTATGTTTCTTAGCCTTTTTCCCTAGCTGTTTTTAACATTTTTCTTTGTTCTATACATTTTTTGGTTTGATTATTAGGTTGCAGGAAGATTTTCTTTTCTTGTCTACTCTATTTGGTGTTCTGTAGGCATCTTGTGTGTTTTTTAAATTTTATTTTACTAATTTATTCATATTACATCTCAATGGCTATCTCCTCCCTTATATCCTTCCATTCCGCCCTCCCTCCCATTTTCCCCTTACTCCCCTCCTCTATAACTGTGACTGAGGGGGACTTCCTCCTCCTGTATATGCTCATAGGGTATCAAGTCTCTTCTTGGTAGCCTGCTATCCTTCCTCTAGTGCCCCCCATGTCTAACCATTCAGGGGATGTGGTCAAATATGAGGCACCAGAGTATGTGTGAAAGTCAGACCCCACTCTTCACTCAACTGTGGAGAATGTCCTGTCTATTGGCTAGATCTGGGTAGGGGTTTGAAGTTTATGGCCTGTATTGTCCTTTGGTGCCATAGATTGAGTGGGACCCTTGGGCCCAAATCTGCCTATCATAATGTTCTTCTTGTAGGTTGCTAGGACCCTCTGGATCCTTCAACTTTGCAATTCTCCCATGCTTCTCTCATCTAGATTCCCAATAGGATGTCCTCCTCTCTATCCCTGTTTCCTGGTTAGTGAAAACTTTCATGGGACATGCCCCTTGGGCTGGTATGCAAATATAAGTGAGTATATACCATTTGACTCTTTCTGCTTCTGGGTTAACTCAATCATTATGATCATTTCTAGTTCAATCCATTTGTCCACAAATGTCAGGAATTCCTTGTTTTTAATAGCTGGGTAGTATTCCATAGTGTAAATGTACCACAGTTTCTTTATCCATTCTTCTTCTGAGGGACACTTAGGCTGTTTCCATGTTCTGGCTATTATGAATAAGGCTGCTATGAACATGGTTGAGCAAATTTTCTTGTGTGCTGGAACATCTTCTGGGTATATTCCAAGGAGTGTGTCGCGACCTCCCCGCCTGCAGGAAAGACGCCGACACCAGGATCCTTCTCGATCACGCTTTATTGGGAGCGCCCTTGAAGCTGAAGCGAAAGACCCAAAGCCCTCGGAGCACGCTGCTTATATGCAGGCCCTAGCGTGGTGTGTCTCTGGCTGATTGGTCCACCTGCCAATGCCTCATTAGCATTTCTCCGTGCGGGAGGGGGGATTGGCCCTCCGGCCAATGCCTCATTATCATACCCCATGCTGGAGGGGGAAAGAGAAACATTGTTGTGGTGCCCTTATCTGCGCATGCGCAGGAGCTGAAGTAGGATCGGCACCACCTCTGGGTGTGATCCGCGCCCAACATCTCCCCCTTCTTTATTTGAGCCAAGGGTAACCATCCGATCTAGGAGAGATCCTTATGGAGAGCTTACCGATCGAGGACGGTGATCAGGGGTAGGGGTAGCACCGACTCACGTGCAATGGGAGGATCCCAGCGAAGTGCTATGGCCGCTAACAGGGTGTGTGTGCGTGCCTTCCGGTGTGCAATGGCAACAAGGCTCGACTGGTGTGCAAAGGCCACACAAAGGGAAAGGGATGGCTGTGTATGCCTTCTGGTGTGCAATGGCAACAAGGCTCGACTGGTGTGCAAAGGCCACACAAAGGGAAAGGGATGGCTCATCTTTTGAGGCTTGCAAGCCATACTTGGGGAGAGGCGCCTTGCTCAACTGTCAGCAATGCTTGGATCATCAGGGTCTTATCGCGTTGATTTCTTTTTTTTAGTCGGCACAGTAGCCAAAGGCAGAGCACTACACCACAAATTAATATAGCTCCAAAAATTCCCACCCCCATCCATTCCTTAAAGAAGGAAAATGCAGAATACAGCCAAGAAGTAAGATCTCCAAGGGTAATGATCTCCACTCGAGTACCATTCAATTATGTGATCTGGTAGAAAAGCTGTCGGGATAGCTTTTCGGCCTCCAATGTCCAGTTTCCTACAAGGTAATCTGAAATGATCTTACTTTGATTAATGGAAGTAGTAAAATCATAACTTAGGGGAGTAACACACAAATGTTGATAATGCGAAATACAACTTGTTTGAATGAGTTTAAACAATTCTTCCAGTCTAAATGTTGCCCCATAGTTAGACAAGCCTTAGTCACACTCATCCAGTCAGAAGGTGTCATTGCGTGATAGGCAAATCTTTCTAACAAGGCTTGAGTGAACGCTGTGTTCACTCCATAAGTACGTACTGCCTCTGCCAGGTCTTTTATTTGCTTATACCTTATTGGTTCATAATATCTTGCTTGTGTATTGGGATCCTCAAATACTGGGAAAGCGGCAGCTACTTTCTTCCAGGTCTTAGGCTCGACAAAACTTACTTGAGCCTGTTTCTTTGGACCCGCAAACTGAGGATTATAAGGAGGGGGTGGTGCTGAGGCAGTCACCCCATGAGGCCCATATCTCTCTCGTTCATATTGGGCAGCGGCCTCCTCTAGATCCTGTTCTTCCTCAGAACTTAGTTCTTCTCTCTGACTTGCCTTCTCGGACTCTGAGTCACTAGAGCTCTTAGCGAACTCATCGAGTACCGAGTACAATTTCCTTTTTTCTTCTTCCTCCTTTTTTGTTCCTTTTTGTTTCCTTTTCTCTTTAGGCCTTTTCCCTTTTCCTTCCTTTTTATGTTTTCCTCCCCATTTCTTTTGAATACCTTCTGATTCTGACAGGCTGTCCTGATGATTAGCTAGCATTCTTACGCTGCCTGAGGAGCTCTTGCAAAGGCTTGAGAAGGTGGGTGTAGTGCTGGTTCCCCATTTGAGCTTTTATTTACAAGTGGCTGACAAAGGGGAAGCAACCAGCCAAGTTATCTACCTTGGACTTATAGTTTTACTCTAACAAGTACACTCCTCTCCCCTACGGTGGCACTTCAAGCAGAAGCAACACAGAACTACTAACACAGTCAACAGCAAAAACAGCCCTGCAGCCAGAAGGGGGTCAATGCCAAATGGGGGCATGCCCTTGAAGGGAGACTTACCGGTACCGCCGCTCCGCGTGTTGAGTTCTGAATCCTCTCGGGGTCTCTTGTCTCCGAGAGTCTTCACAGGTGTTTCAGTGGTCCGAGCGCTGTTCTTGTTTTCCTGGGTTTTGGCACCACTTGTCGCGACCTCCCTGCCTGCAGGAAAGATGCCGACACCGGGATCCTTCTCAATCACGCTTTATTGGGAACGCCCTTGAAGCTGAAGCGAAAGACCCCAAGCCCTCGGAGGGCGCTGCTTATATGCAGGTCCTAGCATGGTGTGTCTCTGGCTGATTGGTCCACCGGCCAATGCCTCATTAGCATTTCCCCATGCGGGAGGGGGGATTGAGCCTCCAGCCAATGCCTTATTATCATACCTCATGCAGGAGGGGGAAAGAGAAACATTGTTGTGGTGCCCTTATCCACGCATGCGCAGGAGCTGAAGTAGGATCAGCACCACCACTGGGTGTGATCCGTGCCCAACAGGAGTGGAATAACTGGGTCTTGCGGAAGCCCTATTCCCAGTTTTCTGAGATAGCACCAGATAGATTTCCAAAGTGGCTGTACTAGTTTGCATTCCCACCAGCAATGAAGAAGTGCTCCTCTCTCTCCACATCCTCACCAGCATGTGGTGTCGCTTGATTTTTTGATCTTAGCCATTCTGATGGGTGTAAGATGGAATCTCTGAGTTGTTTTGATTTGCATTTCCCTGATGACTAAGGAGGTTGAGCATTTCTTTAAGTGTTTCTCAGCCATTTGATATTCCTCGGTTGAGAATTCTCTGTTTAATTCTGAGCCCCATTTCTCAATTGGGTTATTTGGTTTGGTGGTGTTTAATTTCTTGAGTTCTTTATATATTTTGGATAGTAGACCTTTGTCAGATGTAGGGTTCGTGAAAATCTTTTGCCAGTCTGTAGGCTGTCACTTTGTTCTCTTGACGGTTTCTTCTGCCTTACAGAAGCTTCTCAGCCTCATGAGGTGCCATTTATTAATTGTTGACCTCAAGGCCTAGGCTGTTGGTGTTCTGTTCAGAAAGTTGTCTCTTGTACCAATGTGTTCCAGACTCTTCCCCACTATTTCTTCTGGAGAAGTCAGAGACAGTTCTGACTTAGTGTCTCTGGTTTTATGTTGAGGTCTTTGATCTACTTGGATTTAAGTTTTGTGCAAGATGACAAATATGGATCCAGTTGCATTTTTTTTACACATAGACATCCAGTTAGACCAGCACCATTTGTTGAAGATGCTATCCTTTTTCCATTGAATGGATTTGGCTTCTTTGTCAAAAATCAAGTGACCATATGTGTGTGGATTCATATCTGGGTCTTTGATTAGATTCCACTGATCAACCAGCCTGTTGCTGTGCCAGTACCATGCTGTTTTAATTACTGTTGTTTTATAGTATAGCTTGAGATCAGGTATGGAGATTCCTCTGGATGATCTTTTATTGTACAAGATTGTTTTAGCTATTCTGGGTTTTTTGTTTTTCCATATGAACTTTCAATGTCTTTAAAAAATTGTATAGGTATTTTGATAGGGATTGCATTGAATCTGTAGATTGCTTTTGGTAAGATGGCCATTTTTACTTTGTTAATTCTCCTGATCCACAAGCAAGGAAAATCATTCCATCTTCTCATGTCATCTTCCATCACTTTCTTCAGAGTTGTGAAATTTTCTTCAAACAAGTCCTTCACTTGCTTGGTTAGAGTAACTACTAAATATTTTATATTGCTTGTGGCTAATGTGAAGGGTGTG
The DNA here is from genome assembly GCA_907169655.1 of Acomys percivali. Taxonomy (NCBI): domain Eukaryota; kingdom Metazoa; phylum Chordata; class Mammalia; order Rodentia; family Muridae; genus Acomys; species Acomys percivali. Next base: position 71,061,104 of record OU015749.1, read on the forward strand.
GTTTTCCTAATTTCTTCCTCTGCAAGCTTGTCATTTGTGTATAGGAAGGCTACAGACTTTTTTGAGTTAATTTTGTATCCAGCCAAGTTGCTGAAGGTGTTTATCAGCTGTAGGAGTTCTCTGGTGGAATTTTGAGGATCACTTATGTACACTATCATATCATCTGCAAATAGGGATAATTTGACTTCCTCCTTTCCCATTTGGATACCCTTGATCTCCTTTTGTTGTCTTATTGCTATGGCTAGAACTTCGAGTACTATGTTGATATGGAGAGAGTGGGCAGCTTTGCTTTGTTCCTGATTTTAGAGGAACTTCCTTGAGTATCTCACCATTTAATTTGATTTTGGCTATTGGCTTGCTATATAAAGCCTTTAATATGTTGAGGAGAGTGCCTTGTATCCCCAATCTCTCTAAAACTTTAAACATGAATGGGTGTTGGATTTTATCAAATGCGTTTTCTGCATCTAAGGAGATGATCATGTAATTTTTTATTTTCAGTTTGTTTATATGGTGGGTTACATTGATAGATTTCCACATATTAAACCATCCCTGCTTGCCTGGAATGAAGCCTACCTGGTCATGGTGAATGACATCTTTGATGTGTTCTTGTATTTGTTTTGCAAGAATTTTATTTAGTATTTTTGCATCGATGTTCATAAGAGAAATTGGTCTGAAATTCTCTTTCTTTGTTGGGTCTTTGTGAGGTTTAGATATCAATGTGACTATGGCCTCATAGAATGAATTTGGTAATGTTCCATTCATTTCTATCTTTTGGAGTAGCTTGAAGAGTATCAGTATTAGTGCACCCTTGATGATCTGGTAGAATTCTGCACTGAAACCATCTGGCCCTGGGCTTTTTTTTTTGTTTGGGAGACTATCAATGATTGCTTCTATTTCTGTAGGGGAAATGGGACTATTTAGCTTGTTTATATGTTCTTCACTCAATTTTGGCAAGTGAAATTGATCAAGAAAATTGTCCATTTCCCTTAGATTTTCAAATTTTGTGGCATATATGCCTTCAAAGTAGGATCTTATGATTTTTTGTATTTCTTAAGTGTCTGTTGTTATGTCTCCCTTTTCATTTCTGATTTTGTTGATTTGGATACTGTCTCTCTGCCTTTTAGTTAGTTTAGCTTATGGTTTGTCTATCTTGTTGATTTTCTCAAAGAATCAGCTCTTGGTTTTGTTGATTCTTTTGACTGTTTTCTTAGTTTCTAATCTGTTAATTTCAGTCCTTACTTTGATTATTTCCAGATGTCTACTCCTTTTGGGTGTTTCTGCTTCTTTTTCTAGGGCTTCCAGTTGTGTCATTAAGATGCTTATATGCAATGTTTCCAATTTCTTTTTAAAGGCATTCAGTGCTATGAATTTTCCTCTTAGCACTGCTTTCAGTGTATCCCACAAATTTGGGTATGCTGTTCTTTCATTTTCGTTGAACTTCAGGAAGTCCTTGATTTCCTTCTTTATTTCTTCTCTGACCCAGGTGTCAATTAGCAAAGAGTTGTTTAGTTTCCATGTATGTATAGGCTTTTTGTTATTTCTGTTGTTGAATTGCAGCCTAAGGGCATGGTGATCTGATAGGATACAAGGTATTATTTCAATCCTCTTGTATCTCTTGAGGCTTTCTTTGTAACCTACGATGTGATCAATTTTGGAGAAGGTTCCATGGGGTGCAGAGAAGAAGGTATATTTCTTCTTGTTTGGGTGAAAGGCTCTATAGATATCTATTAGATCCATTTGATTCATGGCATTGGTTAATGATGTTATTTCTCAGCTTAGTTTCTGTTTCAATGACCTGTCTTTCAGTGAGAGTGGGGTGTTGAAGTCTCCCACTATTATTGTGTGGGAATATATGTGTGGTTTAAGCTTCATTAGCAGATCTTTTACAAATGTGGGTGCCCTTGTATTGGGAGCATAGATGTTCAGAATTGTGATGTCATCTTGATTGACTTTACCTTTCATGAGTATGAAGTGTCCTTCTGCATCCCTTTTGATTAATTTTGGTTGAAAGTTTATTTTGTTGAAAGATATTAAAATGGCTATGCCTGCTTGCTTCTTGTGACCATTTGCTTGGAATATTTTTTCCAACCTTTTACCTAGGTAATGCCTATCGTTATGGATGAGATGTGTTTCTTGAATGCAGAAGAATGTTGGATCTTGTTTATGCACCCTTTCAGTTAGTCTGTGTCTTTTTATTGGAGAATTGAGACCATTGACATTGAGAGATATTAATGACCAGTGACTGTTAAGAGTCTTAATTTTGATGTTTGTTCCAGTTGAGCATTTGTGTAGTTGTGTTTTTGCCATGGTATAGTTATCTATTTCCTGAGTAGTTTTGGTTGTAGCTTGACCCTTTGGGATGTAGTTTTCCTTCTAGTACCTTCTGTAAAGCTAGATTTGTGGATAGGTACTGTTTGAATTTGTTTTTGTCATGGAATATTTTGTTTTCTCCATCAATGGTTATTGATAGTTTTGCTGGGTAAAGTAGTCTGGCCTGGCATCTGTGGTCTCTTAGGGTTTGCAGGATCTTTGTCCAGGCCCTTCTGGTTTTTATGGTCTCTGCTGAGAAGTCTGATGTAATTCTGATAGGTTTGCCATTAAATGTTATTTGGCCCATTTCCCTTGCAGCCTTTAGTATTTTTTTCTTTGTTCTATATGTTTTGTGTTTTGATTATTATGTGACAGGCAGTTTTTCTTTTCTGGTCTATTCTATTTGGTGTTCTGTAGGCCTCTTGTATGTTTATAGGCATCTCTTTCTTTAGATTGGGGAAATTTTCTTCTATGATTTTGTTGAGAATAATTTCTGGGCGTTGGAGTCTGATATCTTCTCTTTCTTCAATGCCTATTATCCTCAGATTTCTTCTTTTCATGGTGTCCTTGATTTCTTGGATGTTTTGTGTCAGGATTTTCCCAGATTTGGCATTTTCTTTAATGGTTGCTTCAAGATCTGTGATTGTATCTTCTAGACCTGAGATTCTTTCCTCCATCTCTTGGATTCTTTTAGAAAAACTCGCCTCTGTGTTGCTCGCCTTCTTCTCCCAGGTCTCACGTTCTCGTTTTTCTTCTGTCTGTGTGTTCATCATTGAATCCATTTTCTTCTTCAGATCTTGAACTGATTTTTTGGTTTCTTTCATATGTTTGTTTGTTTATTCCTGAGTTTCTTCCATTGCCTCTTTATAGGTCTTCAGAGCTTGAACCGTTTTATTTATTTCTTTCATCTGGTTATTTGTATTTTCCTGAAATTTTTCCAGTTCCACTCTATGTGCTTCCTTTATGTTTCTCACCTGTTTGGCTGCATTTTCCTGCATTTGATTATGAATTTTATTTGTTTCCTCCATTATCATCCTCATTACTAAGGATTTGAGGTTATTTTCTTGTATTTCCATAGTTTTTGAGTTCTCTGGGTTGTTTTCTTTGGGATAGCTGGGATCTGGAGATGCCATATTGTTTTGGTTTTTTTTTTTTTGCGTATGCTTTTACGCTGTCCTTTAGGCATCTTGCCATCTCTGTTTTTGTTGGTTAGCGTCCAGAGTTGGGTGGAGGGAGCCTGATGCTAGATTCACCTGTTTTCTCACAATTTCCCTAGGCTGGAAGCTCTGATGCTTCACTAGAATGGATGGCAGGAGGCTAGCCCTGTCGTTTTGGACTCTCACAGCCAGTGATCCTCAGCTTCCCTGTACTGTGGGTCCTGCAATCGTTCTGGGTCCCTGAATGTGCGTTGGGTCAGGTCAAAGTATCCACAGCTTTCTGGGTCCCCTGCCAAGACCAGCCAGGGACACTAGGCCCGAACGATGTGCCAAGCTCCGCTGGATTCTCAGGGCCCGAACCTTCTGCTGAGCTCAGTTAGGGACTCTGGGCCCAATCCATGCACCAAGCTCAGCTAGGGACTCTTGGACCAAAATACATGCTTAGTCCAGCCAGAGTTTCTGGGCTAGGACTGCATACCAAACTCAGCTAGGGTCTTTGGGCCCAAAGAGTGTGCCATGGTCAATTATAGTCAGGACCCAAACCTCCTGCCAATCTCAGCCAGGAATTCTGGACCCAAACTGCACACAGGGTCCAACCAGAGTCTCAGGGCCGGGACTGTGCAGAAAGCTCAGCTAGAGTCTCTGGGCCCAATCTGCATGCCAAGCACAGTTAGGGACTCTGGCCCCAAACTGCATGCCGAGCTCAGCCAGAGTCTCAGGCATAGAATTGTGCACCGAGCTCAGTCAGGGACTCTGGACCCAAACTGCGTGCTGAATTCAGCCTAGACTCTAGGCCTAAACTGTGTGGAGAGTCCAGCAAGAGTTACAGTGTTACGATTGCATGCAAAGTTCAGCTAGATTCTCTGGGCCCAACCGGCCTGCCAAGCCCAGCTAAGGACTCTGGGACAAAACTGCACGGTGAGCTCAGCCTGCGTCACAGCAGCGGAACTGCTTGGTGAGCTGAGCTTGGATCTAAGGGGCCAAAATGCACGCTGAGCTCAGCTAGTGTCTCAGCAGTGGAACTGCACTCTGAGCTGAGCTAGCATCTCCGGCGGTACTGCTTGATGAGCTCAGCTAGTGTCTCTACGGTAGAAGTATGCCCTGAGCTTGGATCACAGGGGCCGAACTGCGCACCGAGTCTAATTTGGTTCTCAGGTCATGAGCCGTGAGCTAAGTTGAGCTTGGGTCACGGAGCTCAAACCACGTGGCACAGCCCAAATCCTGCCCAGAGTCCCCTCTCTGGCAGGAACTCCTACTGGCCACCACACCAATGGCCTCCGCCCGAGGGCTCCGAGCTGCAAACCTCAGCCGCTGCTACTGCTACCACTGCTGCTGCTGCCTCTGCCGCTGCCCCCACAGCCACTGCCACTCGCCTCTTGTATGCTTATATGCTTCTTTTCATTTAAATTGGGGAAATTTATTCTATGATTTGTTGAAAATATTTTATGGGCCTTGGAGCCAGGCATCATCCCTTTACTCAATTCCCATTATCCTTAGATTTCATCTTCTTATGGTGTCCTTGATTTCTTGTATGTTTTGTATCAGGTCTTTTTAGATTTAATATTTTTTTTTGTCAGATGTATAGATTCCTTCAGTCATATCGTCTATGCCTGAAATTCTCTCCTCTGTCTCATGTATTCTGTTGATGATGCTAACCCCTATATTTCATGTTCTCTTCCTTAAGTTTTTCATCTCAAAGATTTTCCTCCGTTTGTTCTTTTAATTTTTTATTTAATTGATTTATTCAGATTACATCTCAATTGTTATCACTTCACTTGTATCGTCCTGTTCCTCCCTCCCTCCCTCTTTCACCCTATTCCCCTCCTCTAGGTCTGTGACAAAAGGGACATCCTTCCCTACCATATGGTCACAGCCTATCAAGTCTCATGTTGGTAGCTGGCTTATCCTTTCCCAGGCCTCCCTGAAGCAATAGAGTTTATGTCAGAGTCAGTCCCCACTCACCACCCAACTGTGGGTAATGTCCTGTCCATTGGCTCGATCCAAATAGGGGCTCAATGCTTACTACATGTATTGTCCTTGGTTGGTGCAGTAGTTTGTGTAGAGCCCCCTGGGTCCAGATCCTCCCATCATGATGTTCTTCTTGTAGGTTTCTAGGACATACTGAATCTTTCTATTTTGCCATTCTCCCATAATTCACTCATGTACAATTCCAATAAAAAGTCACTGCATCTCTCCCAATCTCCTGGTAAGTGAAGAATTTCATGAGACATCCCTTTTGGGCTAGTATAAAATTATAAGTGAGTTTATACCATGTGAGTCTTTCTGGGTCTGTGATAACTCACTCAGGATGATTATTTCTAGTTCCATCCATTTACCAGGAAATTTCAGGATTTCCTTGTTTTTAATAGCTGAATAGTCTATAGTGTAAACGTACCACAGTTTTTTTAATCCATTCTTCAACTGGGGAACATTGAGGTTGTTTTCAGGTTCTGACTATTACGAATAAAGCTGCTAAGAACACGGTTGAGCATTTGCCCTTGATGTGTGGTGGAACATCTTTTGGGTATATTGCAAGGACTGGAATATTTGGGTCTTAAGTTAGCCCAATTCCCAGTTTTTTGAGAAAGCACCAGATAGATTTCCTAAGTGGCTGTACAAGTTTGCACTTCCACCAGCAATGATGGAGTGGTTGCATTTTTCGACATCCTTGCCAGCATGTGCTGCCACTTGAGTTTTTAATCTTAGCCATTCTGATGATGTAAGATGGACTCTCAGCATCATTTTGATGTGCATTTCTCTGATGACTAAAGATGTTGAGCATTTCTTTAAGTGTGTTTCAGCCATTTGATATTCCTCTGTTGAAAAGTCTCTGTTTAATTCTGAGGCCCATTTCTTAATTGGGTTATTTGGTTTTGCGGTGTGTAATTTCTTGAATTCTTTATATATTTTGGATATTAGACCTTTTTCACATGTAGAGTTGGTAGAGATCTTTTCCCAACCTATAGACTGTGGCTTTGTTCTCTTGACAGTGTCTTCTGCCTTACAGAAGCTTCTCAGCCTCATGCGGTCCCATTTATTAATTATTATCCTTAAGGCCTGGGCTGTTGGAGCTCTGTTCAGAAGTTATCTCCTGTGCCAATGAATTCCAGACTATTTCCAACTTTTTCTTCTAACAAATTTAGTGCCTCTGGCTTTATGTTAAGGTCTTTAATCCACTAGGACTTGAGTTTTGTGCATGGTGATAAATATGGGTCTACTTGCATTTTTCTACATGCAAACATCCAGTTAGACCAGCACCACTTGTTGAAGATGCTACCCATTTCCCATTGAATAAATTTGGCTTCTTTGTAAAAAATCAAGTCTTCATAAGTGTGTGGATTTATTTCTGGATGTTCAATTCAATTCCCTTGAACTACCAGCCTATTGTTATGCCAGTACCATGCTGTTTTAATTATTGTTGCTCTATAGTACAACTTGAGATCAGGTATGGAGATTCCTCTGGAAGATCTTTCATTGTACAGGATTGTTCTAGCTATTATGGGTTTTTGTTTTTCCATATGAAGTTGAGAATTGAGAATTGATATTTCAATTTCTTTAAAAAATTGTGTAGGTATTTTGATAAGGTTGCATTAAATCTGTAAATTGTTTTTGGTAAGATGGCCATTTTTACTATGTTAATTCTCCTGACCCATGAACAAGGGAGCTCTTTCCATCTTCTAATGGCATTTTCAATTTCCTTCTTCAGAGATTTGAAGATTTTTTTCAAAGAAGTCTTTCACTTGCTTGGATAAAGTTACTCCTAGATAGTTTATATTGCTTGTGGCTTTTGTGAAGCATGTAGTTCCCCTAATTCTTCCTCTGTATGATTGTAATTTGTATATAGGAAGGCTACTGACTTTTTTGAATTAATTTTGTATCTAGCCATTTTTCTGAAGTTGTTTATCAGCTGTAGGAGTTCTCTGGTAGAATTTTGGAGGTCACATATGTACACTATCACATCATCTATGAATAGGGATAATTTGACTTTCTCCTTTCCCATTTGGTTCCCATTGATGTCCTTTTGTTGTCCTATTGCTCAAGCTTGAACTTCAAGAACTATACTGAAGAGATGTGGAGAAAGTGGTCAGCCTTGCCCTGTCCCCAATTTTAGAGAAATTTCCTTGAGTATCTCTCCACTTAATTTGATGTTGGCTATTGGCTTGCTCTATATAGTTGTTATTATGTTTAGGTATGTGCCTTGTATCCCTTATCTCTCCAAAACTTTGAACACAAATGAGTACTGTATTTTATCAAATGCTTTTTGTTTTTTGTATCTAAGGAGATGATCAAGTGGGTTTTTTCTTTCAGTTTGTTTGTGTGGTGGATTACATTGATGGATTTCTATATCTTGAACCACCCCTGCATGCCTCAAATGAAACCTTCTTGGGCATGGTGAATGATATCTTTGATGTGTTCTTGGATTTGGTTTATGAGTAGTTTATTGAGTATTTTTGCACCAATGTTCATAAGAAATTGGCCTGAAATTCTCTTTCTTTCTTCAAAGTGACTGTGGCCCTATAGAATGAGTTTGGTAATGTTCCATCCATTTCTATCTTTTGGAGTAGCTTGAAGAGAATCAGTATTGGCTCTTCTTTGAAGGTCTGGTAGAATTCTGTGCTGAAACCATCTGGCCCTGGGCTTTTTTTTTTTTTTTGCTTGTTTGGAGGCTACAAATGATTGATCCTATTTCTGTAGGCAATATAAGACTACTTGATTTGTTTATATGATATTGATTTAAGTTTGGCAAATGAAACTAATCAAGAAAATTGTCCATTTCCCTTAGAGTTTCAAGTTTTGTGTCATATATGCCTTTGAAGTGGGATCTTATGATTCTTTGTATTTCTTCAATGTCTGTTGTTATGTCTCCCTTTTCATTTCTGATTTTGTTAATCTGGATACTGTCTCTTTGCCTTTTTAATTAGTTTGGCTAATGATTTGTCTATCTTGTTGATTTTCTCAAAGAACCACCTCCTGGTTTTGTTGATTCTTTGAATTTTTCTGTTTGTTTTTAATTTATTGATTTCAGCCTTGAATTTGATTATTTCCAGATGTCTACTCCTCTTGTATGTTTCTGCTTCTTTTTTTCCTAGGGCTTGCTTGCAGATGTGTCATTAAGTTGTTTAGATGGGATGTTTCCAATTTATTTATAAAAGCACTTACTGTAATGAATTTTCTTTTTAGTGCTGCTTTCAATGTGTCCCACAAATTTGGGTATGTTGTGCCTTCATTTTCCTTGAATTTCGGAAAGTCCTTAATTTCTTTTTCTCTCTTTCTTTCTTTCTTTCTTTCTTTCTTTCTTTCTTTCTTTCTTTCTTCACTGACCCAGGTGTCATTAAGTAGAGAGTTGTTCAGTTTCTATGTGTGTGTAGGCTTTTTGTTATTTCTGTTGTTATTTAAGTTCAGCTTTAGATCTTGGTCTTCTGATGGGATACAAGGTATTATTTCAATCTTCTTGTATCTATTGATGCTTGTTTTGTGACCTACTATATGATCAGTTTTGGAGAAGGTTCCAAGAGGTGTTGAGAAGAAGGTATAATCCTTTGTGTTAGGGTGAAAATTCTGTAGATAACTGTTAGATCCATTTGATTCATGACATTGGTTAATATCATTAATTCTCAGTTTAGTTTCTGTTTCAATGACCTATCTTTTGGTGAAAGTGGGGTGTTGAAGTCTTCCACTTTTAATGTGTGGGAGTCGATGTGTGATTTAAGATTTGTTAATAGTTCTTTTACTAATGTGAGTGCCCTTGTACTGGAAGCATAGATGTTCAGAATTGTGATGTCATCTCTGTTGACTTTACCTTTGATGAGTATGAAGTGTCCTTCTTCATCTCTTTTAATTAATTTTGGTTGAAAGTCTATTTTATTAGATATCAAAATGGCTACATCAACTTACTTCATGAGTCTGTTTGCTTGGAATACCTTTTTCCAGTCTTTTACCCTGAGGTAATATCTATCCTTGTGGCTGAAGTGTGTTTCTTGAATGCAGAAGAATGTTGGTCTTGTTTATGCCATGGCTGTTAAGTCCTTTGATTTTGGTCTTGGTTTCAGTAGAGTGTTTGTGTAGTTATGTTTTTGTGATGCTGTATTTATCTATTTCCCATGTAATTTTCATTGTTGCTTAGTACTTTGGGTTGGAGTTTTCCTTCTAGTAATTTATGTAAGGCCTGATTTGTCAATAGGTACTGTTTGAATTTGTTTTTGTCATGGACTATTTTGTTCTCCATCATTGGTTATTGACAGTTTCGCTGGGTATAGTAGTCTGACCTGGCATCTGTCATCTCTTAGGTTTTGCAGGATCTCTGTCCAGGCCCTTGTGGCTTTTATGGTATCTACTAAGAAATCAGGTGTAATTCTTATAGATTTGCCATTATATGTTACTTGTCCCTTTTCCCTTGCTGCTTTTAATATTTTTCTTTGTCCTGTTTATTTTGTGTTTTGATTATTATGTGGAGGGAAGATTTTCTTTTCTGGTCTATTCTAGTTGGTGTTCTGTCAGCCTCTTATATGTTTATATGCATCTCCTTCTTTAAATTGGGGAAATTTTCTTCTATGATATGTTGAAAATATTTTCTGCACCTTGGTGTTGGGCATCTTCTCTTTCCTCAATGACTATTATCCCCAAGTTTCATCTTTTCTTGGTGTCCTTGATTTCTTGGATGTTTTGTGCCAGGAATTTTTCTGATTTAGCATTTTCTTTGATGGTTGCTTCAAGATCTATGAATGTATCTTCTAGTCCAGAGATTTGTTCCTCCATCTCTTGAATTCTGTTAAAGAAGCTCACTTCTGTATTGCTTGCTTTCTTCTCTAAATTCTCTCTCTCCTGTTTTTGTTCTATCTGTGTCTTTATCACTGTTTCCATTTCCATTTTCAGATCTTGAACTGTTTTATTGGTTTTCTTCATATGATTGTATTTTCCTGAATTTCTTCCAGTGCCTCTCTATAGGCCTCTTTTATGTCTTCAACCTGTTTGGCTGCATCTTCCTGCATTTGTTTACGGGTTTTATTCATTTCCTCCATTATCAACTTCGTTACTAAGGATTTGAAGTCATTTTCTTGTATTTCAATTGTGTTTGAATTCTCAGGGTTGCTTTCTTGAGATAGCTGGGACCTGGAGATGCCATATTGTTTGTTTTTTGTAGTATAAGTTTTTATGCTGGCTTTTAATCATCTTGCTGTCTCTGGTGTTGGGAAGTAGCTTCTGGTGTCCTTCACTGGTCATTGAGAGTGGATTGTTGATGAATGATTATAGGTCGAGGGCCTTTGCCCTTGGGAATCAGGGAACTCTTCCCTGGAACAGGCAGGTGACCTGGTTCCAGCTCCAGAAGACTTTGCTCCTCACCCTGGGCTTCCCACTGGGTCAGCAGAGGTAGGTTCTGGTGCTCTGCAGTTCCAGGATCAATTAGAGGTAGTACATGTAGACCAGTTATCTTGTCTTTGGCTGGGCTTTGAATATGCTGAACTTGGGCTTTGGGACTTTGGGTCCTAGTCCCAGATCACCCTAGAGTGCTTGAACCCCTTTAGGCTTATTTCACTTGTTTAGGTTTCTTCCTGATATCTCCAGGTAGTGAGGCCTAGATTTTGCATGCCAGGGAGAGACCAGCTACTGCTCTCTGGTTGGTCTTGGTTGTCTAGATTTCTGCCCTGTCCCCTCAGGCCTGCCCAGCCTCTCCTGAGAGCATGGAAGGCCTTGTTGGGCTGTGGTGTCTGACTAGGCTGGATCAGTTCTGCTCAGTTGTACAGGGACACTCCGCTGGGGCTGGTAGCTAGGGTTCCTGTCTGGTCCCACTCAGACTGCGCAGCTTTGGTGGTTCAGTTATGTCTGATGGAGCAGGAGCTCCCGCTTGGTTGGGACTGTTGTTTAGTTTTTTGCCCTATCCTCTCAGGCCTTCCCATCCTCTCCTGGGAGTGTGGGAAGCCCTGCTAGGCTGTGGAGCCTGGCTAGACTGTGTCAGTTCTGCCCCATTGTGCAGGGACAGTTTGCTCAGGCAGATTGCTGGGTTTCTGCTTGGTCCTGTTTAGACTGTGCAGCTGTGGCTGAATAACATGTTCACAAATGGCTGGGCCACCATGTGGTGCCTGGGGCTCTCTGAGGACTGGGGCAGAGAGGGTGAGTAGGGATCTGAGGACAGATTTCTCTATGCCAGGAGCTCTTGTTCTTCACCATCTAGAGTTCAGTCCCATTTACCAAGTTAGTGCTATAGAGCCTGGATACAGATCATAGGCAGGTTTTGGTCCAGATTCTGGGGACTGGGACTCTGTGCTCCATGGGCTGATGGATGACCTGAGGCCAGACCCACCTGTGATCTGCACTGTGTAGACCCCTCTCACCTAGTGCTCTCCAGGTTTTGTGGTCTGTGGGTCCCAGTCAGGTCCCTAGTCACCTTCCTGTAGATCAGATACAGTGTGTGTTTGGTGCTTCCATCTTGGAATCCCTCCTTGCCTCAGTTTGTTGTTTTTAAAAATTATTTCTGTCTCCATGGTCAGGTGTTGAACTGTTTTACTCATTTCCTTCACATGTTTGATTGTATTTTCCTATATTTCTTAAGTCCTAGATCAGTTTGGCTGTCTCTTCCTGTATTTATAAAGGGATTAATTTGTTTCCTTTTAAAAATTCTATCATCTTCATAAGCATAGATTTAAGGTCATTTTTCATCTTTTAGCTGTATTATAATATCCTGGGCTTGTTATAGTAGGATATTTGGGTTCTGTTGTGCCAAATTACCCTGCCTTTTGTTGATTGTGTTCTTTCTCTTTAGCCATCTGATTGTCCCTGGCATTGGCCAGTTGTTCCTGTTTACACTGAAATTATCGCACATTCAGAAGGAGCCCTGAGATGGAGGCTGGATGTGCCTGGGGTCCAGAAGCTCTCCTTCGCATAGTGGATAGGGACAGTGGTTGAAGGCTGAATCTCAGCTATTATCCTGCAGCTTTTCTCTGCAGGGTGTGGCAGTAAAACCTACAGGCATGGAATTGGGGGTGAGGATGTCTAAACTGTATGATCCTGAGATCTGGCAGGTCTCCACAGGAAGGCTAGTAGAACCATGGACTTGAGGCTGGAACTGATTGTCCCTGGAACCCGGGAGCCATCCTAGGGAAGGTGGGAATAGCCTGGAGGTTGGAGGCTGAAACATGTATACCTGGTAGCCTGGATCCATCCTCTCACCCACCAGGAAAACATGAAAGCTGGTGTTTTGGAGTCAGCATCATGGCCACTAACTCACTCTACAGTTACTGAGCTCCTGTTACTTAGACACTGTGAGTGCTGGCCTATGCCATCTTAGATCAAGACCTTGTATGATCCTGTTGCCTGACAGGTCTCCTCAGGGAGATAGGTAGAACCCTGGTTTGGAAGCTGAGACCCAAATCTAGGAGTCGTTCTCAAGGAGCAGGAAGAGTCAGGTGGTTGAAGACTATCATCCTGGGTCCTTCCTCTCAGTGGTGAACACAGATTCTGGCCAACCAAATGATCTTTATCTGCTTGTTTCCTTTCTCTATACCTGTCTTCTTCAGGGAGATGTCAATTTTAGATCTTTGGATGATTTAAAAATGGGCTTCTTGTTTACATTCTGTTGAGATTTAAACATTTCTATATTTTAGGTATTGGTTCCTTATCTGACACGTTTTGGAACATTAGCTCACCATCCTCCACTTTAAATCTTCTTTCCCTCCCAGGCAAGAAACTGTTATATTTAAGTCATAAAAATCCCTGAATCTTTCTTTACCTCATCCTCTGTGATTCCCAGTTCAGTTGTTGGCAGTTCTCCTCTCTTTAGCATTGGGACAGAATACTTGCTCACACTTGAGGTTAACAGAGGCTGAGTAAAATTATACCACATCTTCCTTGAGAACTTTCTGGATTCCAGGTAGATTCAGGGTCCCATTTCCTCTATTCACAATGTACAGTACATATACTTACATACATACAATACAAACACAATGGACTCTATTTTGACTGTTGATTTTTGAGCCTCATAACTCCAATGTAACATGGTTTCTCAAGTAAGGGAACTTTGCATGAATTCCATTTTCCAAGTTTAAAAAAGATACATAATAGAAACTGTGTGAGAAATACCTAGAATAAATCTAAGCAGTAGCTTGAAGGAAGAGAGATCATGAGTTTTTTTCCTAAGCACTCACAGAGGCTTCAGGTTTCAGCATTGGCAGACAGACTAGAAGTAGACTACAATATTCTGAAAGTGTAAAAACCATCTATTTATGGCAATTATTATTTACTTCATAAATTCTCCTCCTTCACCTCTTCCTCCTTCTTTTGTGGGGCACTCAGTGCAGAACAGCATATTGTACATTTGGGTTGGAATACTGCCACTAAGCTATGCTGAGGAGATTTTTATTCTTCTATTTTCCAAGTTTCCCATTTCATTATATTAATCACTATAGAAAAGACATAATTTTATGTTGTAAATTTTCAGAAAACATAGAAAAATCTTACGAGAAATCAAATTAGATAATATATTACAACATAGATATAATGTAAAACTATGCTAATGTCAGTTTTTGCAGACAGTTCTTTTAGTGTAGTGTTCCTTTTGAGATGAAGAAAATCTGACCCAAAATATTATTATAGGGATGTGGAGGTGACTGTGTGAGTAAGATCACATGCTGCACCACATGATAACCTCAGTTTGATCCACAGACATTTGCAAAAATCATTTGTGATGACAGAAGTGACATGCACTTGAACTCTCAACCCCTCTATGGAGAGACAGGAATCAGAGACAGGAGGAATCCGACAGAATATCTAGCCCACAGTATATAACTCACCATCAGAAAAGGGAGAAACCCTGCTTTCCAGCCCCAAAGAGACAGCAAATAACATAATATTGTATTAACTCATAAGTCATAGAAGGAGAAAAGATTCGTAATATGCATTCACAATTATGTATTCGGGGTTGTGGATGTGGCTCAGTTGGTAGAATGTTGGCCTTGTCTACACAAGGACCTGGGATTGATCCCCAGCATGGCATAGATCTGGGTGGTTGCAAACCTGTAATACCAGCACGTTGGTAGAGGCAGAACCATCAAAAGTTCAAAATCATCTCCAGATATGTGCATATATGAGTTACTGAATTCTAGTTAATCCCCAGAATGAACTCTGAATGATTCATATACCTCAGTGTGTTTTATCCTCCCCAGGTTGGATATACCAATTTAACCTAAGGAATGAAATATAGAGGAGCTAATGAGTTTCTATTTTTCAAAGCAGTCTATGGCTCAGATTCTCAGTGTTCTCATACTCCTTTGGGTCACCTGTTTAAAGGGAAGCCAAGGGTCATGTGTTAAGACAATAAACTGAGACCATCCAGTAGCCATTCAAGTGACCATTAGAAGAGACATCAGTTTCTTAAACCTCTCAAATCATCAGAAGACGCTGTTTCCAGTTGATGGCTTGTGTCAGGGTCCTGAGAAAATCTAAGCTAGTGGGACCCAGCTGAGGCATACACACATTTGCCCTATAGAAATAATGACATATATATATATATATATATATATATATATATATAGTGATTGGTCTCTACTGTGTAGTCCAGGTTGGCCTCCTGTCTCACTCTCCTAAGTATTAGGATTACAGGTACACATACCACTCCCAGATTAAGTTGTTAAACATTAAAATGTGCTGTTATTAATACAGAGAGACAGGTAACTAATATTGCATATTTAGTCTATAACTATGGAAGGAGCTTTGCTGCTTTTACTCCAAAGGTCTCCACATGTCTATGTAATTTTGTTTCCCATAATTCAGTGGATGTCCTTGTCATTTATCCATGCTTTGCTCAGTGTAGGATCTCAGTGTTCTGGAGGTAATGAATATTCTAACTAAAGAGAAGAAAAGGCAGGGATTTGATGAGTTTTGGGAAGTACAGTTCAGCTCCCAAGAGTCCATGCAAGGAGAGCTCATTAAAGGCCATTCTTTGCAGTCAGCTTCATTTAGGACATCTTATATTCTAATATTGGTCTCCTGGAGGTCATAACTTCCTATTAGATTACTTTCTTTGGTTTAGATCCAACGAATAATGGAACAGGCCCACAATTCAAATAAAAAAGCAAAAGTATTGTTTTGATTTTTAAAAGTATGTTGCAAGCTCATTTACAACAAAGCTATTCCATTCTGACATGAGGCTATTTATATTGTTTATTTGTCTTACTTGTTGGAATATTTACATGCCTAGCTGCAAAATTTTACTGTGTTTGATGATAGGTTGCTGTATAGCATTAAAGCCTCATATTATATTGGTGATATCTTAGGGACATGAATTCTGGGAGCCAATAGTGTCACTTGGTTGGTAGAGCACTTGTCTAGCATACACAAAGCACTGAGTTCAATCTGCATAATCTAGATATGGTTGTACAAATATATAATCTTGGTTCTATGGAGGTAGAGGCAGCAGATCAGGAGTTCAAGGTCATGCTCAGTACTATAATGTGTTTGAGGCAGCCTAGGCTACATGTCTTAAAACAGCAACAACAGCAACAACAAAATATAAATTCTGAAGGACTACAGCTTTAACTTCTGTAGACATTTATTGGCTCACTTGGGATGTTATTTCATTATTTCACAGCATAAAGTGCAATGCCAAAATGACAGTCATAAGAGAATAGCAATATCAAACTTCCAGCAGAAGGAAAGGCTTGTTTAGTCTTCATCAAAATCCATAACTCCTAAACTCCACATGGGAATGTATCAAGGTTCCCAGGTTTATAGTGAAATGTTTAGGCTGTAGCAATGTTAACTTGGCTCCTTCTGAGACAAAGCTGTCTTTGTTCTCTGGTGGTTAGAGGCAAGTAAAGCTTATAGCATCACAAAGACATAGTGCTTCCTTTTGTGGCATAACTCTGTATCCTGGAGTCCTCCCAAGGTCCACCCTCCATCTGCCCCCTCTCTCACTCCCACCATAAGTCCCTCCCTCATTTGTCTGTCCTTCCTTCCTTCCTTCCTTCCTTCCTTCCTTCCTTCCTTCCTTCCTCCCTTCCTCTCTCCTCTATCATCTCTTTTCATCTCATGCATACTAGGAAAGCACTATATTGCTGAGCTATCTCCCTAGGCAAGACCATTTTGTTTTGTTTTGTGTGTTTTACCCCTTTTTTTCTAGAGACCCCAGTGTGCTAGTGTTGACTGAGCCAATGTTCTGGCAGGGATTCAGTTCTGTAACCTTCATACTGAGGAGGCTCAAGAGTTCTAGGTAGTCTTTGGCCACACACTGAAACACTGTTCCAGAAGTGTCTAATTCCCATCATTATAATGAAAGACCAGAGGTAGTCTCACTTTACAAAGTGAAGGGTTTCTGTGTGTAGCAGACACTTCAGGAGGCTCAAGGGCACAGCATAGGTGGTGCTTCAGTTCTAATGAGAACCATCTCACCTGTGTCATGTAGCAGTAGATGGTGGTGGCAGGAACAAATGCAGGCATGAGTGATGAAATCTTGGTGGAAACCAGAGAATGAGATGGACTGGCAGGGCATGGGTTTCACCACAGTCATTGACAAGATCTTTCAACCTCCAAGACCTAGGGACTTCTCATCAGGCTTCAGAGGTTAAACTTCTGACCATTTCCCAACATTACCAACAGGAAACAAACATTTGACACACAGATCTCTGGGAGACAAAGCCTACCCAAACTACTATTCCCGTAAGTAAATCCACATGTTAGAAAGAATATAATTCCCATTAAATTAAAACTGCTATGTGTAAAAAAAGGTAGACCAATTGTGGAGGTTTAAATTATTAGAAATGTCCCTCATAGGCTCATGTATGTCAGTACTTCATTTCCAGAGTGTGGTGTTGTGTGGGGAGATTTTGGAGGTCCAGCATTTCGGGAGGAAGTGCGTCACCATGTGTGTGTTGGGGGGTGGGCGGAGGGTGTTAAGATGAAAATCCGCATGCCATTTCCATTTCAGTCTCTGTACTTGATGCTTTGGTCCTTGTGTTTGAAGATGGAGCTTAGCTTTTTGTTCCTGGGTAATGCCTGGCTGTCTGCTGCAGTGCCTTCACCCCATGATGAACTCTCATTCCCACGGGACTGTAAGGCAAAGTAAATACTCATTAGCCATCATGTTTTATCACAGCAACAAAAAAGTGACTAATTCGCTTAGAAGGAAAAACTGTTTGCCAACGATCGGCAAGAAGGCAGTGTGAAGGAAGGAATTGGTGTAAGTGGAGGGGAGAGGGGAATGAGAGAAGGGATTGGGGAAGATGACGGGCAAATATTATACTGTTTCATGAAATGTGTATATGACATAGACACAGTGAGCAGCCTCATTATGGTGGAAGCTGGATATGAACAAGAATCAAGAGTGGAGAGGGTGGACCAGCGAGAATCTGAGGCAGTGCAATGAAGTATAAGTAAAACCATGTGACAATGAAACCATTTTTACTTAATAAGCATTAATTAATTTATTTTCCAGTTATATGTATGTGTGTGTCCTGCATGAGTTTATAGGCACCACGTACATAGAGACGCTATTGGAGACCATCAGATGTGCTGGAGCTGGGCACAAATGTTTGTAAACCCTCTGATGTGAGTTCTGGGAACCAAATCAGGTCTTTTGCAAGGACAGTAAATGCTGTTGATCAGTGTGCTATCTCTTCAGCTCTGAAAACACCGTCTAAAAATTAAAAGAATAAATAACAAAATCGGGCATATGAGAGTGGGATTTTTGGTAAAGAAAAATAAAAATCACAAAGGCAATGTAAATAAGTCCCATGAAGCACTCACCTAACCATCCATCATCCCAATAATAATTTGATAAACATTTCAATATGAGGGCAGTTATTTTATTAAAGAAAAATTTTGTAATTTGTATAATATTTTCTTTTTGTCTCTTCATTAAAGGAATGTAAGAAACAATTCATGGTATAGAATTTGCATTTGCGGAATACCCAGGGTGGATTTTGCCTCGTCTGCCTGTGTTCAGAATCAATGCTTTCTTAAAATTGTCAGGAGGAATTTACAGACCACCTGCTCTTGAACCCCCAGATAATTGGCTCAACCCAGGCATGCCCACCCTGAAAATAAGGTAGCTGCCTGTGCCAGCATGTTTCTCACTATATCCGGCTAGTGGTCTCCTGAGAGTGGCTCAAACATAAAGCAAAATGTCTCTTTCCAATGCCGAATTATAAAATCCTCATGAAAGAAAACTCAAATTCCACTTTAGTCTGTTGCTTTGGCAACACAGAATGTGAGCTTTACCAGCTGAGGAGCCCTGAGGTTGTAGCCATGGCATTAAAGCCAGCCCACTCAAATGTGCAAAGCTGACATGTTACTGGGAATCTATTTGCTGTCATTTCTGCATACTAAGCTATCTCTATCATTCAATTATTAATTATTTGAGAACAGGGACAGAGTTCTATTGACCTCTGTATTTGCAAATCTAGCATAAGGGGTTGGAGGCATAAAGGTGTTGTAATCCTGGAATGCAGTGAACATTCTGGAAATACATGCTAACCAGAAGCAGTCCAGAAAAGCTTTTCAGATCTAACAAAGCTTTTCAGTTATTACTGCTATTGTTGTTATTATGGGAAAATAATCATAACATTACTACTTTAGTTAGGAAGTAATGCAAAGAAAGGGTATATGGAGGGTTAACCAAGAGCTATGAAAATGAAAGTATAATATACCCCAATGTATGGCATACAATGAAAGCAGTGCTAAGATTAACATTTATAGCACTAAGTGCCTTCATAAAGAAATTAAACATCTCATATAAGCAACTTTACTTCACATCTGGAAGCCTTAGGGAAAAAAAAGAAGCAGACACACTCAAGAGGAGTAGATGCTGGAAATAACCTAAGGGCTGAAGTCAATAAATTAGAAAGAAAGAGAACAATTCAAAAAACTGATGAAACCAAGAGCCAGTTCTTCAAGAAAATTAACAAGGTAGACAAATCTCTGTCCAAACTAACTAAATGGCAGAGAGACACTATGCAAATCAACAGAATCAGAAATGAAAAGGGAGAAATAACAACAGACATGGAAGAAATCCAAAGAATCCTTAGGTCTTACTTCAAAATCTTATATGCTTCAAAATTTGAAAATCTAAATGAAATGGACAATTTTCTTTATAGATTCTACTTACCAAAGTTGAATCAAGATCAAGTAAACAAATTAAATAGTCCTATTTCTCCTATGGAAGTAGAAGCAGTTATCAATAATCTCCCAAACAAAAAATTCCCAGGCCAGAGGTTTTCGGTGCAGAATTCTACCAGTCCTTCAAAGAAAAGCTAATACTAATACTCTTCAAACTATTCCACGAAATAGAAATTGGAGGAACCTTACCAAACTCACTCTATGTGGCCATAGTCACATTGATACCTGAACCACATGAAGATCCAACAAAGAAAGAGAATTTCAAACCAATTTCTCTCATGAACATTGATGAAAAATACTCAAGAAAATACTCACAAACCAAATCCAAGAACATATCAAAAATATCATAAACCATGACCAAATAGGCTTCATCCCAGGCATGCAGGGATAGTTCGAGATACAGAAACGCATCAATGTAACCACTATATAAACAAACTGAAAGAAAAAGCCCACTTGATCATCTCCTTAGATGCTAAAAAAGCATTTGACAAAATCTAACACCCATTTATGTTTAAAGTTTTGGAGAGATCGGGAATACAAGGCATGTACCTAAACGCAATAAAGACTATATACAGCAAGTCGATAGCCAACATCAACTTAAATGGAAAGAAATTCCACTAAAATCAGGGATTAGATATGGCTGCTCACTCTCTCCATATTTCTTCAATATGGTACTTGAAGTTCTAGCTAGAGCAATAAAACAACGAAAGGAGATCAAGGGGATCCACATCAGAAAGGAAGAAGTCCAAGTGTTGCTGCTCACAAATGATGCAATAAAATATATAATTGACCCCAAAAATTCCATCAGAGAACTCCTACAGTTAATAAACACCTTTAGCAAAGTGACCATATACAAGATTAATTTTTTAAAAACCAGAGGCCCTCCTTTATACAAATGACAAATGGGGTGAGAAAGAAATTAGAGAAACTACACCCTTCACAATAGTCACAAATACCAAGAAAGTGAAAGACTTGTATGAAAAAAACTTCAAATCTCTAATGAAAGAAGCTGAAGAAGATATCACAAGATGGAAAGATCACCCATGCATGTGGATCAGGAGGATCAACATAGTAAAACTGGCCAACTTACCAAAATCAACTTACAGGTTCAATGCAATCCCTATCAAAGTACCTACACAATTCTTTACAGACCTTGAAAGATAATTCTCAACTTCATATGGAGGAACAAAAAACCCAGAATAGCTAAAATGATCCTGTATAATAAAAGATCTTTGGGAGGAATCTCCATCCCCCGCCTCAAGCTGTACTATAGAGCAGCAGTAATAAAAACAGCATGGTACTGGTAGAGAAATAGGCTGGTTATCAATGGAATTAAATCAAAGACCCAGAAATAAACTCACATACCCATAGACACTTGATTTTTGACAAAGAAGCCAAAACCATGCAATGGGAAAAAAAATAGCATCTTTGAACAAATGGTGCTTGTCTAACCGGATGTCTGCATGTAGAAAAATGCAAGTAGATACATATTTATCACCATGCATAAAAATCAAATACAAGTGGATTAAATTCATCAACATAAAACCAGACACATTAAATCTGTTAGAAGAAAAATTTGAGAAGAGTCTTGTACTCATTGTCACAGGAGGCAACTTCCTGAACAGAACACTAATGGCACAGTCTCTAAGATCAACACTTAATAAATGGGACCACATGAAACTGAAAAGTTTCTGTAAGGAAAAAGACACTGTCAACAGAACAAAGTGACAGCCTCCAGATGGGGAAAAGATCTTTACCAACCCTACATCCAACAAGGGGCTAATATCCAAAATATATAAAGAACTCATGAAATTAAACACCACCAAATCAAATTATTCAATTAAAAATGGGGTACAAACCTAAACAGAGAATTTTCAACAGAAGGATACTGAATGGCTAAGAAACACTTAAAGAAATGCTCAATATCCTTAATTATCAGGGAAATGCAAATAAAAACAACTCTGAGATTCCATCTAATACCTATCCGAATGGCTAAGATAAAACACAAGTGACAGCACATGCTGGTGAGGATGAGGAGAAACGGGAACATTCCTCCATTGCTGATGGGAGTGGAAACTTCTACAAACACTTTGGAAGTCAATCTGGTTCTGTCTCAGGAAACTGGGAATTGGTTACCTCAAGACCTGGCTATATCACTCCTGGGCATATCCTACCAGAAAGATGCTCCATCATCCATCTGGCGCATTTGCTCAACCATGTTCATAGCAGCCTTATTCGTAATAGCCAGAATCTGGGGACAACCTAGTTGTCCCTCAACTGAAGAATGGATGAAGAAATTGTGGTACATTTACACAATGAAATACTACTACTCAGCTATTAAAAACAAGGAATCTTGAAGATTGCAGGCAAATGTGTGGAACTAGAAATGATGATCCTGAATGAGATAGCCTAGGCCCAGAAAGACACGCATTATATATACTCCCTTATAAGTGATATTAATCCAAAATAGTTGTCCTCTGAGAGATTCCACGCAGCAGAGGATAGGGACAGATTTTGGGGCTTGCAGCTGGACTCTGGCTGGAGCACTGAGTGTTGTATGGAAGAGTGAGGGGATGGAAGAACCCTGAGGAATTGGGAGCTCCACAGGGAAACCATCAAGGCAGGTGGATCTCAACCCAGGGGGGCCTACACAAACTGATGCACTAACCAAGAACAATGCATGAAGATTACCTATACCTCCTGTTCAGAGATAGCCAATGGACAGCTCATTCTCCACTGTTGGTGGTTCTGGGAGTGGGGACTGACTCTGATATGAACTCTGGCGCTCGAGATTTGATTACTTTCCCTTGTCGGGGAGGCTCTGCAGGCACACAGAGGAAGGGGCTATCTAGATGAGATTTGATAGGCTGCGGTGTGTGAGAAGGTGGGGGAAGAGGCATCCCCTGTCAGAGGTCTAGGGGATGAGAATAGGGTGGGAAAGGGAGGAGAAAGGGTGAGGATGGGAAGATATGAGTGAGGAGATAACCATCAGGATGTAATACGAACAAATTATAATAAAATATATTAAAAATGAATTATCATTCTAACTATATCTTCAGAAGTCCTTTTTACACATTTCCATGCACCACTTCTCCTCCCTTCCTCCTCCTTTCTCTTCTCTTCTCTCTCTCTCTCTCTCTCTCTCTCTCTCTCTCTCTCTCTCTCTCT
>OU015749.1:71087109-71106369 GCA_907169655.1 Acomys percivali
ACACACACACACACACACACACACACACACACACACACACACACACACAATACAGCAGACACAGAGATTTGGAGATGCACAGATGAGCCATGGAAGTGTTCTTGCATCTCCAGATACTTTTCAGATGGAGAAGTTGGTTCTCAGGATTTGGATGAGCTCATAGAGACACGTATATTGAAAAATATGTTTTCACTGCTTGACTTTTGAATTGCAGGAAGGGAGAAAAGTGAGATGGGGGAGCAAGAAAGGAAGAGGGACAGAGAGAGGGGATGGAGAAAGAGAGAGGTCTACCAAGGCAAACCATTTATTTTTGTTGTTGGGCGTTTATTTATTTACCCAAGGTAGATTCTGAAACACCTAGACAATTCCTTCTGAATTCTACTCCGCAGCTGCCCCTTTCCCTAGACTTCAGGCATGAGGTGCACAGTTTTTGTCTATCACTCAGCTAACAATAAATGTCAAATGCTGCATCAGTATAGATGTGATCACAATGCTTACAGGGGCCTTGGACTTCCCTGAAGCTTTGATTTCTTTAAAATAAGAGAAACAATTCAGGGCCACGAGGGGTGGCTCAGTGCTTAAGAACACTTACCGTGCTTAGCAAGGATCCAGGATCAGCTCACAGTGGCCAAACTGAGCAGCTCATAACAGCCTGTAACTCCAGTTCCAGTGTACCAACACCATCTCCTGGGCTCCTTGGACATTCATATAACACATACATATGCATAAAATAAGTAAATCTTTAAAAGCCAAACTCAGAAATTATAGCATCATAGCATACTCGAACATCTAAATATTTTTAAAGTAAATTATCGCAAAGTCCCATCTATACCTACATGCCAAAGCCAAAACCAAGCAAAAAAGAAAAATCCAACCACATTCTGTGTTACTTTCCATACATGATCTAAATCCAACTTAACATTCTAACTCACAATGGTATTAAAAGATAGAATTGATTTTGAATGGCCATTCCAGGCTCATAGGAAAACAGAATGGAACATAGCTCACTTTCCTGTAGGTGTCTCGCCATCTCACATGCCCAGGCCACGAGCCACATCCCTGCTGGAGTGGTACTTTGTCAGATTTGACAGACCTCCATCAGCAGTGATCTCAGACCACAACATACTTTGCTCACCACTCTTGGTTCTGTGCAGCATGAGTTAGCACAAATAAGTCCCAGCATGTATTCAACTTTACACAGTGTCAGAATAGTATCAGTGTTCTATAACCCTTCTGTGCTCCGACTCTCCACAGCTCCTCAAATCCTGAAGCTGTCAGGATCTTCGTAGTTTGTCTTTCATAGGAAGTCCTGGAGTTAGCTTCAAATAAGCTTACTATAGCTTGCTTTTTGCCCTTTTCACCTTGTGTTATGCATTTAATTTTCCTCATCTTTTCATGCCCAAGGATCCATTTCCTTTTAGTGATGAATAAAAATGTCTTTGTCTAGGTCAGTTTGGTTTGTCTGTTCCACACACTGAAGGATATCCTGGTTGCATCAATATATTAGCAATTGTGCACGAATCTAGTATAAGCGTCCATGTTCAGGGTTTTAAATTATTCTGGGTACATGGAAGACCAATTGCTGTAGTATAGAGTAAGAGTCTAGCTTTGCACAAATGTGCTAGGGCTGGAGAGAAAGCTCAGAGTGTAGAGCACTGGCTTCTCGGGAAGAGCACTTGGGTTCAGTTCCTAGCACCCATGTGGGGTGGCTTACAATTCCACAGAACTCCATCCCAGGGCATCCAATTCATTCCTTCTGGCCTCTGTGGAATGGCATGCATGTGGATCATGCACATACAAGTAGGTATTCTCCACGTCACATGCATAAAAAAGGAAAGTGACAATCTGCGTTCCAAAGTGATACTACCAATTTATATCCCCACTCAATGAGTAAAGCTTGTTTCACATCCTTGCCTGCATATGACCTATGTGGCCCATGGCTTAGGTTTGGGCCTTTCTAATAGTGGTGTGCCATGTCTTACTTGAATTTGTTTATTCTTGATTGCATGGGGCACCGTTCCATTTGCTTATTTTCACTTTGCATCTTTGGGAGCATGTTTGTTAAAGTCCAACTCTGTTTCATTGGTCTGCTGTTAGTACAAGAATGTTAATGCCTGTTCCTGCTATATGGAGAATGGATTTGTTCATTTTTACCTGTGATAAGGTTCTTTGTTCTGAAGTATTCTCTATCTGAAATCAATGCAGCTATTTTTGTGCTCCTTGAAATAGAATTAGTACACCATGGTTCTCCATCATTCATTTTTCATCTATATGTGCATTTATATTAACAATGGATTAATATTATTTAACATGTAATTGGATCTTGAGTTTCTTTTCTTCTTTTTCTTCCTCCTTATCATTGTCATCATCATCATCATCTTCTGCCCTGGAAGTTAAATCCAGGGTTTAGAATAAGCACTTTACTACCTGAGCTACACCTACATTTTTTACTCGTAAATAGTATATAGTCTGTTGTCTTTTAGTCTCACACTTTCCTCAAATTATCTTTGCATAATTGGATAAGTAGACAGTTACTTGAGGTGTGTTTATTCTCAAAGAGCATGCTTTCAACTAAACTCCCGGTGTAGAGACTCCAAGGATAGTATGGGGGATGGGCACCTGTTCCTGGCCAGAGGCTGCAGAGTTGGTGCTCTGTTCCTGCATGTGGAACAACAGGAGTCCCTTTGACACTGGCCTGCTCTAGCCTGGCCTAGTGGTGAGAACACTTCTTCTGTTCATGGGATGCTAGCTTACTGGCTGAAGACCTGAGCCTCACTGGTTTGCCTTCTGCCTGCTTAGTTACTCCAGTCTACCTTGGATTATCAACACACAGAGAACTTTCTCCCATCTGGCCGACTGCAAGGCAACAATGCACCATCTCTGACAAAGTCTACCTCCCATCCTATAGCATCACCGCTGCAAGTTTGCCCTGCCTCAGATGTTTTCTATCAGCAATAACAGTAGCCTATAGAGAATTCACGGCATCTTTTTATTGTTCTTGTTTAGAGACAGGGTCTCACAATGCATATCTGGCTGCCCAGGACCACATTTTGTAGTTCAGGCTGGCCTCAAGCATGTGACACTCCTGCACCATGGATCTCAAGGCATGAGCCACCACATCAGGATCATTTCATTTCATGGTACCATTTTGCCATTGCTTAACAATCAATTATAATAAGCATCGCCTTAAAGTATAGTAATGGTTGTCAGTTGTTTGGATCCAGTTATAAACAGTGGAAAACAAAATTTGGAGGATGATACCAAGGCTATCTAAGCATTGCATTCTTTGTGAAAAGAATTGGTTTCAATGAAAATTTCAAAATTCTATTCAAATCAAGCCAATGGGCTCTCTCAGTCTTAATGGACAGCAAATCTTTCTGAGAGGAAAGCACTCCTGGCAGTCGATAACAACTATATTTATTGTGGCCACAGCAATCATCACACTAATGGTAATGAATGTGAGTGCATTAGAGGATTGACTTATTTAATGAACCTACAGGTAATTGTGAATTTCTTTACTAATGCCATCAGGGAAATGAGACCTGTTAAAGTTTAGAATAGTTTACAGTGGACATGTGCACCCTTTAAAGAAGACTCTCCTATTCTTCTCAGTTCACTTCTGTCTGAGAAGAATGTTTCAGTTTTCCATATCTCACGAGCAGATTCATGTCTGTCATTGTAATGAGGACAGAGTGGCACAGGATTTATTTTGTTCATTCTGACCCGCTTAAAGCGCACAGCAATTCTGGAGGTTGAATTTAAATCAGTGTATGTCCTACCATGTGCTAGCAGCCTAGACGTAGTGTTTGTCACTTTCAATAACATGGCATAGCATTTGCCCATGAGGAGTGAGTTGGTTAGAGAAGGAACCACTGCTTGGGGTGCAGATCGGCTGGTGTTTTCAGGCTGCATTCAGCTCTGTGACACTATGGCTGAGGTTGGTGGGGGTGTGTTAGATGACCCAAGATGCAATCAACTCTGGTTCTGTTGCGTCTCCCCATTTTCTTTCCTTCCCCCCTTGAAAAATCAGTTCTTTGAGAATCTCATCCAACATGTTTTGATCGTATTCACCCCTGTCTCCCAACTCCTCTCAGATTCACCCACTCCTTCTGACCTACCCATCTCTGTGGCTTCTTTCTTAATCTCGTCCAACCCCATCAAGTTTGATTTGCACTGCCTATATAACTCTTGCATGTGTAGCCTTCAGTTGGAACTATGAACTCACAATGGGTTTTGTAATATGCGAAAGACCTCTGCAATCTCACCAAGACAAAAATGCCAGCATGGAGGTGAGATGTGGGTATGAATTCGCAGCTCTAGCTGAGCAGCTATTGGCCATTGACAGCTGCTGGGAGAGGAAGAGTCAGCTTTCTTAAGGACACGGCCCCTGGCAGGCCCTTCATTTTCCTTTCTCTCTCTCCTTCTTCCCCAACCTCTTTTTTCTTTTGAGACAGGGCTGTAGAAAGGAGCCAGTGCTGGCCTCAATGCCACAACTGTCATGCTGCAATCTCCCGGATGCTGAGGTCTCCAGTATATGCTACCATGCACACTGCAGAAGGAAATCAGAGGACAGCAGTAGAAAGCAAGAATGAGGCAAGCGGGAAGATGCTGGTATGGCGTCAGTTTTGGTTTGTGCCACACAAACCAACATCTTTTTGGACAAAGCACCGTACATGGTGTACCAGCTACCACAAAATCCCTCAGGCTGTGTAGCTTGACAGCTCTCAATTCTTCTATCACATGTCTGTCAATGTAGGTTTTTATTTAGTATTTCTATTTATTGATTATGATAATTGGGGCATACAACGTAGCCAATTCCCTTTGATTAAGCCCAAAGTGAAAAGATAACATAAATGAATAGAGCATCATTTTTCTACATCCCTCTGCCTCTCTCTGCAGCATGAGAACTATAGACGTGTGCCAATATTTTCTTACATGGATGTGGGGATCTAAGTCAGGTCCTCATGTCTGCATGGACAGCACATCTCCAACTGAGCTGTCTCCCCAGGCATGAACTGGGTATTTTAATAATGTCCAATACACAGTGAACGTTATAACTACTGGCTATAACAATGGTAATTTTCATAGCCCTTTGTTGTTTAATGATTATGATTCATAAGCAAAACAATTCTATTTGCTCAGGGTCATGGGACCTGACAATCAGAGATGAGCAGAATCAACAGTTGCTTTAAAGTTACCACTTATTAACTGTTTGGGGAGCATTTACTCCAGTGAGGACATTTTAAGAGCTGATTAATTTTTGTTTTTTAAAAGGTAAAGTCATAACTTTTAACACTATTATCTATGACTATGTTTAAGAAGCAGTGGGTTTATAATGCCAATTGATAACCATGTATTCCCTAGCTTTAAACTAGTTTTAGTATTTAGTTTCTCTGTCCCCTGATTCATACTGAGGTCAGGTCCTCATTTTGAGAGACATTGATTTCATCACTTTATCATCTTTCCAAGCTTTCAGTGTGATATCTATCTATCTATCTGTCTATCTATCTATCTATCTATCTATCTATCTATCTATCTATCACTCTATCTATCTATCTATCTATCTATCTATCTATCTATCTATCTATCTATCATCTATCAACAGAGTCTTTATATATAGCTCTGGATGTTCTGGAATTCTTTATATAGGTTAGGCGTGGTTCCAATTCACAGAAATCTGAATGCATTTGGCTCACAAGTGCTGGCATTAAAGGCTGGCAGCACCATGCTTGGCCACTTTACTTGTTTATTTTTTTTTTCAGTGTGTATGTGCATGCATGGGTGTGCTTGGGAATGCAGATCTGAGTTTGACATCTGGTATCTTCCTCTATCACTTCAAACTTCCATGCTGTGGCAACACCTCTCACTGCTTGGGTTAGTGTGGCTAGCCTGCTTGCCCAAGGGATCCCATCTCTCTATCTCCTGTGGCATGAAGGCTGACACAACGACACAACTTCCATGTGGCATCTGGGGACATGAACTCTGGTTCTTGTTCTTAGGTTGTGAAGACCTCACCTCACGAGGCATCTGCTCAGCCCTTCAGTTTTCTCTACCACACAAGGCCATACCCAGAACGATGGCTTCACTTCCTGCAGTTCCCAACTTGCCCTGTCGCCACGAGGCAGCTGATGAACCTCAGGCATTTCCCCAGCATGGCTTGCCTTTTGCAACCACCATCCCTGTGTGCACATCTGTTTCCTGATGAGCCATCGAGAATCTCCACCGAAGGAATTTTACTCATCTGAACTTTGGAGTTCGGTGTCTGCCTCTTGACGTATCAGATTATGCATGATCCATCAATTCGCTGTCATGTAGAATAAAACAACTATTCTAATATTATTTTGATACTTTATTAAATTAATAAGAAGTTATTGAGTCTTTATACTTTGCTCAGACGAATGCTCCCAGCACCTGATAATGGCAGTGTGCTGTCTATGCTTCTTTTCCCTGGAGGTAAAAATAACAACCCAGCTTATTTGCATCCTTTTGTCTGTACCATCACTAACTTCCCATATGGGGCAAAGGCTTCTTGGTGTGGTTTTCTACAAGGACACTTAAGATCCTCAATCAGCTCCAATTTATTTTCCCTCCAGATCAATCCCTTCATTTACATCTGAATTCACTGTTCCCTGTGTCCCTGGCACTCTCTTCCTCCTATGGCTCCTCTGTAGTCATTCTCGAAAATGTCTTTGCCTTCCTCCTAGATCTGGCCTTGGCCCACGAGAAAGAGAATAATTCATGTGTGTTTCTCTGTTTCTTTAGCATAAACCTTCAGGTTTCTGGAACAGTAAAGCGCTTTGGGTGGCCCAGTTTTAGCAAAAGGCTTTACTACATCCAGTCTTAAGCTATCTAAAAGGCTATGGAGCAACTTCCATTTAGCAAAGGGACATTTGTTTAAGCATTTTTATTAAAAGTAAAAATGTAGAACTTGCAGTTCTCTAGGGTTTTTGATAAAATGGTCAACTCCTGTTTCCTGTAGCTCTTTGTCCTCACTCTGCAGAGCTTTGCTCCTGGTGGTCAGCAAGCTAGGACTCTGAGTTTACTTTAATGACTGTTGGTTAAAGGAAGCAGGCATAAAATTCAATGAGCAATGGAAAGATTGTTGTGGGGCAATTTCCTATCTATGCCATTTAAAAAGATTAATAAAAGGAATATTCACTACCTGCATCTGTAGTACCTTTAGCGTGGATGGGCTGCGTCTATCTTTTATGATAGTACAAAATTCATTTTTTCTCCTGTAACTCTCCTTAAGTTGTCCCTGTTGAACAATGATATGGCAGAGGCATGAAATGGGTTCAGATTTTGTATTTGTGAATATAAGAATTATATGAAGAAAGAGGAAATAAGCGAGGTGCTTCTGAATGGCTTGCATCTGACCATTACTTCTGTTTCCATTGGCTTCCAACAGCAGACTGATGGGGGTGCTGAGAGCTTGGGAGGAAGGCCTGGCAAACACAGGCTCAGTCAGCCAATGCTATTTTATCTTTTGTGGGGTGTTGCGAGAGATAATTTTATCTCACGAATATATCTTTTTTGTTTGTTTTGTTTTTGTCTTTGCTTTTTGAGACAGGGTTTCTTTGTGTGTCATTGGCTGTCCTGGAACTTGCTCTGTAGGTAAGGCTGGTCTCAAACGAACAAAGACATAATTCGGCCTGCCAAGTGCTGGGATTAAAAGTGTGCACCACTAATGCTCAGCTCCATGAAAACATCTTTAAAGCAAAGCATTGAAGAGGCAATCTTGGTTTCTGGTTTACTTTCTGTAAATTGGTAGCATTTTGTCATTTCCCACTTCCTTTATTTTTTGTCTTTCCTTCTCTTCCCACTTTTCTTTAAATATTTTTGAAGGGCATGCAGTGTGCTAAGATTTTGTATGTTTTATCAGATATTATTATATTTCAAATACAGTGAGTGACAAGATCCTTTAACAAAAACATAGTTCTAAAACTGAGTTGTACACACTTCATTTAAAAAAGGAAAGAACAGAAAAGAGAAACTGGCTGTGCAGTGATGGGGCACGCCTTTAATCTCAGGACTTGGGAGGCAGAGGCAGGCAGATCTTGGCCAGCCTGGTCTACAGATTGAGTTTCATGACAGCCAAGGCTACACAGAGAAACCCTGTCTAGGAAAAAATAGAAAAAGAAACCCAACATGTTTTAGATGGAACTCTGTCTTACTTCCTCACTGCTGAGATAAAATATTCTCATGAAGGCACCCAAGTGTTTATTTTTGTCTTATAGTTTCAGGGAAATAGAGTTGAAAGTGGTGGGAAAGACTGCTCGGGGAAGTATGACATCATGAGAGGAGCAGGAGGTTGTTGCTCAAATCACATCTGCCTTTGGTAAGTAGGAAGTTAACAGAAAATACTGCTCAGTGTTTTTTATCCGTTCTTTGGTTGATACCACTCAGCTATTAAAAGACAAGGAAATCTTGAAATTTGCAAGGAAATGAATGGAACTAGAAATGATCATGCTAAGTGAGGTAACTCACACCCAGAAAGACATGCATGGTATATACTCATAAGTGTACATTAGCCCTGCATAGATGTCCTCTGAGAGATTCCCCTCAGCGGGGGATCAGCTGGGACTAGCTGATGGACTCTGGGTGAGAGTGGTATGGAAGAGTGCGGGGGACGGAAGGACCCAGAGGGTTCAGGAGCCACACAAGGAGACCACCAAGGTTGGCAGATATGGATCCAGGGGTCTGCACAAACTGTTACATCAAGCAAGGATAATGCATGCAGTAAACTTATACTCCTGTTCAGATATAGCCAATGTAAAACTAATTTTCCAGGGTTGTGGGGAGAGAAGGAACTGCCTCTGACATGAACTCTGGTGCCTCCTATTTGACCACTTCCCCTTGCTGGGGAGGCCCTGCACAGAGGAAGAGGAAGCAGGCTATCTGGATGAGACCTGATAGGCTGTGGTCATATGATGAGGGCAGAGGTCCTCTTCTGTCAGAGGTTTAGGGGAGGGGAAGAGGGTGGAAGAAGGAGGGAGGGTGGTCATGGGAAGATACAAGTGAGGGGATAAAAATTGGTATGTAATCTGAATAAATTAGAAATTTAGAAACACTAAAAAAAGGTGATCAGGAAGTGAGAGCAGGCTATAAAGCCTCAAGTCCTGCCCCCTGGGACCTACTGTATTCTGCAAGCTCCAACCCCTAAAGATCTCACAGTTTTCCAGACAGCGCCACTGGCTATGGTCTGAGTGTTCAAATGCCTGAGCTGAAGTGGGGATTTCACATTTAAAGCAGGACACCATCTACTTTTGATGACTGTAATTTATCTTACTCCAGTCTCCATCACCTTGCTTTCCTCTTAGGGTTTTCTATAAATAGTGAAAAAAGAAAGCCACTGTTTCTAGAATATTTATTTTCATTATTTTTAATTGAAAATGTGTGCACTCTATTCTGATCTCAGCTTTCCCTCCCCGACGCCATCCCAGATTCTTACCACCTTCCACCCTTCCACTCTACACCTTCTTTCACCTTCTCTTTAGAAAATAAACAGGTCAATAAAAAAACCCGTAAAATATATATCTTTAAGGCAAAATATTATACTGAAAATTCATTTTTGTTTCTGATTTACTGACAAACAATTGTACAAAAAACATATACACACACCATAAAACCACAATTACTTGTGTATGTTTCTCAAACTGAACCGGAATAGCTAAAATAATCCTGATAAACAGAGTCTACAGTATCATATTTCCTAATTTCTAATCATTTCATTAAGATACAGTAATCAAAACTGTATGTTGCTGGTCCTACCATGAAAACAGTAATCATCTAGATGAACGGAGCAGAATAAAACAACTAAGGCACATACTCAGTAAAGGGGATTTTAAGAAGATGCCCATGCCGGGCGTAGTGGCGCACGCCTTTAATCCTGGCACTCTGGAGGCAGAGGCAGGCGGATCGCTGTGAGTTCGAGGCCAGCCTGGTCTACAAAGTGAGTCCAGGATGGCCAAGGCTACACAGAGAAACCCTGTCTCGAAAAAAACCAAAAAAAAAAAAAAAAAAAAAAAAGATGCCCATCGAAGACACAACAGAACATACATAATCTCTCCAATAAATAATACCCAGAAACTTGATGTCCAGAAGTGAGAGGACAAAATTGGATATTTATTGCCGTACTGGACCTTGAATTATCACACATGAAATTTTGAACTGGATTAAAGTTTAAATGTAAGCTGTGAGTTCAAGAAACTTCTGGGAAAAAAAATGTGATGAACACCCCAGGATTACTCTTAGCAATTATCATTATTACTTTTGTTGTTGCTTAGGAAACAAAAGCAAAAATATGTAGAAGTGCATCAAAATAGGAAGGACCTGCACTGTAAGGGAAACATACACAGAGCAAAAAGCCAAATGTTTGGGAGTCAGACCTCTGATGCAGAGTTATATGGAACTTATATAGTTTGATAGCAATAATATACACAGCCCAATAAAATTTGTAAAAGCTGAATATGGTTCTCCATTCATGATCTATTAATGGCCAGTGGGCTTATGAGGCAGAACTGAGCATCTGGGATCTGAGCGGAATTTACATCAAACCACCAAAGGGATGTTATCTTTATTTTCTGGTGTGGGTGTTATGAAAAAGAATACAGATAACAGGCGTTGGCAAAGTGGAGAGAAAATTGCAAAATTGTATGCTGCCAATAGGAAAGTAAACAGCTTCAATGGTAAAGAAAAACTATGTGTATGTGCCTCAAAATAAAAACAAAAAAGAGCCCCCAAAAACATAAAAGAGAACTGTCCTGTGACCCAGCAGCCTGATAGGTTTACACTCAGAGGAAACAAATCCAACTCCAAACAGATGTGCCAGCACTTGTTTTCAATATGGCTTTCTTCACAGTTGTCAAGATGCATCAACTGTGGTTTCCTGTACGAGGCCTGAGAGAGATCAAGCCAGTTAAATGTCATCATAGAGGTGGGGGAGATACTGGAAGCTGATGGGTGCTGAGGGAGGGAAAGTCACTTCTTAAGCCCCAGTGGATGAGCCATATCCATGCAAATATAAGCAGCACCAACTGGATTCAGAGAGTTACAACTTGTTGGGGACGAGCAAGAGAAACTTATTCTAAGTACTTCCGTTTCCTTTTCAGACTCCATTTGATCATAGGGAGAAGCTAAATTCCCTAGCAGAATGGCGACTTCCCAATAGCTGCACAGCTTCTGGTGTAAAGAAACAATTATCCGAGCCCAGACATCTCAGAGATGACTTGTAAGGAAATAGTTGTCTGAGTCCAGACACCTCAAGGACGACTTCTCCGTCTTGCTGGCAGGGTCAAACAAGTTTCTCAGGCCCAGAGACCCACTCCTATCCTGATTGGTGGAAACTCCCTTGCTCAACCCCATATGTCAAAATATGATTGGACGGTGCTACAGCCCATCCTGCCCCCCATCGGTCTATGGTTTTCACTCCTTAAATACGCAATACAGGCAATACAGCTTCCTCTTGGAGAATGAGGTTCAGATCACGAACTGGCAGCCCTCCAGAACTCAGAAAGGAAAGCTTTCATTTTAAGCATCTGTCTCTGAAGTGAGTTTTCTCAGCTTCTACCCCCAACTGACACAACTAGGTAACCAAGTCATTTGAATAAATAATTTATAAAGGAGGACATGAGTTTGGAGAAACATGTGGTGGTGTCCTAGTAGAATGGAAAAAGGGTGTGGGTGATCAAGGATGATCAATATTATTAATTGTTGTATTTCTCTGTACGGAAGTTTCAAAGACTAAGAAAACAAAAAACAATTAAAAACTCACCTGAATGACTGCAGAAGAAGTCAGTACATGTATATCACCATAGGATATTCTAAAGCTTTAAATTATGTGGGCCTGCCGCTTGTGACAGTATGGACAAAGCCAGGAGCTATCATAAAACATCATGAAATGAGGTAGATATGGAGTAGTGCATGATTTCTTATGATAGAATCTTAAAAAGCGTAGAAGGACTAGGAGCAAAGACTAGGATGGTGGTTTTTATCAATAAGTACAGTGGATACATCTAGTGACAATCTACATCTGAAGACAGGAAGTTAATATCGTGCACGTGAAATGTCTAAGAGTAGGTTTCAGGTTCTCTTACTGTGAAGGAAAGCAATGGTGTGAGACTGCAGGACAAATTACGTTCCTGCAGTGACACTTAAGTGCATATGTACCTTGGACCAATAGTACATTGTAATTCACACAAGAGTGCCTGTTATCTTGGGGAGTGTTTATTTGACTAGTGAGAAATTCCTTAAGGTTTCAAGTCTCTGGCAAAGATCATCTTGACATCACCGCATTTTTTTCATTATCCAATTGACCCCAGTAGGTAATGATGGGACCTCTTGAGTTTTCTGCCAGCTTCATGGGAAATTGCTTCTGTCCACCATGATTAAATTGGAGCATATCATCTATTCCGTAACCTATCATTTCTTCAGTGTTTCTATTTTTGCCAATTTTTCAAGTCTTGACTCTTGATATATCTGGTGGTTGTATTGAAATTGTTCCTAATTCTTCATTTTTCCATGATCATGTCTATTTATTAAATCCTGACCATTTTCTCTCTATTTTTACTTCTGTTGATCACATCACTTTAAGGTGACTCGGCAGTGTCTCCATGATGCCTCTTCAGCTCATGTACCAGTCTCTTCATCTAACTAACTTGCACTTTTGAATGGGCACCAATGCTTCTTGCACAAAGAACTCACCCTCCCTACACATGATTAATCTTTCAACATCATGCCAAGGCTGCACTCATTCTGTTTGAACTTCAGACCATTGTTATTTCATTTTGATGTTGGCCAACTCAGACGCTGACATATGTTTACTTCCTTGGTTTGGAATGATTAACTCTAATTGTGGTCTATGAAAGTAGAAGCTGAGTGTTGTCTTTGAAGGTGTGCCTTTTAGTTTTGTGTATAATATATACTCAAATGCTCTATCATGATTGTAACTTAGGAAGAAACCAAACAGTTCAGTCCTTTAGTGAACCACAGCATTGCAAAGATAAGCAGAATAGTCTGAGGGTGGTTGTAATTCCCACACAATCTTCATCCAGGTGTTAAACCAAGATACCGTGGCTGTAACTTGGTTTTTACACTGTTCCATCCCACAGAAGAACAACTGATTGATGAACTGATTGATTTATCCAGTCTATACAATACACCAAGGGTTGTAGCAGAGGCTTATGCTACAAGACAAACAAGGGCTATTGCAATAACTCTGAAAACAAACATGTATATTTAATTATAAGTGTGATTAAAATGTAGACTTCATCTAGTTGTTTTGGGGATTAACTGAACAGATGTACTTAAAGGGCTTAAAGCCATGCCTGGCAAACATAATTTTTGTATAAATGTTTGTTGTTAATTTTACAACAGCTTTAATTATGTTGTTATGTGAAAAGGCTATGGAATTTCCTAATATAAATATTATTTGTTCATTCACAGACTTCCACAAGAAACTTATACCACTGGTTGCTTGTCTACACATTAAAAAAAAACCTAAATTGTTTCATGCTCATACTATGATAGGGAAAAGGTAAAAAAGGGACAAAGCCCCCGTCCCCAAATGACATTTATTTATGAGTGTCATTGAGTAACAGGCGCATCAAATGATTTGATTTTCTGCAGTTCCTCTTTTATATATTTATTTGTCTTATAAATATTAATACAAAATTTTTCTTGAAATAAAGAAAAATGCAGTCAAGTTGCTAAGATCTGTCCAGGGACTGCAGAGGGTTAGGAGGACACTGTGTCCTGTGCACATGACCAGGATTGTGACAGTGTATGGGATGCATCGTGCTCCAAATACTAAGCTCCAAAAAAGCCAGGTCATCAGACAAGTGGCATTGTCAATTATCACAGCCTTAATTATTACTCACTTTTTAATGCTTAGAAAATGGACAAGCCAAAACATCCAATTTTAATGAAATAGATTATCTAAATATAATTTCCTGAGATACAGGAAAAGAGCTCTGAGATCAGTTGAGGGCTGATCCTGGGTTCACTTATCATTTCCAGCCGTGTGACTGTAAGCGAGTCACTTAAGTTCTTCATCTGTGGAGTAGTATGAAGAATACCAGCCTGGAATTATGAGGAGATTAGAGTAGATATTATCTTTAGTCACTTTAACAAGTGTCTGGTAGATCACACATGCTGGCTGTATTTGAAATGGCCTTGCCTGTACCCATGGGTATGTATATAGCTAGGCTGTAGGCATAGATGTGTGGATGATGTTTTTAAATTTTGTTTTCCTTCACTTGACTCACAAAGGACTTGGAAATACTGTCCATCACTCTATGTCAGTACACAAACTTTGCACACCTGCTTTTTATCTGCTTTGTCAAAACACTTATGTCCACTTTGCCCTCTGACGTGAGTCACAGAGAGACCTGTGCTCACGTGCGCTCAGTGGACACTCGGTAACTTCACAGATGGTCCCATTTTGGTGACATTGGCATGTTTGGCATATTGGAAAACTTCAGTTGTGTGTAGGGAACTCATCTAAAGAAGATATTAATATACTTCAGCTTTCTGGAGGTCAGTCATCTATTACGGTGGCCATGGGGGGATTACTTAATATCCTTGCAGCAGCAAGTTGTCATGTGACATGCTTGAGGAGAAATTTGCTATCAATTTGTCAAGCATGATTTAGGAATAATGAAATCCATTTGCCCAGGATCTGATGGTGTTGAGTCAAGCAACACACAAGGTGTTAACACTACAGGTTCCTTCTGACCCAGCTTCTTCCTTGGCTCAGTAAACAAGGACATTTCTTCTGTGAGTTATAGCTGAGGCTGGTTTTTTCCTTAGAGGCTATTGGGACGCCCATTAAAATAATTTAATGATAAAATGGAAGCTGGTCTAATTGAATTCAGTATGAACTAAGAGTCATCACCTTAGGGTAGGTTTAGCCCCGACACTTAATATTCTGCTCAGCAGCTTGGCTTCACGGCAGAGCTGTAGCTGTTGTCACTGTCAGCTTAAAGCTTATAAAGCCCCTTTTTCCACCTTAAAAGAGAGAATGGGAAGTTGAGGATGTGCCTGGAATTGAGATCGACACAGATGTTCACATTGACCACTTAGACGCTTTCAAAACCTGACATCTCACCAGCAAGTAAAAATCAATTCAACGGGTCACAGCAAAACCAATAAAAAAAAATTTTAAAAAAGGAATCAAATTTTGCTTTTCTTTTGAAGGTTTTATTTTTTAAAGAACTCAGCTATAGTCTTAGCCTATCCTCTTTAGGAAAAAGTTTTAATGAGTATCTGTAGGGTCCCCAAGCCTCTGACACAGAATTTATCTTCAAATTGATTTTTAAAAATTGGGTTGGACTCTCTGGGGGCAGCATTCCCTAACCCATTCTACTGTGAAGCCCTGTGCTCACTTCCCCATTGTCTGAGCCACTCAAGCCTAAGAGCCATGGTTGAGCTTTCCATCTCATTTCACTGGGTCTTTTTTTTTTTTTTTTTGTCAAAAATTCCCAAAAAGCATGGGAGAGAATGTCAGAATGACTTCAGCTTATTTTATTTTATGTGATTGTTCACAAAACTTTCTTAGCTTTAAAACTGTAAACTATATTAATCATCCACCATATCTGAGTAACACCTTTATGAGTTTTTCCCCCTTTATGAGTTCTTTTTGTGTGTGTGTGTGTGTGTGGGGTGTCTCTGTGTAGCCTTGGCTGTCCTGGTAGTCACTCTGTCGACAAGGCTGGCCTTGAACTCCTGGAGATCTGCCTGTCTCTGCCTCCCTGAGTGCTGGGATTAAAGGGGTGCACCACCAACGCCAGGAAGCTGGTAACACGTTTATGTATCCATCTTGCCCAAATCCACTCCCACGGACACCTGGTCAACATGCCCATTCACTTCCCAAGTCAAACTTTCTGGACTCCAGCATTAATTTACTTTCCCCATTCAACCTGGAGCAGCAGTCTAAAACCACATGTTGTGTGTCCTCTGAGAAGACACCTGTGCCTTGCATACCACTAGTAAAATCTCCGGCATCTACACATACTGGTTTTGTTGTAGATGTACCGATTGCCACATTGATCACAGCGGTCAGTACCAAAGAAGACCCTCACTGGCTCCCTAATGGCTTTCAGAGTGTCTATAAGCTCATTACAATGTTGGCGCATGCTTTCCATGTGGGGCACATTGTTGCAGTCATAGCTCTCTTGAGGGACGGGGTACATCTTCATCCTTAGGTGTCTCAAGCTGGCAGTGTGGTGTAGTAGGTCCCTCATGGCAGGCATGGAGATTTGGTTCCCATAGAAGCTGAAGTTGGTAAGCTTGGAACAGCTCCTTAGGGCAGCCATGATGGCATAGAGATTGCCATCCTCCATATGATAGTCTTCCAAGTCCAGAACCTTCAGGGTGGGTCAAGCGTTTACTAACAGAACTCGGAGGGGTTCAGGACTTAAATCAGTCAATCTGACATTTCCCAAACTCAGTTCTTGCAACTGATGGACACATGGAAACTCAGAGAGATGGTTCCATTCTGATGCCGAGAGTTTACAGTGAGTCACAGCGAGGCCATCCAAGGATGTCTTCACAGACCCAAGTATCCAGTCCAGGTGTCCCTCAAGGAAGCAGACATCCTCCAGACTCAGCTTCTGGAGGCGCTCCAGCTTGCAGAGCTGTGAGGCGAACTTGGTGATGATATGCCTCCTCTTCTCTGAGGAGATCAAGGTCTCTTCAGCGATGCAGGAGAGAGTAAGCTTAGGCAGGTTCCTCATGGTTCCCAGGTAAGGAGCCAACTTAAGCAAGAAGGCTGGCTTGCCGGAGGAATGCAGGCCGAGGATTTCTACGTACTCCAGACTCAACATCTGTGAGAGCCTCCTATAGTCATAACAGCATGGCGACCAAATCTGAAGCTCTTGGCAGTACAGATGTAACAACCCTCTCCTCCTGTCACTCCACTCGGTGAGGTAGAGGAATATCTTGCTCCTGCACGTATCCTTGAGATACAAGTTCACCACCACCTTCGAGGGATGCTTCTCTCCTGTCACAGACTGGCCTGGCATTCCTCGATTCTCACTGGTGGTCTTTGGTAACCAGTCATCCATGGGCCCAGGCCACACATCCAAGCAGCTCTGACCCATAGACCGTAAATCCAGAACTTCCAGTTTAAAAATATGGAATGCTTCATGAATTTGCGTGTCATCCTTGCGCAGGGGCCATGCTAATCTTCTCTATATCGTTCTAATTTTAGTATATGTGCTGCCGAAGCAAGCACTTCACTGGGTCTTTGAAAGACAATCTAATGCTGAAATAGGCCTATTATCTGGAGCTGTTTAATTGTGCCTGAAGATGACTTAGGAAATAAGTGTTGATTAAGAAGTTATGCCAGCAATGCGTTTTCAGTGTCACAAAGCAAACCCTGCTTATTACCACAGGCCAGATTGCACCAAAGTAACCAACTCCCCCCAGGAAGCGTGCAGGTAGAAAGAAACCGGAAGCCGTAACAATCCCAGCCGTTTCTGCTATGGGTCTTGTTTCTGTATCCGGTAGGTTCGTAGTCAGGAATTACAAGTGCCAACATGAAGTATTTTAGAAATTAACACTCACTTCCTTTACTCTGAAACAGCTATTAACATCCGGGATGCATATGCTGCGCTAACTGCGCGTAGTTGAATCCTGAAGTACATTTTCAGTGACAGTTGTTGGAAGCTTCTAGAGAGAGCTAGATGAGATGTGGAAGTGCTCTGGGCTTTCCAGAGCCCACCCGTGTCTCTAACAAAGTCCTATCTCTCCAGTCACTGTAAACCAAAGAGCCCTTGCCTTCCTCAGTGTTGGTCTATTCTCACAACGCTGCTATGACTTTGGCCCTTAAGACTTGAGAAGGCACTGAAATCCTCTGGTTGTGTAAGCTCACTGCAGAGAACTTGCTGAAGACACAGGTTTTGTAAACGTTTTAACTTCATCTGTTACTGGAAACACACTGCTTTTTCTTTCCTGTGTGAGGAGGTCAAGAGGGACGAGGTGCCAGCAGCAACAAGAGAAATAATAAAACCAGAGTGTGGGGTTGGAATTGGCATTTGGTTAAAGTAGGGTTTAGGCGCAGCAGGTATCAGAAGGGGAGAACGAAAGGCAAGCAATGGGGTCCTGGGACCCTTGTAAATAAAGATCAAGTCGGTCACAGTCACGGGGTAGGAGCTTCTACTAAACTCACTCAGTGGTTATGAGAAGGTTCCCTCCGAAGGCCCAGGCTTCGCCTTTGTATGATGAGAGAGTTCTCTGCTGTGCTGGAGTTCTTATAAAAAACTTAAAGGGCTGAAGATTATTTTCATCACAGCACAAGAAAAACATTAATTGAATTCAACATGGAAGCTAGTGAAAATAATAAAACTTTAATTTTATATCTAATATTTGGAATATATATCCATATACATAGATGCCAAGTGACTATTAGAGATCTGAAATGGTTGAACTCAAACAACCTGTACCAGCATCACTCATTTAAAGAAAAAAGCAGAAGCTGCTGCTCACAACCTGGACCCGTCTCAGCACTCCCCTGCCCACAGCCTGGGCCCATCTGAGCACTCCCCTGCGCACAGCCTGGGCCCATCTGATCACTCCTCTGCCACGGCCTGGGTCTATCTCTGCTTTTCAGCAGACTGTAGCGGTGGCTCTTGTTCATCATGTCTTTTTTATAAGTTTGCCTCTAGCAAATGGCAGCCTTCTGGCCATTTTGTATTCCTAGAGGTCTATGTTTGGGAGAAAGGCACTGGGAAGAAGCAGCCTCAGAACCCGTGAACAGTGGCACTTGGAGAACACGTTGGATGTTAGCCATATGTGTACAGCCTACAGTTTAGAATGGTGGGATCTAAGAGATGAAGAGACCAATGGACTGAGCCAGGCTGGTGAAGGGCTCTAAGCAGCTAGGCTCATGTGGACCCTTGCAGTTTTCTTGGTGTGTGGGGAAGGGAACCAATAGGCAGAAGCCGGAAGCAGTTGGGGCATTATCAGCCTGAGAAACAGGCAGGGTCTAAGTTCACCTGGGCCTGTGAGCAGTGATGCCTCAGGAAATGTTTGCCATTTTTAACTGCTAACTGGGCACCATCTGGACAGTAGGAGTCTCATGGTCCTCAAGCACACTGAACATTGGATCACCCACCAAGGTTTGATACCACAAGCCCTGTGTTTTTTTATTTTTTTATTTCTACCTATTCCTGTTTCCTTAAGACCTCACTGTGTAGTAAATTCCTGGCATATAATAATAATAATAATAATAATAATAATAATAATAATAATAATAATAAT
>OU015749.1:71106379-71117870 GCA_907169655.1 Acomys percivali
ATAATAATAATAATAATAATAATAATAATAATAATAATAATAATAATGATGATGATGATGATGATGATGATGATAATAGTAATAATAATTATACTTCTCTCTTTTAACAGTGCATTCAACTGACTGTGTTCACAGTTTACTTCAGATTTTCTAGCTATCATACATTTTCATCTTCTCACCAGCTCCTGCTTCTTTTATATCTTTCCTGTCCATAGTCTTCAGCCATAGTCCCGTGTTCATTTTTAGGTTTCCAAGCAAGTTATTGACCTGCAGATTCATGCAAATGTGTTATTAAGTGTGTGTGTATATGTGTGTGTGTGTGTGTGTGTGTGTGTGTGTGTGTGTGTAGTGAGATAGAGCATTAACTTAGTAAAACAGAGCAGCTAATGGACACATTCTAACAGGGAAGGGGTGCAGGAGAGAGCTGTTTTAGAAAGCTTACCCTAACTAGTGAGTCTTGTTAGTTTAGAAGACAAAAGCAGAGACAGTGGATAGCCTTGCAGGTTTTGATGGCTGAGAAAAATCGCCTCTCAGGCCCCAGCATGCAGAACTAAGAGGCTCCAAGATCATGTG
The DNA here is from genome assembly GCA_907169655.1 of Acomys percivali. NCBI lineage: Eukaryota > Metazoa > Chordata > Mammalia > Rodentia > Muridae > Acomys > Acomys percivali. The sequence goes on from OU015749.1 coordinate 71,106,953, forward strand.
TGTTTTTCCTTGTGTTTAACAACCAAGACAATGGCAGCACCTGTGTGACAAGTGTAGGTCGCGACTGAATCCCCATAAGACCAAATTGTCTCTAGATGTCTGTTATCTTTTTAGTAGTACTGTTTGGTTCCGAGTGTCTTTGTAACCTATCTGATTGGATGTAATGCTTTAAGTTGCTCTTGGCCAAGTTTGAATGTACAAACACAGTTCATGTGTTTATTTATTACTTGTATTAATGGTGAGGCCAGGGACAACATAATACCGATGTCCTAGAACACAAAGACAGTATCTTGTCCTCATCTGAAGAAATTCAGCATGTTTAGGGAGAGCCGAGTGGAAGGCAACACATCTCATTCTGTATGGAAGATGTCTTCAGGAAGTCTCCTGCGTAGCTGACATCAGATCTGGCTCCGTAAAGATGCTGTGGCATGTGCACCAATCGGACGGGACAATGAATAATGAAGATAACAACAAGGTTGGTGGCAAACAAACTAATCTTCTGCGAGTGACCTGAGCTCGGGAAGAGTCTAAGAGCAGGACAGATGACAGACATCTCAGACAGCTGACTGGCATGCATGTAAATCCCTGCTCTGGTCAATTGATTTCGGTTATTTTAGTCTCCCTTGTGTCATCTGTTTAATGACAACACTGAGACTCATAGGACAACATTCTTACAGGGATTAAATGGGATAAAGCAAGCAAAATCCTCTTTTCAAGGATGCTTGTCCTTTCCAGAAAGAGTTATTTGGTTGTCTGTAGAAGCCATTTATAAGGTAGGAGGGCTGAGGGCTGAGGCTCACTTCAGTCACATGACTCTGTCCAGTAGCCAGGAAAGTCACTTTGGACTGACTTAAATACCAAATATTTCATTTTCTCTCTTCATCCTCTGTGAATGAGATTTTTACTTCTAGATCTTGCTGGACTCAGAAATGTGAGGACTTGGCTGGGGATCAGTTGTCACGTGAGGTAGCAGGGGCATCTGCTCTTCACATATGGCTGCTTAAATGCCCATGGAGTACTTTGTCCTTTCTTCATTTCTCTCTGTCACACGGCAGGTATCTTCTAGATTGGAATGAAGACAAGATGGAACAGGAAAGTGGTTGACCTAGGAGAGATACACATACCAACACAATGACAGTTAGGTTTGATGGCAGCAGAACCAAATGGTAATTTTTACCATGTATATTTAAGGACGTAACTCAACAGGTCAGATCTGTACATTAATTCTGTTCATGTCTAGAGCTTGTGGTTTTGGCGTAAGTGTCCTAGAAGGCTATGTTTTTGTTTTATTTTGTGTTTTTGTTTGGCTCAGTTTAAATTCCGTGAATTCCAGGCTTTTGCATAGATACTTTCATTTATCAGAAGAATAACTGATGAGGAGATTGAGCATCTAATTTTTTTACTCCATTGTAAGATTTTTTTTCTATATTTGAATGGTCTACTGCAATGTGCTCTTTATCTTATAAATGAATCCTTACCTGTGGCCTGTCTCTGATTAAAAGCAAGGGTCTAGTTTTTCATGTGCAGTGTCTTTACTTTTAGTACACAAAGTAATTGCTAATTTAGTGTCCACAGATTGTTTTTGAGGCAAATTTTTTCTTAATTTTGAAAAAAATTTTATATTAATAAAACAGAGTATTTGTTTAGTATAAATTTGTGCAATTAATAAATATGCTAATAGGGAAAAGAGATAATAGTCCTGAGTTTTTCAAAGACAAGATCTCATGTATCACAGGCTGTTTTGAACTATGTAGCTGAGGCTGGCTTTGAACTTCTGATACTTCTGTCACCACATCTCAAGTTCTGGGATTATAAGTTTCTTCTCTAAATATATACTGCTCAAGAAGAGCTTTTTAAACATGCTGTATTGTCAGGTAATCATTTTATATAGTGATGGGTCTTAAGGAGCTTGCTTCCATGTGTGTCATGCGCTTTGACCACTCTTTCACCTTTGAGTTCTCTGACGTGTTTCTTCTTCCTACTGGCCCACTTCCTTCTCCCAGGCACTCTTTACTCTCAAGTCACATTTGTATATACATTTGTGCTTGTACATAAAATCTGAGCTCCACATCTGCAATAGAAACATGGATAGTCATCTTTCTGAATTTGGATTGTTTTTGCTTAATATAATATTATATAATGGAATGGAATGGAATATAATATAATATTCCAACAATTATCTTGCCAGAAAGTAATTTCATTGTTATGGCTGAATATAATTCCATTGTGTATCTATACCACATTTTCTTTATCTAGTCATCTGGTGACTACTACCTAGGCTGTCCATAATGTCACTGTTGTGAAAAATGTGGCTATAAGCCCAGATGTGCAGGGGTCTCTTTTGGGTACTGACTTAAATTCCTTTGAACATATTTTAAGCACAGTTTTTTTTCTTGAAAAACACTGAATTAGCAGAAAGAATAAACATAGAATGAAAGCTTTTGTCATCTTCAAATATAAAGGAAGCAATTATTTTAGATATTTATTTTATTTTTAAATGTGCTAGTGAGTTAATGTGTGTGTATATGTGTGTGTTTGTGTGTGTATTTGTATTTGTGTGTGTTTGTGTTTGTGCTTGGGGGATGTATGTGTGTGTGGTATGTATGTTATATGTGTGTGTGTGAGTGAGTGTTTGTGTTTAGGGTGTGTGTATGTATGTGTGTGGTACATACTTATATCTATATATGTATTTATGTGTGTGTGTGATGTATGTGTGTCTATAGTGTGTTTGTGAGTGTGTTTGTGTGTATGTACTGCACATGTGTGGTATGAGGGTGTGTATGTGGTATGTATGTGTGTGTGTGTGTTTCTGTGTGTGATGTGAGTGTATGTGTGCAGGTGCTTTTAAGGTCCAGAAGAAGGCGTCAGAACCCCTGGATCTGGAGGTACAGGTGGTGTGAGCTCCCTGATGCAGTTGGTAGGACCCAACTTTGGTCCTCTGCAGAAGCAACAAAGTCCTTAATGTTTGAGCCATCTCTTCGAATCACTTACATAGTTATCATATCACCAAACCCAGGTATTATTGGTGAATAAATCAGCCCTCAAACCCATAATAATACCTAAACAATGAATTATGCAAACTAGTGAGAATGAAGGCAGAAGGCAAAGAAAGCTTTTATTATTGGTTTTACTATATCTGAGGTAAGTCCGCTCCTTAGGGGCAATGTGGTCCTCTATAGATGATATGAGTACTGGAGATGGGGGCTCGGAATTCATGGTCAGATGTCTTAAATGGGAAAAAGAATTAATGTCATTAAAAATAATGAAAAATGATCTAAGATGGCCTCTGCATTGTCACTATATTCAAATTATAGCTGAAGGACTGCATTAATATAATTAAGGACAAATCCCAGTGGAAATTAGCAAACTCAGAATAATGTAAATGTTTTTTAATGACTATAGAGATTTTGTGAGAGTTACCCTCATTAGTGATGCTAATGATGTAGAATAACCCTTCTTGTTGCATTCAGTGAGACCCTGCATGTTTCATCTTCAGCCTATAAGGCAGAAGAAAGCTATACAGCTGAGTACCACACACCTTGATGTAGATGCAAGCCCTGTTTACAATTCACTCGATTACAAAGTTTGCTTGAATGGGAGTGCTGCTGCCTCTCAGAACTTTCTGTGATGATCAAATTGCTTCTACTTGAGTGATCGATCCTGGTCCCCACTAACTAAATGTGACTGCAGTGCTTGAATAGAGCTTGTGCAACAGAGCCACTGAAGTATACACTTTCCAATGTTTATATTTATTGAGTGTTTCAGAAATGTATGCAATGTATTTTGACCATGCCCCTGTCTTACCTCTCCCATCTTCATGTGCTCATTTTTAGTTTTCATTTTTGAAAGTCTCGTGCAGGTAACACAGCTCCTATGAGTTCATGAATACCACAGCCATGTCATATGTCAAAGACAACACTTGACAGCATCCCTCTTCCAAGTCTCTGACCCTTACATTATTTCTGTCCTCCCTTCCACAAGGATTAACCCTTTACTTAAGTCTATCATAAATTTAAAAAATCTATATGTGGTTAAATATACAGAGTGGTATAGTGTAACGCTTAGATCCTGTACTGTGAAAACGTTTGACTAGGGTTATTGAAGGTGCCTCTATGTCATCTTTATAAACTAGTTCTGCTAGGAAAATTACAAAAAGAATTATTCTTGTGAGTGAGAAGTAATGCTAACCGTGTTTCCAAGTACATTTCTTGTCTCAAACATGACCAAATAATTTTCATAGACGCTGGCATTTAATTCTTGATTTTTAACTATTTAGATGTTCCCACTGCATTCCTTGGGAAATCTCCTTCCTTGTTGGGATTTTTGCTTTGCTTTGTCATATTAGAATTGCATGCCCAACAACAGTCTGTCACTGCCTCTGTCTCTGTCTCTGTCTCTGTCTCTGTCTCTGTCTCTGTCTCTGTCTCTCTGTCTCTCTGTCTCTGTCTCTGTCTCTGTCTCTCTGTCTCTGTCTCTGTCTCTCTTTGTCTGTCTGTCTATCTGTCTGTCTCTCTCTCTCTCTCTTTTTCTCTCTCTTTCTCACTATCTTAAGTTCTGGTTTATGATTGGCTTCTGACAATGAAAGGTAAAGTGTTGTTTTATAGATGTTTCTCCTGAGCAGGCACTGTAACCCTGACATATTGTTTTAAGTATTTAAGATGTTATTTGTCACATAAGGGACAAACATCATCTCTCTTCACTCAATTGAAGTCACCTAAAACATATTCAGTATTTATTTCATAATCCTGTTCCTCTGTGGTCGGTCTCCAAACTGGCCTATAGGAATGAGTAGAATAGAAAGTGTGACATCTGGTAGGCTGAAAGGATTCTGGGATAGAGCCAGGTGCAAGAGATTCATCTAGGAAGATGTGAGGAGGACAGAGGCATGATACCTAAGCAGAAGTAACCAAGTACCTGGCAAAATGTAGATTAGAATAAATGGGTTATTTTAAGTTATGAGCTCATCAGAGAAAAGCCCAGCGATATGACCTAAGTATTTGTAAGTATGTTTTGAGACTTATGAGTCATTACTCTGGGAGCCTTGCAGAAAACCACCACAATAGCCTCTATCTCCTATGGTGCCCATAAAGATGAAGGTTTTAGCTGAGCAACCTTTGCATCATATGATAAATTATAAGTGTGCCCTCTACTATGACTGGGTAGCCTTCATTGCTCTTTGGGCGGAAGCAGGTATTCCAGTGTCCTTGTCGTGGAGTTGGTGTCTTAGACTGAATTCCAGTACCAACTACCCTGGCCTAAGTTATTCTGCCATCGTCTGAGCTGGACGGTGTGCTGAGAAAACACTGGAGAAAGAGGGAAATGAGTTCAGGATAGAGCAAAACCAAACACAAGACGGATGAGAACCATCTGGAGCCTGGATTTGAATGTTTTCTTTCAAAAGTCCAGTCACATATTCTGTCCTGTGAGAGGATACCTGGTGCATACTGTTCTCCTTACAGTAAGTTAGGTCGAGAGTGCGTAGGGCAAGGGGTGATGTCCCTGAAGAAGGGACCAATGTGAACATCTCAGCAACCTTCACAGCAACCTGTGGAATAGAGTGGGATATAGGCAAGGGCAGCACACTGTAAATGTGTTCTGGCCAGGCCCCCGATAGAATCCACGACTGCAAGCATGCTCGAGTGTATGTGCGTTTTGGTGGCATTTTGATAAGTTGCAGGCCTCAGCACATGCATGCTGCCTGGAGAGAAAAATTCTTCCTGTAACCAGAAGCTCGCAGGTCTCTCATCAAGGGACCACATGTCGTCAGGGAAATGGGAGTTTCTCCTCAGGGTTGTTCTTAGTCTCATTAACAAAAGAATTTAAGAATGGACTCAGAAATAAGCATGAGGACAGTTATTTTTTAAGTGTTTAAAAGAAAAAAGCATGAGAGGTGAACTGCAGCCTTAGCAGCTGCCCAAAGAAGGGGGTTTGTGGAGGAGGAAGACAGCCCTGCCATTTTGAGTTAGGCATAAAGATTTGATAAACAGCCATGTCTGAAAAGGGTGGTAGCTTCAGAGAAAGTGAAAAAATTCGAAGTGCTAGAGAAAACATACAGAGGCCAGCATTTGAAAGAGAGAGAAAATAAGGACACGTGACACAGACCTGAGCCGTTTTCTCAAGGCAGGCAAACCCAATAGAGCCCAAAAGCAGCCCCAGAGAGACTGCACAGACAGCTTTAGAAAGGCTGATGCAGGAGGATGTCACAAATTTGAGGACAGCTTAGACTATATAATAAAATGCTGCTGCCTCAGACAATGTAAAATAGCAATAGTAGGTAGAAAGATAATGTTTTAACTTATAAACCTGGCAATAAATGTTGCCCAGGGGGATGGATGGGAAACTTCAGTTTTCCTACCGCAGCTTCTCTGAAAGCCTGAAAACCCAAGGGAAGCTGGGGAGTTGCTCACAGGCATTAGCACTGTACTTTAAATGTGAAAGTTTGTCTCAAGTGAATGGGCTTATCTTCCCTCTAAGTATGTTAGCAAAGATCATTTTGTTTCTTTTCTATTTTTGTTCTTTGGTAATTATTTAAGAATGTCTTCCTGTGGAAAATTTCAAACTAGTCAAACTGGAGCGCATCATGTAGCATCCTGCAGGTTCATTTAGCATCATTGTATCGTGCCAGTGCTCTTCTTCCTTGAGACATGGTGTCTTTGAACCAGCCTTTCATCCCTCTATGTTCTTTCCTTTTTCTCTTCATCCTTTTTCCATCTCAGTTATAGTTATGCTTTAAAGTAAATTTCTGCTGTACCATTATATATATATATATATATATATATATATATATATATATATATATATATGACTCAAAAGTAAATGCAATCCGTTTTGTTCTGGCCATCTAAAATATTTACTAAGAACTCTCTTAAGTTCAAATTCAACCATGGTCTTTGTATTTTACATTTTTCTAAAGTACATATTAAAGAGAGCATCTGCTCTTTCCTGCCCCTACACACCATTATAAATTGGGTTGTGTCACAACTAATTAATCCCCATGGTCTCACACAGCGTATTTTCTATTACATGGGCATTCTGACATACATCTTGTAAACTGATGGAGATTGGTTCAACTCAGCATTTAGGTCTATTTTTAATTATTAGTGCACACAGTAGTATTATAAACTTCATACTGTATCATCTCAGGCTGTCAATAATATAGGACTGACCCATTTTTAGTAGTGCTAAAATTAATAAGTAGGTTCTAATCGCAATCCAAACTTAGATTCTTCATCATTCTTGTAATGATTTTTCTTAGCAACCATTGATAAATATTGCCAGAATCAATATTTCATTAGGGGTTTAAAACGATGATTTTCCAAATTTCTTATCTATTTGCCATTGTGCCATTGGGGACATGTTCAAGTGAGATCTTCCATCATGCCTCTGTTTATTCACTGTCCTTGACTCCTGCATTGGTGGATAATAGTTTTGCTTTATATAATTCTTACATCAGTCATCAACACCGCCATTTCTTTTAAAGGCCATGGATCCCTTCAAAGTATTCCAGAGACTGCTTCCGTCCAGTTCTCTAGCAAATGAATTTTGGAGATGTCCCCGCGCAGTGTGTAAAGGAAAAAGGGATTAAGGAAGGCAAGAATGGGAAAGTAAGTGTGGGCCTTTGTCCATAGGTGGAGGAGAAGCTCCCTCCTGTTGAGGAGGAAGCTTAATGGAGATAGGTGAGTGTACCCCTGCTGGCAAAAGCCCACCAGACCCCAAACTGTGTTACAACGCTAGTTCCTTGCAGGGACATTTCCAAAAAGAAACCGCACAGACCATAGGCCAAAAGATGTCAAAAGCTGGAATGGGAGGGTACAAGGGATGGGATAACAATTTAGATGTAATATGAATAAATTAATAAAATATTTTTTAAAAAGCTGGCTCTTTGAAGAAATACATATCAAAGCTGCCCTGGAGACAAGCCCCTGGAGGTGTCCTGGGTGTGACTTCTGCAATTCAGATATCCTTGGTTTAAAAACCAGAAGTCTGGAGTGGAGACAATCATCCCCCAATTTTTCTCTCCATAGCTCCCTGTCTTTGTCTTTCTTTTATCATGCAGCTTAGTGAATTAAAATCTAGCTCTTTGACTCTTGACTGTCTTTATTTTATCCAAATGTGGTCGGTTACCTGGCTCCTTTCCCCAGCTGGAAGGGACATGGACTCCCATAGTACAAGGCCGCCTTCCGCTCCCTCAAGCTAGGGGGTCTGACTGGAAAGCTCCATCCCTGCCTAAGGAGGCCTTCCTCCTGACCAGTTCTCCAGACAGAGGCATCCTCAGCTAGCCTCCAGAAGGCTGAAGAAAACTCTGTGACCAGATTCTCAGCCTAGCCTCCCGGAGAGAGGAACCCACGATTAAGACATAAGATGATGTGCACAGACTTCTTGCTTTCTGCTGAGATTGCATGACCCCACACCTACCAAGTGCACCTGCAGGCGGTGTGGCCCTTTGTGGGGAAAGCTACATATTTGGGCAAAGCAAGGGGCCACTCTTATCTTTGTGCCTGTATCCGTTTTCCTCGTTTACGCAGCAAGCTTCTAGGAACCGCTTAGATGGACAGAGTTTTGCTTTATGACTGAAGACATGACTAGCCTGAGAGCATGTCTGATTAGAGAGAGACCGCCATGCACGGAGCTCCACGGCACGGTGTTGCCTAATGCAGGCAGTAAGGCTGCCTGCACGTCATGGGGCTCATTGTCTTCCTGGCAGCTGGGGCGAGCCAGCATCTCCTCATGGCTGAAGAAGCAGAGGAGACCTAGGGAATGTGGAGATATTGCTCTGAAGTGTTCATCTTACTGTGTCAAATTGTCATTGTGGACTCACAGAATTCATCCCGCGATGCTTCCTTTTGGCCCTAGAAAACTCAGAAGCGATTTACATTTGAGCAGCTCTGTAGAAAGTAAACCCTGGGGACGTGGATAGATGGGACATATTTGACACATTTCATTTCATCGGTAAGAACATTCCACATCTCAGTCCACGTGGGTCTGTGATGTGGTTCAGCTATACTTCTAGGGGTGCAGAAACAGGTGTGGCAAGCCAGTTTCTGTCATGTAGAAAACGCTGTCGCTGGACTGACTGCTTCTACGCTCTTGTGAAATCTCGTTTAAAACAGCCATTAGCTCCTGTGAGGGGCTAACATGCAACTGACCACAGAGGTCACTGATGGGTCTCCTGATGTTAGAGCAGATATAGGTGGCATTTTTCTCCCGTTTTTATTTTTTATTTTTTAAATAATTGGTATGACTTTATTCAAACTGAGAAAGCAACATAAGAATGTGGCCATCTTTGAATATTTTTGAAAAATTTTCTCTTCTGTACAATCTTTTATTTATTCACACACACACACACACACACACACACACACACACACGTTGTGAGGAACACATGGAGGGTCAGAGGACAACGTGCAAGAGTTGGTTTTCCTCTTTCACCATGGGTTCTGGGGATTAAACTAATCTTACGAGGTATACAGCAATAAGCACATTTACCTTCTGAGTCATCTCCCCACACCCCTCATCTCTGAATCTTTTTTTAAGTGTACATGACACCTAGTCACTGTTGATACAATATGGACTACGGGCTTCTTTCATAGTGACTCATTATTAAAGACCTAAGAGTTCAGTTTTCTGTGGTGAGAGAAAATAGCTATTCTGTGAATTTTTATTTTGAGCCACCTAATATAATATAAAATGTATTTGTGTATGTCTATGAATCATTAATTATATGTATTACAAAGATAAAGATAGATACTATTGTCATGATATAATAACCAGAAAAAAAAACAGAGAGAGAAACCATCAAGGTGGCATGCTATAATGTTTTTCTGAGGAGAAAAGTTCTTCTTCTTTTTTTTTTTTTTTAATCAAACACAAAGAGGATTCATATTAGCTATATTTGCTGTAAGTCTTTTTTTTTTTCATATCACTAAGGGCCAAGGTGTGGAGCTCTTTCTTTTGTCGCGCACTAAAAGGTTTTGGGGATATTTCACAGGTGGTTCCTATTATTCTTGAAAGCAGAGGCCATTCAACTCCTTACCAATATTACAAGTATTAAGCACATACTAATAGAGTGAACAGAAGACCACATGCTTAAACCCATCACTTATGTTCAGTGACTATAAACATTCTGCCACTCTCGTATGCAACTCCCTTCAAAGTTGGCTTGATTTACTTGATTATCTTAAGAAGAACTCCAGAGTTGTATAATTTTACCAATGCATACTTTAACATATATCTATAACTGATAAAGACATAATTTATTGGTGTACTGTTATTTTTCTTTCTCATTTAATACTTAGTTCTCATTTTTAAATTGTCCCCATATTCTCACAGGCATCCTGCTTATAATCAGTCACTGTGTTTGAACCAGGACCCCAAGAAATTCCCACACTGTGTATGGCAGGTGTATGTCACTTTTTAATATATAGCAGATTATTTCCCGTTTTTACCTCTGTGTGACATTTATTTGTGGAAGAAAGTGGATCTATCATACTGTTGAAGAGTCTGCATTTAGGCTTAGTCTTGTTTCTGTCTTGTGATATCACTTAAAATTTCTTTTCATTTTCCTCCAGCATTTTTTGCAAAATAGAAATGAGACGGGTTGATCAGATTCATGCTGAATTCAGAAGAGATACTAGAGAGATAATTCAGTCTCTTCTCTTCCTCTCCCCTCCTCTCCCCACCTCTCCCCACCTCTCCCCACCTCTCCCCACCTCTCTCCACCTCTCCTCACCTCTCCCCACCTCTCCCCTCCTCTCCCCACCTCTCCCCACCTCTCCCCTCCTCTACCTACCTCTCCCCACCTCTCCCTACCTCTCCCCACCTCTCCCTACCTCTCTCTACCTCTCCCCACCTCTCCCTACCTCTTCCTACCTCTCCCCACCTCTCCCTGCCTCTCCCTACCTCTCCCCACCTCTCCCTA
>OU015749.1:71117970-71136101 GCA_907169655.1 Acomys percivali
TCTCCCCACCTCTCCCCACCTCTCCCTACCTCTCCCCACCTCTCCCCTCCTCTCCCCTCCTCTCCCCACCTCTCCCCACCTCTCCCTACCTCTCCCAACCTCTCCTCTCCTGATGAATACCATGGTGGCTCAGTGTCTCTTTAAGTGATATTAAAACCACTATGTTCCTTCAGAGCTACAGTTTCATTAGCATTTTACCAAGCAGCTCCAACATCTGAGAATCATTGTTCTTGATTCTCTCACCATCTTTATGCTGAGGATCAAACTGAAGTTCTTATGCAGGTTAGGCAAACACTGTCTTGAGCTGTATCCTTAAGCCTTTACTTTTGGAACTTTATTATTTCTTCTGTATTAATTTCTCTCTCCTCCCCCGCCTTCCTCCTCGGTTTCCCCCACCTCTGCCTCATCCTCGATTCTCTAATCATGGTTATGATGTCAGAGAATAAATCTACACAGGAAATTACTAGATATTGCCAAAGTCCCCTAAGTAGATTTGTACTATTTTGTGTTTGTAAATATTTTAAAATAATCTCTCTCATTTCTGAGCTATTGAATGGGTGCATGGGGATGTAGGGCCTCAGGGAGATAACAATCATCTAGATATGGGACGCAATCTTAAGTCAGTCATCTCATTGTTCCTTGTTATATACTCTGCATTATGTTAGCCAGTGTCAAAGTGGAAATACTGTCCTCTGCTCTGCATGAGCCTAGAGCCAGACAGTAGAGAAACGTCTGTAAGCAAATAATTACTTACCATTATTGGTAAAGTCAAAGGAAACTAAGAAGGGTACTAAGAAAGCAGGACAGAGTCCACACATGGATGTGGCAATCATACCCAGGACAGAGGGTGACTGCCTTTTGCTAACCAAAATGTCAAAGAATGCCTTTAGCACACACTCCACCCACCTGATTCCATAGAGTCTGCTGTCTGGAGAAGGAACAGCTCACAAGTTTGATCCATTTCTGCTTGTTCCTTTTTCCCCCAATTTGGCATTAGCATAGAAATCTGTGGTGATGTTTAGAGTTAGAGTTTATTTATCTGTGTGCGTGTGTGTGAGGTTAGAGGAGCCACACGAGGAAGCCAATGCTCCTTTAACTTTGGTGGCACTTTTACCTGCTGAGCCATCTCCTCGCACCTTATGGAGATTTTTAACCCAAAATAATAGTGTGTAAAGTTTTAACAAAGGTTTTCCACATGAAGCCATCACTATAATTGTAACCATTCTGAAGCTCACTGGACATATTGATGTTTATGTAGTTGACAGGAGAGAAGATAAAAGTCAATAAAAATGGAATTATTTATTAAAAAGGTCTATTGTTACAAGAACAGTACACAGAACTATTATCTTACTGTGTCTTCCACATGATATATACCATTATATATAGTATATATACAGATTGTATACAAGATATTTAACGGCTTGACACAGAGTCCACAGTACCTTCAGTTACATTTGCAAAACATTTGCTGTCATGAAGTGAGTCATGATAAGGAGTGCTGTTTTCTTATGGGTCAATGGGTGCTATAAAAAATACAGTCTCTGAAGTGACTTAAGACTGCATGGTTACCATTCCACCAGAGAAAAAGCTTTCTCAGTACTATTGTTGGAAAATAATATTCCTTGATAGGAATGCTGTCTGCTCGCTACAAAATAACAAATATGGCATACAGAAATACAGATACAATGAAAACTTGTTTTTATTTTAAATAGGTTCATGATGCAAAATACATATTTTGTTCATGTTGAGTAAAAACACCCCACATTTCTGGCTTCTGTGAGAATATGACAGCAATGTTCTCTATGTGGATGTTCAGACAGAGACATACTATCTGACAATTTGGAAATGTTAATTAATTAGAATTTCCCATGCTGTAACATTTTTGTTTTACTGGGTTTTTAGAAGAATTAGCTAAGAAGTTGACTCTTAAAGTTTTTCTTAAAGATTTTCAATAAGTCTAAATGAGAGCATCAATAATAAATGAAAATGTCTCAATTTACCAAATATGAAAAAGATATTCTTTTAAAAATATCATTCTACACTTTTTCAGATGCATTATTTGTTCCTGCAAGTGACACCGTACTTGGGGAAGCTCATCTTTTGCTTCATTGGTGAAAGTTAGCCTCTCCTACTCCCCAGGAGGCACATGAGAAAGGCCACGTGGTTTTATTATTCATAGGCTTGAATAGTCACTGTCTTAGTATTTACTGCAACAGTCTGTTGACTAAAATCATCTTTCGTATTGACTTTCCTTTACTTAGAGTTGTCTGGGACACAATCCTCTCCAAACAGGATATGAATAACTAGAAGATAGTTACACTGTATCCTGAAAACTCTTAGGATATTCAGAATAGACCGCATTCCCCAGCATCATTGACTTAAGATCAGTATTTTCATTTTGTTTGTCATTAAGGTTGCAGATAAAGTTCATTGGCTTAGGTCATACAAAGGCAAAGCAATTGAGTCTGCCTTTTGTCCATATATGAGTATTGCTCATATAGCCAGCATCTCCAGGTTCTTTGTGGAAAGCAAGGTTGCCTTAAGTACCATTTCTGGACTCTTCAAAGGTTTGATATCCATCCTGATGTATCCTTGTGCTGTGTATCCTATCAAATGCATCATGAAATGGGTGAACTCAGTTTTTCTGTGAACTGTCTCTTAGGTTGAATCTGACTCCTCAAATTAGTCAATGGGGATTGTTTCTGACAATTCTGTGGTATCCAGCCATGCCAACTTTGGCTACACTAGAACCCCTTTAGCAATGCCATGTTTCCACAACTCATTTTTAAGAACATCACTGAACCTAATATATCCTCTTTATTACAGTAGTTGGGAAGCGTTTTTAAAGTGGCATATGATATATAACAGTGATTAAAAACTCAGGTTTCTTTTTGTTTGAATCATTTGCTTCACTACTTTTCCCACCAACTTTCCTTGTCCTTACAATCATTGGCAAGTAGAGAAAATCATGCACTCAATTCCATGTCCATCTTGACAGCAGGTACAGATATGGGACATCCCTATTCCACGCTCTTTGCACCTTCCTGTTAGCACCTGTGGCTTCTCGCCATCGCAGTTTTCAACAGCCAGCGATTTTGTGACCTTAAACTGTCTTTTGACACTAAACATGGACTGCATTTGCTGTTAGGTCACATGTTACTCATTGGGAAACAATAACTTAATTTGGACTCACTTTCTATTTAACTTCCACTACTGTAAATCCTCTACCTTAATACTTTAATATATGGGCACCTGTAGAATGGCCTATTGACAAATCTTGCTATATTTCTATTCAGTCATACAAGCGTTTTGAGAATTCCTTTATATATTTTATCCTATCATGGACCCTGATAATGGAAGTATTTCTTCATATTTCCTGCTGGTTTGGTATCGAAGCAGTGAACTGATGGGAGGCTTGGAAAACACTAGACTCAGAGTCTTGAGAACATGTTTCCTTCTCAGATTTGTATTTTTGAACAGGCTATAGAGACCATCTTGGTAACAGTTGGATGACACTCAGAGTCATCAAATAGAAAATCAAATTCCAACATATTAAAAAAATTAAGAATACGTCTGACAGAAATTACCTTTGCTTACAAAATTTCATTACATACAATCTGCATATTTTTATTGGACCAAGAACTGTCCTCCCCATATACAAAATCCAAAGAGAAACTTGATGGGTAACTCCTATTCTCCTCCCAGACTCCTGAGAGTGCATCATCTGTAGTCCCGTGTGTTCAAAGCTTTTCTCAGAACCCTGGGTCTCCATCCATTCTGCGCTCTGTCTGCTGCAACTTTCTCCAGCTATAGCAAAGAAAAGCAAACTGCATGAGCAGCTTTCACCAGGAACTGGAAGGAAGCATCAAAGCCAAGAGCAGTGTTACTGAGGACCACTTGGAGAGAGAGTGCAGGGTTGACTGGGCGCTCGTGATTTTCCCACCTGTGAAAGAAAGAGAAGCCTCAATGAAGCCATGTGGCAAGATACATTCTTAGGGGTGATGGGTGGCAAGATTGGTCCTCTGTCCCAGGGCATTGTTCTGCTATGAAATAAGGCATCGTGTGAGATCTCTGCCTTCACAAGAAGATGGAAGTCTGTAATGTATGAAAAAGCTAAACCATTTCTAACAAACACATCTAACAATGAGAATGGGTGGTTTCTACTAGTGGTGCACGAGTCTTTAAGGCCAAAGGATGGGAATGAAACAATTGTTGTAACGCATAAACGGTTCAAGAATGGAAACAAATAGTAAAAGGGTGACATGACATGAATTCACAATAATCATAAATAATAAAATGTAATGAAATATTTTACTATATTTATGGGTGTTTGAATAGTTCAGCTGAGTAAGCTTACATTCTATACCCTCTTCCCAAAGTTAACAAAAAACAGCAAACTGGCATCCCTCATTCTTATCCTCAGAAGTTCTTTCTTGAGATCAAATCATTATATTCAGTTAAATGAATTGAACTAACTGGTCTGAACTGATTGGTCTACAGTGGTTTGAAAACATCATATACCCAAAATTAAGAATCATTTTTAGACAGTAACTTCAGGATGGCTCTTCAAACTAGAAGTATTCTGCAATACCAGAGTGACTGGTGTAACTACTTCCGGTATGCCAAGCATGGTAACAAACCCTTAGAACATACTATATTTCTTGATCTTAGTAACATACCTATGTGGTAAATAGCATAGTTCACCTGTTGCAGATGAGAAAAAGTATTGCTTGACAATTAGTGAAGAAAGAGCCCATGAATTTGGAAGAGTAGAAGCAGGAACATATGAGAAGTTTGGAGGGAAGAAAGGCAAGAGATAAACGTAATTATATTATAACCTAAAAATAAAAAGTATAAAGAAAAGGAAAGATGATGAATGTGATTAATGTACTGAGCTGGAGATTTGTAGGTTCAGACGCTCTCCCGGACTGTGTCTCTCCAAACTGTGACATAGTTTTCTTTCTTGTTGCTGTGATGAAATGACTCTGACAAAAGGAAAATTAGGGAAGAAAGGGTTTATTTTAGCTTGTAACTCCATTACAGTTTACTGTCGCCGAGATGTCTAAGTGGCAGGAGCTTGAAATAGCTAGTCACATGTATGTGTGCCTATGTACTGTTCATTGCATCTTTCCTACCCCTATCCAGGCCAGGGTCCCCTGCCTAGAATATGGTTTTGTACTCAGTAGGCTGGGTCTTTCCACATCAATTCCTATAATTATGATAGACCCGACAGAAATGCCTATAGGACAACCTGATCTGGACAATCCTTTGTTAAGACCATCTTTCCAAGTGATTCTAAATTCTCTAGATTCTACACAAAAAGCATCCCAGTGACCAACTCTGTGTATAACCTTAAGAATAAGGATTGGGGGGCTGGAGAGATGGCTCAGTGGTTGGGAGCACTGACTGCTCTTCCAGAGGTCATGAGTTCAATTCCCAGCAACCACATGGTGGCTCACAACCATCTAGAACGTGATCTGATGCCCTCCTCTGGCTGCAGGTGTACATGCAGGCAGAGCACTGAATACATAATAATAAATAAATAAATCTTAAAAAAAAAAAAGAATAAGGATTGGAAAAGTTACCAAAATCTTAGAATCTTTTCTGTCAAGTTTTCATTGATGGTTAGATGACCATCAATGGGGGTAAATTATTTTTTTGTTAGATATATGGAGTTTAAATTAATTCCCCACATACTTCAGAGAAAAAGAATAATTTTGCTGATAAACCATATATGCAAACATCCACACATTCACAGACATGCAGAACAGTTAGTCTTCATTTCTTTGTCAATTTTTATTACTAATGCAATAGTAAAAGTCATTAGAATACTGAAGCATTTTGAATAATTTCATCTTGTGCAAAATGTATTGATTGTAAAGTGCATGGCCACATTTGAGTTATGATAACAAATAGTAGTTAGGTGATAGGTCTCAAAGCCTGTGCAAGCATCTTTTCCTTTGTTTGGAAGTGGCTGTATAAGACGTGATTACGTGATGATCTTTAATGATGCTGAGTAAAGTCTACCTCTCAATTTCTGAATCAAATCCTCTAATTAGAGATGTTATCTTATCACAGCCAAATAAATAAAGTGAGACCCGAGCACAAAGCAGCAGCACTGGGGGATAAAATACACATCAGCCATGGATCTGTGCCTCTGCTTCACCTCAGCTAGCTTTTCCATTTTTTAAGCATTTGGTTTTGACAATATAAGAATGGAACCAAATCTCAGTGGGGCTTGAAGGGGCTAAGTTAGATTAAACTAAAAGATTTCACTTTATTGAAATTTAGGATTTGTTAATTGCCCAAATGCTATTAGCTACACCATAAAAGTTGCTATTTCTCATAGATATTACAAGTTAATTAAAATATAAGTGGGGAAATCGAAGTCTGTGTAAGTACTTCCAAACTTGTGGCTGATCTCATTCAAATGACTCAACAGAATCTGTGTTTGGATGAAAAAGAGCTTCTGAAACTCAGCACAGTGAAACTCCAAACTCAAAGGATACTGCGTTGGCTGGAGAAATGGCCCAGTTGTTCAACATCTTGACACAGCATGAGGTACAAAGACCAGATGTCTGACTGACTTATGAAAAGCTGGGCATCATGGGATACACCTGTCATTTTACTTCTGTGTGGTGACAGAGATGGAGACTGTGGATACAAAGTCAGGAACCCCGTGGGAATTAGCTGATGAGCCAGTCTGGCCAATATAGCAAACTCTAGGTAAAGTGAGAGACCCTGTCTCCAAAAGAAAAGTGGTGTTCACGTGAGCAACAGCGCCATCATGCCTGGAATATGTTGTTTTTCAATAGTTAGCCACAGGTTGACTTTTTCAACCGTTCTCCTCCCTACCCCTGTCTTCTGCAATGATCTCTATTGGCTGAAGGAGAGTCAGTTTTCTTTAGGGGGGTGGCCCCTGATAAGCCTGCCCAGATTACAGTAGATAATCCTGTACCTCTGCACAGCCTTGCAGCACTAATAGGATTTATAGGAAGAGTGGAAGTGGTGTGAGGTAACGGAGGAGATGGAAGGAGCAGGACTCTGGGCTGGGGTTCATAAAACTCCATATACATACAGGGGATTCTTAAGCAGTACAAAGAAAAGTTGGAGAGTGTGGGGCTTTGAGTAAGAATGGTTCCCATAGGCTCAAAGATTTGAGTGTATGGTACCCAGGGTGTGGCACTTTTGGAAAGGGTTAGGGGTGTGGGCTTATTGGAAAAGCGTGGTCTTGGAGGGGGAGTGTGTCACTGAGAGTGGGCTTTGATGTTTCAAGAGGCCAAGCCAGTGTGCCTCTCTCCGCTACCTGTGGATCTGGATGTAGAACTCTCAATTTTTCCAAAATTCCTGCATGCCATCACACTCCCTGCCAGGATGATGATGGACTAAACTTCTGAAACTGTAAGCAAACGTCAACTAAATGCTTTTATTTGTAAGAGTTGGGGTGGCCATTGTGTCTCTTCAGGGAAACATAACATTGACTGAGACAGAGAGCAGAGAGGAAGATACTAGACCTCAGCCTTGGGCCTCCACACGTGGAGTGTGTGTGTGTGTGTGTGTGGGCGCGCACATGCATGTTTGCACTTGTGTGTGCATGCACACACTCAGAGACAGAGAGAGACACAGACAGAGATAGAGACAAAGGGTGACAGAGGCACAGAAAGAAACATATGCACCTTGACACACACACAGACACACAGACACATATACACAAAGACACGCAGAAGCATGCAGACATACCCACACATCCCTAGGAGCACACTTAAGCATGCGCGTGCACACACACACACACACACACACACACACACACATTGTGATGAGCTGAAATGGAAAACATTTTGTGTGATATCAGGAGCAGGATGAAAGATCAGCAAATGTTTGCCCTGTTGCTCTTAGTAGAAGGTAGTCATCCTTTACAACTTTTACAACTTGAAGAAAACTTTGTTTCTCAAGTTGTCAGCATGTCACATGAATAGCTTAATTGTAATTTAATCAACATGAAGACATTATTATCATTTTTTCTCAACAGTGCACTTTTATTAAAAAGAAGCATAAGATACACAAGGGTTGTGTGTGAACTCAAGGTATGGGAATGCTGAGACCCCAACACCTGGATATCTGAGAAAGTCAGATTTTCCACGTGTCATTAATGTCTATTCGTTTTATGGTTTGGTTTTTTTTTTCAAGTTAAGGTTTCTCTCTGTAGCCATGGCTACTCTGGAACTAGCTCTGTAGACCAGGCTGGCCTTGAACTCAGGGATCTGCCTGCCTCTGTCTCTCCTAAGTTTTAGGATTAAAAGCACGTGCCATCACACGCAGCTTTGTTTTTTTAATTTAAAGTACAATTTGTTGTACCAAAAACTTGTAAGAATCGAATTTACCCAGATTTCGAGATATATTTTTATTATTTTTCTTAACTATTATTAATTTCACTTAAGCAACTATGTATCATCTATCTATCGTTTATGTATCTATGTATGTATTTATGTGTGTATGTATCTATTGTTTTATTTATCATCTCTCAATCTACATCTTCCCTCAGTGATTTGAAATGATTACCGATGGCCTGACTCTCCCTTTCCCTAAAACACTCACTGTATGGCCTCTAAAAATAACTCCTTTTATTTTTTAAATGTGTAATGTTTTTACCCATGGTCTTGGAACTGCATACACACATACAATGCATGTTGCTCATATTCAACCTTCTCAAAGAAAGGAACTGATGTCGGGCTGGATGTGCAGGCTCTTGTCAATCATGTGCCATTGTTTTGGGATGGTAAACTTGCATTCGGGAATTTGGATTAATAAGTACTGTGTCAAGAGTTTTCCCTAAGGTCTAGTGTTATCCTTTCCTCAGCTATATTTGCAAACAGCCTCATTTTGTGACATTGAAATAACAGGGCCTCTCTCTGACTCTATGTGATGAGCATATTAATACTGTTAGTCACATACTGACCCTTCTATGGCATCACTAGGCCTGTCCTTTGAGGATGGAAGTTGTAGCCCAGTAAATAATAATACAATCAACCATTAAGTGATAATAATAAAATGATGGCTATAATTTGTCAATAGTTTAGAAATCAAGAAATACTAATTTTAATTTTATAAAACTTG
Source organism: Acomys percivali (assembly GCA_907169655.1). Classification (NCBI taxonomy): domain Eukaryota; kingdom Metazoa; phylum Chordata; class Mammalia; order Rodentia; family Muridae; genus Acomys; species Acomys percivali. The sequence goes on from OU015749.1 coordinate 71,127,085, forward strand.
CCTATAAGTTTCCTTTTGTTTCATAGGAGAATCATCCTAATAGAGAAGTAGGTATGTCAAACTTACGTACTATCAATCTAAATACGACTCTCAAAACGTAAGAAGCTAGTTACTACTTGGCCCAGGATAGGTGAAGAGTCTTATAAATGGTATGTCCTGATGGAAACATTGCCTGCCTTGTAGGTTGTAGGTGTCATTTATGTCAATTGCAGAATGGCACGGGATTCCAAGAAGAACGACACCTCAAAAATCGCTGCCATCTGCCATTTATCCTTTAATGTTGAGAAGATTTAGACCCTCCGACACCAGCGAAGTCCGTTATGTTGAGCCTGCTAGGCTAAACTTACCTGAATATGAAGGCACCCTGATTTGGGAGCTAGCTGTTCCATCCCCTCCTTCACCGTACGCTCGGACTTCAATAATGTAGACACCGGCCTCAGGGAGAGGCACCACAGCTTGAGGTTCCTGCGTTTCAATAACTTGACCTTTGCTGTGACCCTCTTGCCTATAAAAAACCTGTGAGCAATAACAGAGGCTACAATTATTTGTTATTCAGCTGAGCATTGAAAATGTGTCTCGACTGCCCACAATACAGTCCACTCAGCTAGGCATAGGACTCCACTGCTTAGACATATGAGCAAATGTGCTGCAAGTGTGACACTCTGTGATACAAGTGTGTATAGGGACAAAAGCCATGCAGGAGGAGAATGTGATCTGTCTAGGGCTCAAGAGAAGAGGAAATGCCTAAGCTAAGTGTTTAAAGATAAGTTGAAAACAAACATGACTGTCCACACAAGTAATCTGAGTACTCGAGGGAGTTGGACAGAAAGATTGTCCTTAGTTCAAGGCCATCCTGAACTACAGCATAAGATTCTTGTCACAGAAGAACAACAATAACAACAACAACAACAACAACAACAACAACAAAAAACCCTAAAAATCAATGCAAAATTAGCCAGACAGAAATTTCCAGATATAAGAGAATATTAAAAATAAGGGGAAACCCCCACCACAACCTGTTAAATAATAAAAAAACCATGATATCCATGCAAGGGGTAGAACACATGAAAATCAAGAGAAATAAGATTAGAAAAGAAGGCAGTTAGAATGCATGAGTAAAAGCTGAAGCCTGCTCACTGAAACCTAGAATAAGAACCCATTCTTCCTGTGTTCATGGCAGATCCTCTAACAGCAGTGACACCATTAGCAGTGCAGTTGGCGGCAGCATGCACGGTAAGACATTCTTGGAGAAACAACATTGCACAGACTGGCTCAGAACCTCCTTGAATGGAAAAGCATAAGGAGAAAATCGCTAAACATTTTAAATAAAACTCTTAATCTAGTAAATGACACGGAGTCAAATTTTTACTCCTTTTTTAACTTTAGCAGAGGTTTGTGAACTGATGAACTTGGTTTTGAGTGACAATGCACTGAGGGGCTAAGCTTATGTTGACATGTGCCCATGATTGCACAATTAAACATCATTGTATGGAGAACAGAAGCTCACATCTGGACACAATACCATCCTGTTTATCACACAACGGAAGCTGCAGAAGAAGTGAGATTCTAGTTAGGACAGGAACTGTAGTAGAAGGCTAGTCTTAACTACTCACTGTGCTATGATTTTCTTATGCATTTTCATCCAATAATAGTCTATTATAACAAGCAGGGGGTGTATAATAGCCAAACGGCAGCAGTTAAGATGTACTAAGCGCATGTTTATGCATCTTCATTGTTTTTATGCATTTTCATAATTATTGGTGTTATGATTGCTTTGCCTAATGGGAATAGCAGTGGCTTGGTCATTATGCAAATATGGATTCAAAGTAACCTTCTATGAAACCAGCCCCAAATCTCCCAGCCTGCCTGCCTGGGTAAATTGCCGACCTTTCCCAACCTGAATCCTTTCTTTTGGTTGTAGAAGTAATGCCTCTTTTTTTTTTTTTTTTTTTTTTTTTTTTTTTTGTGATTTTGTTAGGAGAGCTAAAGGGGCAAGAGCACATGACAAAAACTGAGCATGGGCCCTGGTGCATGCACACAAGATGATAAAAGAAAATCTCCCCTCTTAGCGCCATTGGCAATGGGGCATTGTTTACATTTCATGTTCTTGAAGCATAAGTCACACACACACACACACACACACACACACACACACACCACGTTTTTATAGAAAATATGTTTTGAGCTCAGAATAATTTGCAACAAAGTAAACCCCAGAAAAATCAGAATTTTGCATCGGGGTGGGTGGGTGAGAGGTATGCAGGTTTGTATGTATGTGAGTACAGAACCCAGAGGCCAACATTGGGTGTTATCTCTCAAGAGTTAGCAACCATTTTTTGTGACACAGCAACTCTCCAGGACCACTGGCTCACATATTCAGACAGGCTAGCTGAGGCCCAGGGAAGCTTGCCTCCATGTCCTCTCTGGCCTGGCTTTTCCTGTGTCCTCTCAGAACCTGAAGGAGGTTCCCATCCTTGAGTGGCACTCTACTGATGGAGTCATTTCTCAGCCCCCAAAGCAGCGGTTTTGTTTGTTTTGTCTTTTGGAACAGGGTCTCACTATTTAGTCTTTGTTGGCCTGGGATTTATTATATAAACCAAGGTGGTCTTGAACTCAAGAGATCTGCATGCCTTTTCCTCCAGGGTCTGGCATTAATACATATGCTACTACACCCAGTTCCAACACAGCATTGTATATGTTGATGTGTGAAATAGCATGATCCTCTCTTTGCTCTTTGGTAACAAATATCCCATCCATTCTTGGATCTGAATTTGCTTCTGGGTCTATAGGAAAGTGACTGTTTTAGTATTTAATACTCTATAGTTATATGTACTTAAGTTCTTTCTGGAAAAAGATGCCATAGCTTGAAGACACATGCAAAATGATGTGTGCATTTCTACATCACACCTGACAGCACCATGCTTGCATATCCATCAGAGAATAGGGACCTAGCTTCCTGACACACCCTAATGTCAGTCACATATTTGCAGTACCAGCAAGTGTGGGGTGTACCACCGTTGGAAACATTTCACGACACAGCAACGCACAGAATCCTGGAGGATGGCTACAGCAGTTTCTTTAGGCTTAAAAATTACAAATCTGTGAGAATTTATGATTCTGATTTTGACTGTAGCACATCCATGAAATATGATCCTATCATCTACATTTATGTAATTGGAAAGTGAACTTATAAGGATGGAGATGTATGCAAATTGTTGAGGACTGACAGATGAGTGACGACTTCAGAAGACACTGTTAATACGCTTCAATAAATTACAGTTTCTAAAACCACAGCCAGCAATGCACATTGCACATTTCTATAAAACACAGAGGTGGAGGAAAACTTGTGGATCAGTTGAGATCTAGGAGCAGAAGGTTGAAACAGCAAAACTACAATAAAAATCAGTTAATAATTGCAGAAGGAGCTTGATATTAAGTGCAGCTTTTATCAGTATGTAGGAAGAAGTAACACACAGTGGTAAAGGCTTTTACCAACTAAAAAGTCAATTAATGGTTAATCTTCATTACTTCAGAGCATCTTGGCCAGTTGAAAACCTTGATTTAGAAAGACGAGTAAGAAAAGAAAAGACTAAAGAGTTAAAAATAGGTGGCAAAGACATTTACTGACAATAAGGAGGCCAGGGAGATCCTCAACAATTTGGGTGTTTCTAGATTGACCCTTACATTGACAGCTATCTTTATGCATAAAAGAAATTGTCTACTGTAATTTCAAGTCGTTTCTAATTTTATTTAAAAAAACAAGAGTGTTAGATTATCCAAATAAGTACTTTTAATAAAAATTAATTAGTATTGATATCATTTAAAATGATTACATTTGTTTATTGTCTACATGTATGTGCACACATACGGTGCATCTGTAGAACAGAAGTTGGTTTTTTCTTTCCAGTCATAGAACTGGTGTAGAGAGAAATGGCTGTTCTAAGTATATGAAGGGAACAGAATGCTGAGTATACAAAAATGAATGTGCTGCTGATGCCTACAGATGCCCTGACAAGTTGGCATCCTGTCAACAAGGCCATTCCCCAATGATGGGGATAATGGGTTCTAAAGCCCCACAGATAAGCAGATAGCAGGGCACAGCAACGGTGGGTGACCAGCTGAGCAATGAGGCATGCCTGTATCCCAGCTCTTGGGAGCTTGAGGTGTAAGTATCAGGAGTCAGAAAGCAGAGCAAGGTCAGGACATTTCACAAGACTGTCTCAAAAAGCAAAATACTATAAAAATGGAGGAGTGAAAGCCATAGAATGCCATGTCCTTAGACTCACTAGCTCTCTGAAGACATGGAGATGAATAGACATGAGTTTTCCAATTTCATCAGATGTGAACTAACTCTAGGTGGAGTTAACTCACAGGCAGAGAGAGCATTAGCTTATAACTGAATTGTAAAAGCAAAGGAAAATCTCCATATGCACATTGATGGGCCATTTGATAATTAGTAAATGTTTCACCCAATTAATGCCTACACTTCCTAGCTATGAATCAGGATGGAAGGTAGAGACAGAAATCTGTAAGAAAGGGGATTTTAATCTAGAAAAAAAAGATTTTCTACGTGTAGCCTGGAAGGAATAAATAAATGTTTGTCTTCTGGTTTGTAGCCTGAGGCTCCTGCCCTGAATTCATCTGGACAGCCTGAGTGTTCTCTGAGTGGAAACTTTCTCTAAGGAGGGAGGAGGTGGATCTAGTGTGAGGGACAAAAGCCATCCTCCTCAATTTCCTTGACTACCAAGATACCTCTGCCTTGAAGTTTCCAGTAATACCATTGGCAAATTATGTTTTAATAGGTGAGGATGACCTTACATGACCGTGTGGAAACACACCCTGTCTAGTGTGTTTTGTTCCTCTTTGTAGAACTTTCGTGCTTATGGACAGGTGTGGGAGAAGGGTGTAGGGGTCAAGACACTGGCATCACTGTTGGCCTGGCAATACAGGTGGAATCACACAGGAGGTATTGTCCCCATCCGACCTGAGAATAAGCCAAGTTTGCACGCACTGCCCTGTGAAGTCTCAGCACTGTACAGAGACCCTGGCCTAGACCGTGTTACTCTTAAGAGTCATCTTCCAAGTCTATGTTCCCTGGGTTACATCTTTTTGCTTGTATTCTCAGGTACGGTTTCCAGCTACAGCCCTGCTTCATGGTGCCTGTCAGGAGAACCCTGCACTAAGCCCACTGCATATAGTGAAGGCTTCTTATCAAGAGGTCCTTTGAGTCCATGGTTTTCCTGAGCATTGTGCTGCTAGCAGAGGTTCTAATAAGGCTTAATAGCAAAAGAGTGTGTGGAAGGTCTGACTCCATGGGTTATTAGTAGCTTCTTTTATCCTGGTGTTTTTATCCCATGGGATATAAGGGTGTGGAACTCCTTCAAGATAATGGAAAAGAAACATCTTGCAACCTGCTGCATCTTTTGTGCAGTTATATAGCTAGGATGAGCTATGAAGAGGCTCTTCCCCAGCAAGAAGGTACTCCAAAGCGGTGTGTGGGTTCTTCACTAAAAGAACACAGGGGTTGTCTGGTTTCTTTGTTAATCTACTTAATGTCTTTCACCTAGTCAGGTAGTCTTCTCCGATAGAAAAAAAAATCATCTATTTTCCAATATATGCTTCTTAAGCACCACATTATTTTGTACAAATTATCTAACCCTTAAGATAATATTGTAACATAAACATTGCTAGTGCCATTTTTACTGGTTTTAACTGAAGAAAATGAAACTCAGGGAGGCTAAAAAATTACTCAGAATTATGCAGGTGATATTTGAACTGAAGTCTATCTGACTTAAAAGCCAATGATCATTGTCTGCCATATCACAACAAATGGAAAAGCCATGCTGGAAAAAAGATGAATGTTTAATAGATGAATAATTGCATGAGATCTTCCTTGCTGTGTTGAAATTAATGTACTTATTCACCCCTTTTAAGGGTGTTGAGGACGAGTGTCCTTGCCTTCAAGGGGCTCCCCATTGTTGGGTAATCAGTTACTGCAGATAAAGTGTGGGGTTGGGACAAATATGGACACAGTGGGTTGAAATGGCAGCAAAGAGATCAGAGTACCCCTGCTCATGCTAGTTGGCTTAATTGCTAGTTTGACACAACCTGGCATCACTTGGGCTAGAGTCTCAGTAAGTAATTATCACATTTGAGTCAGCCTGTGGACACGTTGATGGGGGATTTTCTTGGTTGTTAATTGACGTTGAAAGATCCAACCAATTGTGGGCTGTGCTGTTCCTTAGGTGGAGATTCCTATTTTAGGATAATAGAAGGAAGTGTATCTGAGAGGAAGCAAGCTGGGATGTACATGCCTGTTGTTCTCTGCTCCTTGTGGTGAATCAGGCCCTCCCTTGATCTCCCCTTACAATAGAGTTGTAAGCTCCAAACTTGTTTTCTTCTCTAGGTTGCTTCTGTTGCGTATTGTATTACAGCCATGGAAATGAGACTGGAGCCAGAACACTGGAGGAGGGGGGGCTGTACATCCTCCTAACATAGTTTCTTTTTAAAAAAATATATTTTATTAATTTATTCATATTACATCTAAATTGTTATCCCATCCCTTGTGTCCTCCCATTTTCCCCTTACTCCCCTCCCCTGGGATTGTGACTTAGGGGGACCTCCTCCCCCTGCATATGCTCATAGGGTATCAAGTCTCTTCTTGGTAGCCTGCTATTCTTCCTCCAATCCTATTGGGACTCTAGGTGAGAGAAGCATGGGAGAATGGGGAAATAGAAGAACCCAAAGAGTCCTAGAAACCTAGGTAGTCATGTGACTTTATCTTGTATTTTCAAGCATTGTACATTGCTTTTCCAGTTCACAAAGCTATTTGTTTACTTCCTATGATCTTGCATTTGTCCTTGAATGGTCTGTTGCCATTCTAAAAATACTGCTTCTCTTGCTATTGAAGAGTATACCTGCCTTGAAGGATGAATATGAAGGATATGATCTCTTAGAGGAAGACACGGAAATGAGAGGGCTTATGGAAGAGCAGAAAATGACCCATGTACCCCACTAAAAGCTTCAATTGGATATCTTTGAGGGTTAGAGTCAGATTTAAGTATGTGTGTATTCCAGTGTGAGATGTTCTGTGAGCTCTATTCCTTTTTAGCAGTAAGTTGTTCCCTGTATTCATAGGAAATACCATTATACATCCCCTCCATGTGCACACATAGGTGTGCATTCCATTTGTAACTGTGTCTGCTGGAAGTTTCAGACTTTACTATTTTATGAGCAAAATGCTATGTCACTGTTTCTCATAGAAAACCAATTTTATAGTGGTTTTCAGCCTAAATACTATCATAAGAAACATTTTCAAGCCTATTATAAATAATATTCAACTGTTAATTCTGCACAGAGTTTAGTGCTGAGTGAGCTCTGATAATCTGCAACAAAAATTAGAAGTTAGGACACATCAACCCATAGACCACATATATTTTTAAAACAAAGTTGTTTGCCAGGCTGTGTAGAGGTTTGCACACCCAGATTGTCTATAAACCCAAGGTAAGGTAGCTGTGGAATGTGCCTCTTTAGCTCCCTGCTCTCTCCACGACCTTCTTCCTATTTAATGTGCTTGCCCCAGCATTTTATCTTCTTTTTTTGTGTGTGTTATTTTTAACAGAACATCATTCTATTTAATCATGGAGGTCCAGGCTTCGTCATCTACCAACAAAGTTTACTAGAAAGATATGCCAGGATCCTCCAGTTGGCACCAGTTGCTCCAGGGCTGTCTTCACACGAATTGCTTTCATAGTGAATTAAGGGTACTGTTGTTTTTCTCTCCTATTTTCTTTCATATGCCTTGTGGATTTGGAGCTGAGTTTTAATGCTGCATCCCACATCACAGGAAAATGCTCACTCCAAGACATAGACACAATAGGATCAAAAGATCTTACACATGACCCAGGTATCTGATACCTATTTACCAAAAGGCTGTCTCTTAGTTCAGACATCTGAGATAATTGCACATTAGTGATGACTACAGTACTGTCTATGATAGCTACATTATGGAACTAACTGAGGTGTTCAACAATGAAAGAATAGATTTAAAAATACACACAATGAAATGTTCTTTTCTTTATGTTATTTTCAGGAAAATGGATGCCACTGGAACAAATTGTGTTAAGCAAGGTAAGCCAAATGCAGAAAGACAAAAACCACAACTGCTCTCCCATTTGTGCATCATACGTTCTTCCATACAGAAATATAAAACCATGTATATATATGTATATGTATACACACACACATATATATATGAGACTAAACTAGAAGTAATGTCATTTAGGGCAGTGGTTCTCAACCTGTGGGTTGCTTCCTCACTGAGGATCATGACCCTTTTTCAGGAGACACATATCAGATAATCTGCATATCAAAAATTTACATTCTTTCATAGCAGTAGCAAAATTACAGCTATGAAGTAGCAGTGAAGATAATTGTATGGTTGGGAGCCACATTAGCACCTGTGTTAAGGGGTGACAACATTAGGAAGGTTGAGAACTACTGGTCTAGGAAGATAGAATCAATGAGAAAGAGATGGGTGAGAAAATGGAGGCTGGGGGTGAGAAGAAGAAATGGCCAATCTGTAATAAATACATCTACTCAAGCTTTGCAAAAACCACATCTATGAAGAAGAAAATGCTGTCAAGAAAACAGAAGCATTCTTGACGGCCATCACCACAGAGCTTGTCTAAGTATGAGACACTAACCTTATAACCCATGACTTCAGACTCGTTGGCTAAGGGTCTCACAGGATCCCAGCGCAGGGAGACCTGAGAATCCTGCTGCTCCCACTTGAGGTTGCCTGGTGGCTCGCTAGGGGCTGCAAGAGAGAGAGAGAGAGAGAGAGAGAGAGAGAGAGAGAGAGAGAGAGAGAGAGAGAGAGCTGACCATCCTGAAACACACTTCATTGCAGCCCTAAGCATTTCTGTCTTCCAAGTGTCTGGCTGGTGCCATAGGCTTCCCTCCAGCAGGAATCAGATAGGGAGGGTTTTGCTCCAAGAGTGTCATTTTAATAGCTA
>OU015749.1:71154723-71164882 GCA_907169655.1 Acomys percivali
TCTTAACTGGAATAATGCATCTACAATAGTTAGTGTTACAGTTAGCAATATCCATTCACAAAATATCATGCTAATGCTATATTTACCTTTTATAGTCAAAGAGGGCATCCAAATTTCATTAGGTGGTTTTTTTTTTTTTTTTTTTTTTTTTTTGCCACAAAATTCCATAATGGAGGAAGTGTGCTATGTTTCCTGATATTTTAAAAGGCATTCACTGATTTTCATGACAGGTGCAGGCAGAAAAGAAAGGTCCATCGGGGTCCCAGTGCTGCTCAAAAGCGCCTCTCTATTTGTTTCTATGCTCAGTGACCTTTCACACCATTTTTTCTAAAACACAATGTCTGACTGACATCCATCAAGAAGTGCATTTTCTTTGACACCACATGCTATATGAGCAAGGAAATATTTCCAGCTTTGACATGGCTGAATCATAAATACTGTCACAAACACATGTTAACTGAAATGGAAGTATAAAGGTCACAGATTAGGTCGAAAAGTTCTGTATAGATTATTATATTAAAAAAACCTATGCTATAAAAATTGGAAAGATTTTTGTACTAACTTCAAAATACTGCCTGCCCGCCCCTCCCCCCAATTCAAGAAACCATTTGACAAAGACACAATTTTAAAGAACACCTTTCCAAAGGCATTATGAGGGACCTGGAATAAGTGTAACCGTTTTCTAATATCCGTCCTTAGCTATAAGAAGTGCTCACACATCTATTTGGATATTTTTGAATATTACTGATTTAAGATACTAGTGCCACGCCCAGTATATAATCACACACTCCCAACAATAGTGAAGAGAGGCTCACGGATCAAAGTTCAGTACTGGACACAGAGTGAGTTCCTGGCCTGCTTGGAATATGAGAGATCCATCTCCAAATAAACAAATAATTGATAAGTAAACAAATGAACAAACCAATCCATTCAAGAACATCTATTCATTGTTATAAAATAAATCTACTAAAGTCTTTTCCAAACATATTTGTACTACTTGGTGTTTTTCTTTTGGTGAATCTCATGTTTAAAAATCACATGCTAAGATGATAGAGGACAACAGAGCTGAGTTTGGTGTTTAGTACCTACACCAGGTGACTCACAACTCACAACTCTAGCCCCAGAATGTCTGGCACCTTCTTATGGATTCCTTGAGTACCTCTCTGTCTCTCTCTCTGTCTCTCTGTCTCTCTGTCTCTGTCTCTCTCTCTCTCTCTCTCTCTCTCTCTCTCTCTCTCTGTCTCTCTCTCTGTCTCTGTCTCTCTCTCTCTCTCTCTCTCTCTCTCTCTCTCACACACACACACACACACACACACACACACACACACAGACACATACACACAAATGTCAAAAAATGTCCCATATGCTATAATTGAACCAATTCAAAAATACTGTGGTAGATTCGTTTGATTTTTTAACACAAGTTGACATTGATTCCTACACTGTATCAATTGTGATTCCTCATTCTGACAGCCTCTAAATATCTTTTCTATTTCCTTGCTCAGTGGTGTCCCTCATATTACTCTATAATCTATTTTTCATCTATTCAATCTTTTCTTAAAAGAGAAGAGCTTCTATTTAATTCTCAAATCACAGCTAGCAAACTTGTAGACTTATAAAATTGTTTAACATGAGTTTAAATTCTTAATTCTGTATTTAAGGAAGGGGCATGCTGGCAGTTTACAGGCACACGAGACTGGATTGCTCAGGTTTCGGTGAGACTCATTTCAAAGGGAACCACACTTTGGTTATCATTTGCCATTCTGTCACTATGTCGCTTCTCTTCAGAACAAATGCATCACAGAGACTCGCCTGCCAAATGCTTTCCACCCGCTTTTATATTACTGAGGCAATTACATCTCTGTCAGAGAAGATTGCAGGGGGATAAATAATTTCAGAAGCACAAAAACACATGGCTGGGTGGCAGCCTTTCTATTCCTCCGTATCTCCAGAGAGAAGTTATTTCCCTATTAGCTTTCAGGAGCACCAGCACATTTAAATATGCCTCAAATCTAAATTAAATAAAAAGGTAGAAGTTTGTAAAAGAACATGGGAGAGGGTGAGCAAATACTTCCCAAACAAGTACTTTAATTTCACTGAAAAGCTTCGAGGATTTTAAAATTGGGTCAGACCCATCCTGATGTGTCACAGATGCTTTCCCAGGGCTGTGGGCCACAGCTGCATCACCTGACTGAGCATAGACAAATAATCTTAAGTCAGTTCATCTTGTAGATCCAAACAGCACTAAAAGTTCACCCCTGCTGACCTGAGCTGCAGCTTCAGCACTGGAGAAAGCATGGCCTCGGCCAGGTAATTCCAAATGTCTTGCTATATCCTGTCTAAAGCTGATTTGAAAACATGTTTGTCTGCAGATGGGAATCACTGACCGAAGGGCAGAACCTTTGCCTGGGATCTCCTGTCCTATCCGGAAGTCCACTGCAAGTGCACAAGAGAGCCACTATAGACAGACTTTAAGACAATTGCTTGGATAAGAAGTTAGGAGTATCTGGACAGTAGATTTTTGGTATTCAAGCAATTTGGTGTTCTATTAAAGCCAGTAAGCCAATCTAATTTACCCTACAAAATTAAAAAGGTGTAGATTTTCTTAGGGAAAGATGCTTCATTCACACTCTACTTCCAAATGTGTTCCTCCCCCAGCCTGCTTATTAGGAGGACAGTCTTAAATATTCTTTAGTATTTTACATTTCTGAACAAAGAATCAGCTAGTTTGTTCTCATTTGATTTTTTTCTGTCTGATATGTATGTGTGCAGTGTGTATGTATGTGGGTACACATCTGTATGAAGGCCTGAGGTTGATATCAGAAATGTGCCTCTATCATTATTTTTAACTTACTCTTTGAGGCAGAGCCTTTCAATCAAACCCAGAGCTTGCTCTTGCAGCCATCTTGCTCCAGGGATGTTCTGTCTTCACCCTCTATGACTAGGATTACAAGCAAGTAGGAAGTGTGCCTGGGCCACTCAGCATTTATGCACATCCTGGAGATTTGGGCTCCTTCCCTGGAGGCAAGCCTTTAACCTGTGAGCCACCTTCCCAGGCTGTCACTCTCACTTTAGAGTCATTTTGGGGGAGTAAATAAAGGACTATAAAGGAAACAAATTCCATTCATTCCTTTACCCTTCAATTGTCTCCAAAGACTGACAGAGGAATGGAAAAATATGCTTAAACATATACATAATAATATGCTTAAACATAAACTCAATAGATAAAGAACTCAGGGTAGTCAACAATCGACTCTTTAAGAAAAGGATTTAGCATGTTCCAGGGCTTATTAATTCCAGGCATGTGTTAAATCATCCAAAACGATTATTATATGTGATGAAATTCCTTTTCCAAGAAGGGTAGGGGGACCACAAAAGGCATCACACAGCTTCTACGTGTGGAGGGAGGGTTTGAATCCCTGGTGATGTTGGTACACTGGGCTTCACACATGTGACAGCCACTTGAGTTTTCTTTTCTGTATGTATGTACTTATAGCATATGTAATTAAGTGTGCGTGTGTGTGTGTGTGTGTGCGTGTGCGTGTGCGTGTGCGTGTGTGTGTGTGTGTGTGTGTGTGTGTGTGTGTGACATGGATGGGTATGGAGCCACAAGTTGATATTGAACATTGTCCTCTATTGCTCTACACATTATGCATTTAATTGTGTCAGCATTATGTACACACATCATGTGTGTGAGGGTGTGGACATCTTGTGGCTATTAGAGGGAACCCTCTGGGAATTGCTTCTCTCCTTCCAGCTTTGGATTAGATAGCAGACTCAGGTCACCATGCTTTCTCCGAAAGTGCTTTTATCTGCAGAGCCATATCACACTTCCATCCACACTAGTTTTTGAGACAGGTTTTAAAAAATGAATCTGAAGCTCATCAGTTGGCTAGACTGGCTGCCCAGCAAGCCCCAGAGAGCCTCCTGCCTCTACTTTTCCAGTGCTACAATTGCAGGTCCATGCTGTCATGTCTAGCCTTTATGTGGTGCTGAAACTCTGAACTGGAGTCCTCATGCATGGGTAGGAAGCGCCTCATCTACTGAGCCACTGCCCCACCACTCCCTTGGCACACTTTTCTTCCATTACCTTTAACTACTAATGCTTTTCAAGTATTGGTATTGGGGTTCTTACATGAGCCCTATACTTCTAGATGTTGTCAAAAATCACAGAATTGCAGAGACTGCCTGCTGAACTCTGCCACAGGCATAACCAATGGCCTTCATTTTTATTGCATGGAATTCTTGATAACTTTGAACCAAGTGGCGCATGGCTCCTCACAGGCCATGCCATTTTTAAGCATTTAAAAAACCCACCCTGACCTTGTATATCACAAGATTAAAAAAAAAAAAACCCTTTTACTCTTGACTATGAACTCAGGTAATTTGATGAGAGTTTAAGTTCTTATTTGTGTAGTTGCAATAGGCTCTGTCTATAGGGCAGAGGTTTGAAAAACCATCCTTCTCTTGCTTAGGGTGTGATATAGGCTATAGATAGCTTCCTCCACTCCAATCTGGGGATAGTAGTGGACACACTGATTGATAGATTTCAGTATCAGTTAGATTAAAATTTAGAGCAGAATTAGCATGCTCATGAATTTAGATGATACATCTGTGTTAAGTGACCCAGCAGCTGGAGTCCTCCTCATGATTCGGGGGGATGCGCTTGTAATATTGATTGTACATCTGACTTCCCAGGAGGGCAGCAGCAGCATTAATCAAAGGGGAGCCTAATAAACCCTGTGGGAAAGGGTTCTGGTTTCATTAGTTAAAAATTCAGGGAAGACAGCCACCGCTGAACTTTTATAGTCACTAATCCAAATGGATCACCCAGCACAGACAGGCGATTATTCCTTGTATTTTATAACTAATATACCAATTTATTAATTTCTGACTTCACATAAATCCCACTGAGCTCAGGCTCAGCTAAGAGTTGATCTGGAGAATGCCACCTTGCTGGGCTTCATTTTGAGCACAGGTTGCCCTGGTTTTAAGGGACACCTGCAAATAAGTTCCTTCAGATGAGCAGAGAGAGACTTCTGGAATTTAATAAAAACAAGAGCTATGCAATTCACCTGAAGAGGCAAAAGCCCTAAATACTGGAGAAAGCTAAAGAACATCACAAATAATCAAATCTTCTAATCTGTGACCAATGGCCATGATTTCTAATTGATATAACTGAATGATCCAGTTCTTCTCACCCAAACATGAGGTAAAATGAAGCTGACAGCAAACAGATATGAGTTGAGTTATGAAATGATTCTGTAACTGCAAAAGGGAGGATGAGTCATTGATTTAATATTTTTATCTTGAAAATAAATCACTTTGAAACAGTCTTACTGAGCCTTTTGTCTGTTATTTGTTATTTTATTTTTAAAACTTTTTAAAATTATGAGCATACAAGTATTTCAGAGTGTGGGTTTGTCCATGAGTGCAGTATCAACAGAGATCAGAGGGGGATGTTAAATCCTTTGAAACTGGAGTTACTTGAGGTTGTCAGCTACGGATGCTGAAAAACAAACAAACTTGGGCCCTCTGCAAGAGAATTCGTGCTCCTAACTGCTGAACCATCTTTCCAGCTTGCCGTTAATTTCTTTTTTTTTTTTTTTAATAATAAATTTCTTTTTTTTTTCCTTTTTTATTATTATTATTATTATTTTATTTCTTTTTTTTAAATTAATTTATTCTTGTTACATCTCTATGGTTATCCCATCCCTTGTAACCTCCCATTCTCCCCTCCCTCCCATTTTCCCCTTATTCCCCTCCCCTATGACTGTTCCTCAGAGGGATTACCTCCCCCTGTATATGCTCATAGGGTATCAAGTCTCTTCTCAGTGACCTGCTGTCCTTCTTCTGAGTGCACCTAGTGGCACTCAGAAGAAGGACAGCCGTTAATTTCTTAAAAGGCCAGACTGGCTTCCAACTTTCAATCCTTTTGCCTCAGCATCTCAAGTGCTGGGATTACAGGCATGTGCAGCCACATCCAACTGTACTATGCATCTTAAAGCAACTACATCAGAACTCGGTAATTAAAAATATATATTGGTTTTGTTCTAAAAAAGACTTGTGTCATATTCTAAATATCAACAGTAGAACCAAGGTTAGGGATACAGGATTCTTCCTTAGCTTTAATGGTGGAAGTGAGACTTAATTATAAGGTACATGTGGAGATCGTGGTGGGCAAATTTCTCTCCAGGCTCATGCCAGTGGCTACTTGGGACTATCCTAACCTTGTTTCTTCTGCTGTAGAAATAGGTTTCAAAGACTCAAGTGCATTAAGAGAAGAACCATCTTGAACGTCCCTGTACTTGAGAAAGACAGTTAACCTCAGAAGTTTGGGAGTCAATTCAAGCCTCAAGTAATTTGGATAATACCAATATAATATAATTGTCAAATACGGGCAAAGCTTTGCTTTCAACAGTGAAATTCTCACTTGCATTCCTTTAAGTTTTCTTAAAAGAAAAGCAAAAGAGAATGAGGGTTTTGAGGGATGCATACAACCACTTATAGGTGAGTGACTATTGCTTTTGCTAGTCTCACTATATAGCCTAGGCTGGCCTTGAATTCATGATTCTCTTGGGCTACAGTCTTGACATCACATCTTTGAAATAGTCATTCCTGTTCAAAGCCATTTGCCATGTGACTAAAATGGAATGCAATTTCCCCTTCTGATGGCTACACAGTAGATGTTCACCTGTTATTATTGCTTCCTTGGAATACACAACAAATAGGTGGGAGTTTAATTTTAGCATTATGATCATTCCAGAACTGTTTCACTGGGAGTCTAGAGAGTTAGACCCACAGAGTGTGACTGCTCTGCAGTGCCCATGAAGGGAGACAGTGCCTCCAGTCATCTGCACCCCTGTTTTTTGACTGATGTGATTGCAAGATTCAAACCACCACACTTAACAAAAATTCCAAGATTGCAAATTTAATTAATTTTTTTCTTTTTTAATTATTATTTTTTAATTAATTTATTCTTGTTACATCTCTATGGTTATCCCATCCCTTGTACCCTCTCCTTCTCCCCTCCCTCCCATTTTCCCCTTATTCCCCTGCCCTATGACTGTTCCTGAGAGAGATTACCTCCCCCTGTATATGCTCATAGGGTATCAAGTCTCTTCTCGGTGACCTGCTGTCCTTCCTCTGAGTGCCACTAGGTCTCCCCCTCCAGGGGACATAGTCAAATGTGAGGCACCAGAGTACATGAGAAAGTCATATCCCACTCTCCACTCAAGTGTGGAGACTGTCCTGTTCATTGGCTAGATCTGGGTACGGGTTTAAAGTTTACCGCCTGTATTGTCCTTGGCTAGTGCCTTAGTTTGAGCGGGACCCTTTGACCCAAATCTGCCTATCATAATGTTCTACTTGTAGGTTTCTAGGACCCACTGGATCCTTCTACATTGCTATTCTCCCATGGTTCTCTCATCTAGAGTCCCAATAGGATGTCCTCCCCTCTGTCCCAGTTTCCTGGTAAGGGAAGGCTTTCGTGGGACATGCCTATTGGGCTAGTATGCAGATATGAGTATATACCATTTGAGTCTTTCTGCTTCTGGGTTAACTCACTTATTGTGATCATTTCTAGCTCAATCCATTTATCCACAAATTTCGGGAATTCCTTGTTTTGAATAGCTGAGTAGTATTCCATAGTGTATATGTACCACAAACACTCTGAGATTCCATCTTACACCCATCAGAATGGCTAAGATCAAAAACTCAAGCGACACTGGAGAGGATGTGGGGAGAGAGGAACACTCTTTCATTGCTGGTGGGAATGCAAACTAGTACAACCACTTTGGAAATCTATCTGGTGCTATCTCAGAAAACTGGGAATAGGACTTCCTCAAGACCCAGCTATTCCACTCCTTGGAATATACCCAGAAGATACACCAGCACACAACAAGAAAATTTGCTCAACCATGTTCATAGCAGCCTTATTCATAATAGCCAGATCATGGAAACAGCCTAAATGTCCCTCAGTAGAAGAATGGATAAAGACACTGTGGTGCAAATTTAATTAATGATAAAACTCCACAATTATACGTTTAGATTTTGCTGTCAACACAAAGTCAGTTTGCACATATTGCAGGGCTGGTATCTTTCATATTTTCATTGACAAATGAAGTGTTACAATGATATATTTTATAGCCACAACCTCAGTGTCTTTGAAAGGAAATATGAATGTTTCCTGTCTAACTTGAAAGAGAAAGTTCCAAAGGCAAACCATTTCAAGTTTAAGGGCACACAGTCCAAAAAAGAAAAAAGGAAAAAAGTAACTCATGCGACTGATATAATTTAATTTCAAAGCTAAGATTGACAAGAAACTTATAAAACTGAATTTCTTAAAAGGCTACCATGGCATTACCCTACAAGGCATCTTTCCAAATTCCTGTGACTCACTATGAGCTCTGCAGCCATGTGCTTGGTAATAACTTTGATGAAAATTTAAAACAAGAATGCATGTATTTTCTAGTAGAATATGTACTACCAAATAACTTTTTGGAGTGAGAAATCATATGTGACATTTTTACTGTATATATCCTCAGTGACACAGTACAGGGAAAAGCATAAGTTTAAAAAGAAAAAAAATCATTTTTCCTTCAAATTATTTGTAGGCTTAGGTATAGGTGTGTGGGTATATGTGCTTGAACTTTGTGCCCAAGAGACCAAAAAAGTATCAGATCCCTTGGAGCGTGGGTGGGGTGACAGGAGGTTGTGATCCATCAGAGGTGGGTCCACTGCAAAAGCAGCATGCACTCCTAAACTGGGAAGCCATTTATCCAGTTCTATAGGATACGCTCTCATTCCTACACTATGGCCAAAAGCCCAGCTGTACCACTTAACTGTCTTTAGTCTCCAAGCCTATCACTTAGTAATATGTATCTGGGTCTTAGGCTCCCTGAGACTGGGTCTTCTGAAAAGTATACTTGGGCTTGAAATTATGACCTCATACTTCTTTGAAAGTGTTAAATTAGATAAGTCTCTCTTTCTCTCTCTCTGTCTCTGTCTCTCTCTGTCTCTGTCTCTCTCTCTGTCTCTCTGTCTCTGTCTCTGTTTCTGTCTCTCTCTCTCTCTCTCTCTCTCACACACACACACACACTCACTCACACACACACACACACACACACACATGCATACACTCACTCATGCACAGCATGCCTGTATCCAACACAGTATGAAATGCTAAGTGCATGACTATCTTGGTGGGACTCCTATAGTTTACTGCTTGATTCTTTACCTTCCTAGCTGTTATTCTACCAGCATAAAAGTTTTCCCCAGCTTCACAGCTTGGCTCTGTATTACAAAGATGCAGGGCAGCTTTTATCCAAAAGTGTATCCTACATAAATCAAACACTACCTTTGTTCTTCTACATTCAAACAACCTTATTTATTTCTTCCCATGAAGCTCCCATCATCAAAAATACTAGTTTTCTCTTGAGCTATTCAAACCACACATGTGGGGCATCAAAGAATCACAAGGCTCAGTTAATGTTGACCTTGCTTATTGGAAAGGTCAACCAGCTGTTGCCTTTGTGCAATATTTTATTCTGAATTATTCTTAGTATTTTTCGCTTGCCAGGCCTGTTGACATCCCGCATTTGAGTAGAAATAGGGGGAAAGCAAAGATCTTTCCCGCTTTCTATCAGACAATTGCACATGGTCTTGAAGTATAAGCATAGGCCTAGGATCTTGCTAGCAGAAGGTGGGTTTGGGGTTTAGCTGCAGTTCCTATAGAGAGCTGCTGGCTCTATTTAGTCTTTTGCGAAGTGAGCACATGTACTAGATTCTACCCCATGTAGGTGCTTAAGAATAAAATAAACTCATGCATGTGGTGACCTCATGCTATAGAAAATCAAAGATTCAATGGAGAGATGTGCATTTCATTCCTATCACAAGATGCCTAAACTTTGGCAGACCCCTTAGCTTCTCTGCTCTTCAATTTCTTTCTCTTTACTTACATTTGTCCAAGAATGTGGCAAAGATGTAAAGGTATGGGGCAAATTCCTAATAGAAAGCCATATCTGAGAATTCTTTTTAGTGCAGTGGGTTACACAGTGGTTAGACATAAATGCTTACTGGTTATGTCATTGGAATTTTCACATAGATTCAGTACACACACACACACACACACACACACACACACACACACACACACACA
>OU015749.1:71164892-71253809 GCA_907169655.1 Acomys percivali
ACACACACACACACACACACACACACACACACACACACACACACACATAGAGAAAATAACATGCTCTGTAGATTATTGGCATTATCCACTTCATGGAAGTGCACTGGTCATACATTATTAGTGAAAAAAGAAGATAAGTCAACATATGCAAGCTAAGTATTTTCTGTGTGCGCTGGTGTTTTGCCTACATGTATGTTCATGGATGTCAGATTTTGGAATTACAGACAGCTGTGAGCTGTCATGTGTGTGCTGGGAATTGAACCCCGATCTTCTGGAAGAGAAGTCAGTGTTCTTAACTGCAGAACCACCTCTCCAGCCCCACAAACTAAGTTTTTCAAAAGATGAATTTGGGGAAAGTTCCATAAAGTATATATAACAAGTATAATGAGATTATGAGTGAAATTTTGAATCTTTGGCTTACTAGTATTTTCTAAAACATGTACATAATGTCTCATTAAAAATATTGAAATGTAAAAGTGGTTAGGTAAAGACACTGACCTCCCTCGGCTGAACAGATGACTACAATCTGGCTGAAGGGTCCATCGCCTTTATTATTATAAACACCAACTTTGACTTCGAAGGGTGTGAGAGGAGGGACACTTTCATCTCTGTAAATGAACTTTGAAGCCTCAGAAGATGTCACCATCTTCTCTTTCCAGCCACGTGTTCCGTTGGGTCTGAACGCCACTATGTAGCCGAAGCCTTCCCCGTTTTGGAACTCTTCTGACACTGGCTAAAGAAGGACAGCACAGTTAATGACCCATAATGCCACTGGCCAAGAGACGCTGCCTCCTAATGCTTTGTCAAAGTTACAGAGAGCCATGGACACAGTCTCAGAACCTTTTTAATGATCTTGGAGCTGAGATGGCATATGTACTTCAGCTTTAGAGGTACAAGATAAAAGTAGAATACATCTCTTGGTATCTAAGGAGACACACAGGAGTAGTGAACACTCCTGTAGTGACTGTTTAGTCATGTATATGAGCAGAAGATGCAACCATCTTTTGTATGTTTGGGGTAGCCCTTATGATTGGGGCTGCCAGTCTCGTCTCTCCTGTTAATGCTCTGCGAAGGAGTCTGCAGGTCAAATCAAAGAGAGGTTAGCACAGGAACTATCTTCCAGTGTTCTTTTCTTCTGTGTCTGTGTTTTCCTAAAGTCAAAACAAGCCAACCAACTAAGCCAACAATTAACTAACTAAGCCCATCATGGACTGTTATTTAACAAAATAAAATAAACAAAAAACCCTTCTCATTCTATCCATAGCTTACATTAAATTTTATTTAAAAAGTTTAACTGAATATTATAGATAGAAGTTACTGTATTGGCCAGCCAGTAGATTGAAGTCATTATAGATAGCCAGAAATTATGTGTAAAGTAATTTTTAAAGCTTGATTTCTAATTAAAATAAAAAAGACAAGAAAAGAAAAAGAGTTCTAACAGTGGTTCCTTTAGGAACTATCCACTCCCATTAGCCTTTAGCGATTGTACTCTGCTTTACTGTACAATGCACTGCCTAATGTCTACATTGGAAACAAAATAAAATAAAATTCTGAAAAAATGAAAAACTATGTACTGAGTCGAGGAAGAGTCAGTGTCAATTAGTCAAGTTGGTAGGAGCGGGTCAATGGAGATAAAACGTGGGACATACCCTCCTCCGCAGAAATGTAAAACCAGGCATAAAGTTTCATTTATGAAAGGAATGGACAGCGGGTAAGGCTAAGCAGGACTTGCCTGGGCCGTATTCACCTGAGCAGTGCCTCCTTATACCTTTTCTTCATTCAAACAGAAATACCCAGCCTTCTACCAGGGCACCTTCTCTGTGCATAGCCTCAGCGTCTAAGCAACCGCCTACTCTGATACTGATAGAGCAATTGTTCTTACCTCCCAGGCAATAACCAACTCGTGTCGTCTTCCACTTCTTCCACTCACGTTGCTCGGTGCCGTCTTTGGAACTGTGGGTGAAAATGCATGGAAGCTGAAGAGGATAAATAAAAGTGTAATTTCCTTAAACTCGTTGGCCTACTATCACCCTTACTTAGATTTGGTGGAATATGTAAATTACTCAAGCATTTGCTTTAAGATAGATTTATCTTATTAAATATTGAGGCAAAATATATGGCAGATAGCTCACTCCCTAGGACATCTTGGTTCCATATATATATATATATATATATATATATATATATATATATATATATAAAATTATAATTAACACCAGAGCTAAGGGTATTTACTAATGATTAGGTAAATTTCACCCTGTAAACGACTCTCTTTCTCCTCTTTGCTACTGATATGTTTCTTTCTTTTTTAACCACCCTTGGGACTGCAAATGATGGTTCTGGAAAAATCCACTGGTCCACACCACGCTGTATCAGGGAGCTCCAGTTTAAGTTAAACATACCCATAATGCTACTGTGTGAGAATGTGCTTAAATAAATAAGCACTAAAAACAACTGTCAAAATCAATCTTTCCACCACTGCATATACTGAGTCACTCAGTGAAAGCTCTACAAATGAATAACGATTAAAAGAATAAATGTGCTGGAGGAATAAATTTCTCCCTCACTGCACCAAACTGCAAAATCTACAGCTGAATGAGAATGTTTTCAAATGAAGGGCTGTTAAGTGGAGAAAACTATTAAAAGAAATCATTTTCCAGGCTCTGTGCCTGCACTGGCAATTTTACACTTCAGCCTTGCTTTTGTATCCCAGCGTATATTTAAAACAATATTGATATATGCATAAGCAATAAATCCACTACTATGCATTATTTGCTGGAATGAAAGGCTATTAATTACTCATATATATTTTATGCAATATTTTATATACTACGAAAAAGCCTGAAGCACCATCTCTTATAGTACTAGGAAGGAAAAATTTAAAAAAAAATCTTCTTGGACCAGGGAAGTGGGAAAGGAAAGCCTGTGAATATATTGTGTTCTACATTAAAATCAATAACCTTTACTCAACTAGATTCCAATTTAAGTGTCCTTGGACTCTTTTCTCCTTGGACATAATTCTTCCCTTGTTCAAGTATGTGAGAAAGTTACTGGTACCCAACTGCAGGAAGTGCTGCACATATCACAGCAGCTGTCAATTATTTTCTTCCATAGCTACATACATTCTGTAGGCAGTTCATCTATGGAGTTCACTGCCATGCATTACCTCAGAAGTATCTGGAATTAGTCAAACCACATGAGATTCAATGAAGAAGAAAAGGCTGTATCTTAGCAATAGTCAATATGTCCTAGTTCATGTGAAGAGCAAGTAAATTGCTTATTAACATGAGTTTTTAAAAAAATTTATTAAATTTTTCTTTGACAGTTGCATACATATATATAGTTCATTCTGATTAATATAATCATTCCACACACTCTACTTTGCTGCCCACCCCTGTTGAAAGCCTTCTTCTCCCTACAATTCCATTTTAAATATTATTTTTTGCTTTCTGGGATCCACTGAGTTTAGCCAGAATCATTTTTTGTGACCATGGTTTTGGAATTGACTGTTGGAGAATGGTGGGCTCCTTAGCTGGCATAGAGGTCATTGAAAATTGCACACATACCCGTAGGCCTTGGCACCTTTTCTAAGAAAGTGCCCAAGACATTGAAAACAACTTTGAGTTTGTTTATTTTGTGGGTAACAGTATAAGTGAGGCTTACTAGCAGGGTACTGGTAAAATAACACATGCCTCTGCTGGTTAGTTTCTTGTATCCTTGACACAAGCTACAGATATCTGGGAAGAAGAAACCCAATTGAGAAAATGCTTTCATCAGGTTGGCCTGTAGGCAGGTCTGTGGGGGTATTGTCTTGAATAATTATTGAAATGGGGGAAGGGCAGCCCATTGTGGGTGGTGCCAAGCTGGCCAGGCTTTGCTGGCTTGTATAAGGAAGCAAGCCGAGCAAGCCGTGGGAGGAACCCGGTAAGCAGCATGCTTCCATGGCTTCTACCTTAGCTCCTCATTTCCACTCATGATGGACTGCAAGCATAAACTGAGATAAGTCCATTCCTCTACGAGTTGCTTTTGGCTATGGTGTTTTATCACAACATTAGAAAACAAACTAAAACAGTGGCCTAGTGTCCTGTTCCCGGGCAATTTCAGAATTCTGAGTGTCATGACCGTCAGGGAATTCCTACTTAAAACAGTAGAAAATGTCAAACAGTTTGTTAATACCCAGCCATTATGGCTTCTCTAGAACACTTGCTTTATAAGGAAAGGTACACTTACATGTAAATGCACACTTGACACTATTCTTAACAGCATGTATCTGAGTAACAACGCAACTGGATAACATGGTATTTTTAAGGTATGTCTTTTGTCTACATCACTGACCGAAGTTTACATCTGTATCTGGAAATTAGATTTCTGAATTCTTCTCTTGGAATGGGATGATCCCTTTCTGGTTTTTTCATCCCTTAGAGTGGTGGGATGCTCAGCGCCTATGGGCGGGGCTGTAGAATGAGCTCATAGCTGCACAGTGAGCCTCTGTGCAACCCACTGAATTTAAGGTGCAGAGCTGAGTACAAAGAACTATAAAGTTCAAGACCCTGAAAGTCTGAAAGGGGCACTGCACAGGCCACTCATGGTTTAGTTTTTTTAGAAAAACATATTTGATTTTTTCATAAATGTTAACTCTCTGAGCAAAAAATATGTTTAAAAAGAAACTAGTAATGAGGCTGGAGAGATGGCTTGTCATCCACATGGCAAGCTTCCAAATATTAATAAATTCTGGTACAGGGGATCTGGTACCCTCTTCTGGCCTCTGCAAGTCTTAGGCCCAAAAGAGACCAGCATGTAAAATAAAATAAACATAGAAGAATGATGAATATTTGGGGCTTCCAGAGACTGTGGAGGCAACGTGGAGCTTTTTCTAAATTAACACATTTCTGCAAGGGCATCATCTGTAAATAACCTATATTTGGTAAGATGCTTCAGTGTCGAGCTTGTCAACAGGCCACTTTGAGACAAGTTAACCTATAGTCAAACAGCCAATGTAAAGAGCTACAGTCTTCTTTGCCACATTCTAGCTTCCCTTTTAATGAAACGTACACAATAGTAAAAGAGGCCTATGATTGATAGTGCTTTAATAGTGTATATGGATGGGTTTTGAAAAGCCTATGAGACGTATGCAGGAGCAAATGACAGAAGCGGCAGGTCTTGGGTGCTGCAGGCCAGGCCTGTGCTTTGCTGTTGGGGCCTAATGCTGCACTCTAATTCTGCTCAGCGTACATTTCTTAATTATATGCAGACATGGTGGCTTGTATGCTCATGCATTTCCTTTTTTCAAGTTGGGGACACCCACTCATTATCTCTGCCATGCCACGGTAGAGCTTGCTGATTTTAATTATAACCCTTTGGTTTATAATACATTATGAAATACAATATATGACTTAATCTCCCAGAGCTTTTCTGGTATGAAGGTTCTATATAATTCTCATCAGAAGCATAAAATCCATAAAACCAAAAATCTCATAAATGCTCTCAGAGAAACACGTATTTTTTTAAACCAAATATATATTTAGTGTAGTTAGTGAGAACCAGATTTAGAATTAAGTATAGGGGTAGCTTTCCCCTCAATCAGCTACTGATAAATGCCCTGAACACACTAACTCAGAGGACTGAGCTTACACACATGCTGAACAGCTGGATTCTGATTCTCCTGCATTGATTTCTGAACAGTCAACCTTCATGGACATATGATCTAGTTGAGACTATACACAAGCTACAAGTACATAGCTGTTTCAGGTCTTAACTGGAGTGTTGGAATGTGAGCTATTGTCTCATTTTCCTTAAACATTGGAATCATCCTTATCAGTATCCAGAATGACCGGAGTGGAAGGAACTGCCTTAGTATAAGCAGACTAGACTATTACGGGGTTCTTGGTAAACATCACAGTTTGAATAACATGCTACACATTACCACCACAGCTTAATTAAAAACTAAACAAAGGAAGATGAACGCTCATGTAACAACATTTTTTCTCTCTCCTTGAAAGTCTCCAATTTCTCTTACAGTAAGTATTTACATGGCTCATTAAATAATACAGCTTTGCTAGAGACCACGGAAGTCTTTGAAATGGGAAGGCTGAGTGGTTACTGAAGTAGCTGGCACACAGCAAAGATGCAGGAGAGTGGAGAGGGTGGGTGATCGGCCACACAGAAAAGGTGAAGTCAGGAGAGTCACTTAGAAAATATTTTCCGAATAGAATTGAAGCATACTGAATATAAACATTCCCATTAACATTTGTCAATTAGGGTGCTTGTAGGAAGACTGAAAATTAGGATCCCCAAACCAGAAGCTCCTACACCAACACCAAACCCCAGTGCTATTCCTTGAGTTTCTGTTGGTTTTGTCCTTCTCAACGAAGCAGATGAGTTTGCAAGTACACAGCGTGACAGTGTCTTTGGACATGAAAAAGATCTGCACTGAATCCTACCCTTCCTCTTCCATCACCCCACGTATCCTCTGAAAATAATCATATCTGCTAATCTGGTTAGGTCCTGCCTAGCCTTGAACTTGCTGTGTGTCTTAGATGGACACTGACTTCCTGATCCTCCTGTGAAGGAATTATAGGGAGTAGCTGCTTATTCTCATAGTTACTTGTCACAGTGCCTGGAATTATAATTAATATTAAATAATATTATATATATAATTATATATATATAATATAAATAAATATAGTATGATATCTAGTGGTGAGGCCTGTGATAACAGTGAAAGTTGAGTAAGGTCACATCTGAGGTCTTGAAATCACATACCCTTTGTGGGCACTCAGCTTTGTTTTTTCATAGGAACTCTGCCTTTAGTCATGACATAGCATGCATTTACTTGGAAATCTAGGTAGTATACACCTTTTGATTTTTCAGAGATATTGCTAGCACATTTCAAGAAAGGTAGTATTTTTCTTCATTTTTAATCTTCTTACAAACAATTGCCATCAAGAACACAAAAAGTAGGAACACTGGGTAAATGCTATTTATCTCAATTCATATTTCCTTTATTTGTTAGGGTCAATGAGGAAGTAAAAGGACAAAATGGGTGGTCTTTGAATCAAAATCGCTAATGTATGTGGTATAAAAACAAACATATAAAGCAACTAGCAGGAAGAAGAGGACCTGGAGGATTGGCTCAGTGATCATGAACACATTTCGCTGCTGTTAAAGTTCAGTTCTCAGCCCCTGTGCTGGTGGATCACCACTGCCCTGCCACTCCAGCTCCAGGGAGGGTGATACCCTCTTCTGCCTTCCATGGAGAGCCTCACTCACATGTACACACCCACATACAGACACCCATACATACATACCACTAAACATTAAATAACGCCCACTTCACAAAAGAAGAGGACTGTGCGGAGAGGAGACCACCGTACACGAGGCTCCATTTGGAAGTAAGATTGGAATCAGAACAAGAGCCCTGCCGTGCACCCACTAGACAGCCTGGAACTCATCCTTACAACTCCTTGGCCCTGGTTTCTGATCTGCGGCACGGGAGGAAGCACTCCATTAGAGGGTGACTGCTTGCGTGTCACAACTGAAGCTTACAAAGAAGTTCAAGTGTTTAGCGCAAAGCCTGAAGTTCATGTATGGAATTACTCGGACTAGGAAACAGGAGACTCACGCCCACTGCGGGAGTTTTTGCCTTCTCATCCCCCTGCCCCTCTGTTATCTTCTGTTTGGCCTTCATCTTGCATTTCACCCTTCCTTCTGTTTTGAAACCTTCGCGGCCGTGACTTGCCTGCTAACGAACAGCTTCCCTTTTAGAAAGGCATTTGTTAGAATCAGCAGATTGGTTTGCAAACAGCCTCTGAAATGGAAGGCGTGCTTCTCAATTGTATTTTGCAGAAAAGATTTGTCTGGACTAAAGGGGTTTTATAGTTGAAAAATACTCTCTGCTACATGAGGCATACTGTTGTTTTATTTTCCTTAATTATTGAAACTTGATTTTAGGGGTCTGCTGCTTGCTATAATGTCTGTCCTATTTTAATCTTACCGGGAACCATTTCTTCTGCATTATATAATTAAATTACTCATTGGCTTGAAGAAAGTCATAATGTTCACTTACTTTTATTTTATTTTAGATTTTACCAACTATTTCAGTAGAACAGTTTATATTTTCTTTAAGACAGAGGAAGAAGACTAAAGTATTAAAATGCTATTCCAGCCTGTGCCTTTCCTTAGTACACAGCAGTGTCTGACCACTTTGACTTTTTAAATTGTCCTCAGTAAAAAATTCAGTACAGATCTTATTTGGTCTGGTTTTCAAACTTCCATTAAGTGCTAGTCACTGTTAATACAGAGACTCTTGGAGGAGACTAAACCAGGCTTATCTTATATGGTGTTAGTACTTTTGTACCTTGAAGCTATTTTTTTTTTTACACTATAGAAGCAGAGTATGTATCTATCCCAACAGGATTTTATTCTGTTTCCTCTATTAACTTCTGAATTTAGATTTTTCTCAGTAGCAGTTGTGGACTGAGACTCTGAGGATGCAAATAGGAAAACAGGAACTGTACCTTTTCAGGAGCTAGAAGATAAATTACAGCTAAAGAGATTGTAACAAAGGCGAACTGAGTCTTTTCTTCCCTTGCCGTGAGCCATGTAACCTCAGATGCTGGGGTAGACTGGGTAGGGAATATGACAGGCTGGTAGGGCGTGAGTAGGGCAGCCAGTCTTGCCATCCTGTCCTAGTCCCCTCTCCAGGAGTTCCCTTTCTCTCCAATGTCAACTGCCAATAGTGATAGGTCATTTTCCTATCAAACCAAATAGCAGCGGAGGGAGACACTCTGCAAGAGCAGAGAGCTCAGTGCTTCCTTCTTCCACCTGGAGACGTGACATTGGACTTCAGAGACTTGTAGGAGAACACTCCATCCCACACTGAGCTACCTGAGCAGAGGTCAGTGCAGAACACAGAACAGCCTATATTTCTAGGGTTTAACAAGCAGGTGTATGAAATGGTCACTGTGGGGCAAAGGGCACCATAGAAGGCAGATTTGACTAGGCTTAGTGGAATTAAACCCTGATAGGGGTTCTATGTCTCAATGAGCCCAAACCTTTGTCAAAAAGGAAACAATTTTGGCAGCATCTAATACCCAGTGAGAGATGACAGAGATGACGTCACCTATGTAGATACTCGCCTTTCCTTCTTTGTGTCTGAGAAGTACCAGTCAGAGTAAAAGTTTCAGTGGAGAGAAAGGAAGCAGGAAAGAGGAGAGGATAGCCAGATCACAGCTTCCCAGGGTCAAACCTGAGCTGAGATGGAAGGGCAGGAAATGGAGTGCATGTGAAATTAAAGCTTTTATTTAAGTTAAGTGGACTTTAAATATCTGAAAATGAGACTTCCTTAGAACTCGATAGTGACAATGAAAAAGTCAGGACTGATCAGCAATGTGGTGTGTGTGTGTGTGTGTGTGTGTGTGTGTGTGTGTGTTTCATTAGTATGTATTGACAATTTCATCCATGTATACAGTTATATTTTGAAAGTATATAGTAGTGTACTCACTGGTTAGTCTGTCAGTCTCTAATGGACTGTGCCAAATTCATGGTCACACAGAGAGCCTTGGGTAAACACCATGAGACATAAACACAACCAAAAGTCTAGATTAGGAGTAAAGATTATAGGAATCTGCAGCAGTGGGAGTGAAATAAGGAAGTCCACAGTAAGCAAGCAGATAGCATATTTAGGAGAAGCAGTGGGAGGAGAAGGAAGCTGTTTTGTCTTTGAATTCTACCAGTAGTTTTGTCTGGTCTGTACACAAGTGCACCATGACACACCACCGGAAGCATGCCTCTTGGAAAAGCTTTTGTCTGCATGTCCATTTGATGCATCTAACTGCAAGAGTATTGATTTCTTAAATGTAGAGATACTATTTTTTCTTGTGTGGCCAGAAAATTTGTGGCATATTTTCCATTTCAGAATCAAGAAGTAGTGGTGGACAGAATTCAATGTGCCAGGCAGCTAGAGAGCTATTTCTGGAATAAACAATTTTATACATGGTTTTCATTCAATACTTGTTTTTCTTTCCTTTGTTAGTCTTCTGCTACAAGATCCAAAGGAAAATGTTACTTTGTGGGAAAATATCAAATTCCCCTTACAAACTCAATACTAGGTAATGAGAAGAATGTAATGGCTGCATGTGAGGGTCACAGGTGGGCCTGTTGGAGAGATGTTAAGCCCACATACATTTAGTTGGAAACATATCTTCAATATAAAAAATTCTCATTTTGTAACATAATAACCCAGTTAATGATGATGGTGATAATAGTATAGACGTTAATATTCATATGCATTTTCTTATGTGATACAATAATCAAGTAGGTTGTCACATGTCCTAGTCAGCTTTTATTGTCAGCTTGACACAGTTTTCAGCCATTTGTCAAAAAAGACTCAATTGAAACATTGTCTAGATCAGACTGGCCTATGGGCATCAATGTGGGGTATTGTCTTGATTATTCATTGTTATAGGAGGGTCCAGTCAATCCTGGATGGTACCATCCATTGACTCTGGTCCTGGGTTAAGAAAGTTAGCAGCTTGTCCTCAGACTATGAGTGAGCCCATGAGCGAGCTGGCAAGTAGCATTCTTCCGTAGTTTCTGGTTCAAGTCTCTGTCTCGACTTCCCTCAGTGATGGATTGTGACCTAGAAGGGGAACCCATAGGATATCTTCTGTCTCCACTAATTTGTTTTTGCTCATGGTGTTTGCCACTGCAACAGAAGGAAGACTGGTGCATGAGAGTTTCCTCATCTGATAAATGAGACCAAGAAAGCCTCAGGCAGCCTTGTCTGCGGTCAGCATGCTGGTAAATTACACAACATAACTTTATTCCACATCTAAACTCACCTAACAATCTATGTGTGTGTGTGTGTGTGTGTGTGTGTATGCATATGTGCTCATACACACACAAGCACACACACACACACACACACACACATGCATGCACACACACCGAGCTGTAAATGAAAAGCTTTAAAAACAATGGCTGTTACCAGGTAGAGAATGCACAACATTCTGAATGGCATGTTATATGGTTAGCCACCCCCTTTTTATTTGCTCTTCAGGAGTTCCTAGTATGTAACTTGTAGAATGTTGAGGTTCAAGAAAAGAAACAGCCCCTGCTTTTGTATTCAGTTTGTTTTTCTGTTTCAACCATCTCATATTTAAAAAATGCAGTTCCTGATCCATAGTCATCTCTCTTGTGACATCTTTAAAATAACAAAACATTCACACTGTTATGTTCCAAATTTACGCGTTAGTTTGACGAGAGCAGCACATTTCATTAATTAAACATGTTACCTATTTATATCTTTCTCCCTCTCTGTATAATCTAATTAAAACTTGTAAGAAAATTGAAATTGCTCCATAAATATAAATGTGCACCAAAGTAAAAATAGACATCTACTATACTAGCTTGACCTCCTTCTGCCAAGAAGTTGGACTGAATAAGTTTATACATCTTTGGTGCAAAGTGTTTAATTAGTGTGTATTCATTGTACAAAGTACTGAGTTTTATGAGGACCCCATAATACAAGTACATGGCATACTTTGACAATGTGTTCTGGGGCCTACTTCCTTTCCCATTAATTATACTATCTTTGTGGACTACTGAAAGTGTTTTGATGTCCAGAAATATCAAAATATATTCTACAGGAAACATGCAACTAAGGTCTTTTTGGTACATGGGAAAAATGCTTTTAACAGAAGTGTTTCACTCAAGACTTTTTTATATTTGCATTTTTTATTAAGAGACATTTACAGAGGCATAATCTCTCACAATCTCAACATTCTAATGTTGTGACTTTTTCCCTCTCATGTAGCTTTCAATTTTCAAACTTTAGTTGGTTCATTAGGACAGTTTCATCTTGGAATATAAAATAGGTACTTAACGGAGGCAGAGAGTGTCACTGGAGACCACTGGCTCAAGATATTGGTGTCTCTTTTAATCTGTGCTGCCTGAGGAAACAGCTACAAAACTCACCACTTGGTTCTATGCCATTAGAAGCTCAAGCTGAATTTGACATTCAAGTACAAGCACTATAAAGTGGGCAACACTTACTTTCCCTATCATACTGCATGAGGCAAGCTCCACATGCACTTTTAAGACCATTTCTTTCCTCTTCCGAAAGACTTTAATGGAGTAAATTATATCAGGTATGCATATAGTCAGGGTAAAATGTAGAAACAGCAATTCATGACGGAGTTAGCCCTAAAGCTACATGAAGTATTTGAAATGCATCATCTGAACATGATTTTAATGTAAACACCTTAAAATACAATGATGGTTTGCTAACAGATTTTTAACAGCACAAGTAGACTTATACTTAAAAAGTTTGGAGGGGCTACTCATCCCAAATGGATTGTTTATACTTAAAATATCTAATTATAGACATCTTTCAAATTACACACTAATCTCTGTATTTGATTAAGCACAATTAATGGTATGTGAAATGAGGCAGTGTTTTTAGAAAGCACTTGCCTATCTTACTGTCAGCTATCATTTCAGTATCTGTATAGTGAGCACATGAAATGAAGAATGACTAACCTGTTATGGTTTTAGTTAATGAACACCTGGACACAAAGAAAACATGACTGATTTTATGGCTGCATGAGAATCCAACCAAGCAATTAATATTCAATATGAAATTCACACAATTTAAAAGAAGCAGAAAACATAAACTCCTACACCCATTCATGTTTAAAGTCTTGGAAAGATCAGGGATACAAGGCACATACCTCAATATAATAAAGGCTATATACAGCAAGCCAATAGCAAAAATCAAATTAAATGGAGAGAAACTCAAGGAAATTCTTTTAAAATTGGGGACCAGGCAGGGCTGGCCACTCTCTCCATATCTCTTCAATATAGTACTTGAAGTTCTAGCCAGAGCAATAAGACAACAAAAGGAGATCAAGGGATCCAAATGGGAAAGGAGGAAGTCAAATTATCCCTATTTGCAGATGATATGATAGTGTGCATAAGTGACCCTTCATGATAGCCACAAGCAATAAAATATCTAGGAGTAACTCTAACCAAGCAAGTGAATGACTTCTTTGAAAAAAAAAACCTCAAATCTCTGAAGAAAGAGATTGAAGTTGACATCAGAAGATGGAAAGATCTCCCTTGTTTCTGGATTGGGAGAATTAACATAGTAAAAATGGCCATCTTGCCAAAAGCAATTTACAGATTCAATACAATCCCTATCAAAATACCTACACAATATTTTAAAGACATTGAAAGATCGATTCTCAACTTCATATGGAAAAACAAAAAACCCAGAAGAACTAAAATAATCATGTACAATAAAAGATCCTCCAGAGGAATCTCCATAGCTGATCCCAAGCTGTACTAAAGAGCAACAGTAATTAAAACAGCATGGTACTGGCACAACAATACACGGGTTGATCAATGGAATTGAATCAAAGACCCAGAAATGAATCCACACACATATGGCCATTTGAATTTTGACAAAGAATCCAAATCTATTTAATGGAAAAAGGATAGCATCTTCAAACCAATGGTGCTGGTCTAACTGGATGTCTACATGTAGAAAAATGCAAATTGATTCATGTTTATCACCATGCACAAAACTCAAATCTAGATGGATTAAAGACCTCAACACAAAACCAGAGACACTAAATTGGTTAAAAAAAAAAGGGGGGGGGAGAAGAGCCTGGAACACATTGGCACAGGAGACAACTTCCTGAACAGAACACCAACAGCCCAGGCCTTGACATCAACAATCAATAAATGGGATCTTATGAGGCTGAGAAGCTTCTGTAAGGCAGAAGACACTGTCAAAAGAACAAAGTGACAGTCCACAGACTGGGAAAAGATCTTTACCAACCCTACATCTGACAAAGGTCTAATATCCAAAATGTATAAGGAACTTAAGAAATTATGCACCACCAAATCAAATAACCCAATTAAGGAATGGGGCTGAGAACTAAACAGAGAATTCTCAACAGAGGATTATCGAATGGCTGAGAAACACTTAAAGCTATGCACAATGTCTTTTAGTCAGAGAAAAGCAAATAAAATAGACTCTAAGATTCCATCTAACCCCCATCAAAATGGCTAAGATCCAAAACTCAAGTGACAGCACATGCTGGCAAGGATGTGGAGAAAAGGGAGCACTCCTTTATTGCTAGTGGGAATGCAAACTTGTACAATCACTTTGGAAATCTATCTGGTGTTATCTCAGAAAACTGGGAATAGGGCTTCCTCAAGACTCAGCTATTTCACCCCTTGGAATATACCCAGAAGATGCTCCACCACACAACAAGGACATATGCTTAACCATATTCATAGCAGCCTTATTCATAATAGACAGAACCTGGAAACAACCTAAATGGAAAAAGAAACTGTGGTACATTTAGACAACGAAATACTGCTCATCTATAAAAACAAAGAAATCCCCCAAATTTGTGGACAAATGGATGGAACTAGAAATGATCATACTGAGTGAAGCAGAAACAGAAAGACTCACATGGTATATACTTACTTATAATTGGACACTAGCCCAAGAGGCATATCCATGTAAGTCTGCACTTACCAGGAAATTGGGATAGTTGTGAGGACATCTTATTGGGATTCTAGGTGAGGGAAGTATGGGAGAATGGGGGAACAGAAGGATCCAGAGGGTCCTAGAAACCTACAAGAAGAACATAATGATGGGCTGATCCGGGCCCAGAGGTTCTGCTCAACTATGGCACCAGCCAAGGACAATAGGTGCAGTAAACATCAAACCCCTTCTCAGATCTAGCTAAAGGACAAGATGTTCTCCACAGTTGAATGGAGAGCGGGGACTGACTTGGACGCACACTCTGTTGCCCCAAATTTGAACACTTCCCTGTGGTGGGGAGGCCTGATGGCATTCATAGAAAGGATAAGCAGGGTATCAAGATGAGACTTGATAGCCTATGATCATTTAGTGGGGGAGGAGGTCCCCATCAGTCACAGATCTAGGTGAGGGGACTAGGGGGAAAGTGGGAGGGAGCAAGGAACTGGAGGATACAAGGGATGGGATAACAATTGAGATGTAATCTGGATAAATTAATTAAATAAAAAATCATAAAAAAGAAACAGAAAAGTATAAAATCAAGAGTCAAGTTATAAAGCAGGAAAAGAAAAAAGAGTTTTCTGTGGATAATTTCCAGCATATTTAGAGTCTCTTACATTTTCCATCTTCTAAGTTGCTTTAC
The DNA here is from genome assembly GCA_907169655.1 of Acomys percivali. Classification (NCBI taxonomy): domain Eukaryota; kingdom Metazoa; phylum Chordata; class Mammalia; order Rodentia; family Muridae; genus Acomys; species Acomys percivali. Next base: position 71,180,093 of record OU015749.1, read on the forward strand.
TTCTATGGGAAAATACTGAGCATCTAATGTATGGTTATGTCTTCCTTTCTTCATTTAAAATGTTCCTGTTAAAATGTTAAACATCCAGGTGTGGTGAGGCTTGCATATAATTCCAGCACTGGGGAAGCTGAGACAACTGACTTTTGGATTTTAGGTCAGGATTATTATTATGTAGCAAGCTCCAGGACAGTCTGGTCTAACTATAAAGATCCCATTGCAAAGAAACATAAAACAGAAATATAGCAATAACAAAGATATATGTTGAATGCTAGCATCTGACATCATTTCATATTACAAATACACAACTGTGGAAAAATAGATATCTTGATTTTCAGAGTTCTTCTATATAATGACTGAGGATAATGTATGAAAATTTGTTTCTCTTCCCTCATATCTGAAACCTGCTCTGCTCCTATTTTTCTGTTACTTTCACACTCACACTGCCTTCTCAACTATTTAATGTTCCTTTTCCTTTAAGTGTGTTGTTGGGCATTTTCTTTTTTTTTTTTTTGAAAAAAATTTAATTATGTTTCTTTTTTAACATATACATTTATATTATTGCACATGAGTAAAAGAAACTACATGCAGCAGAAAGAACCATGAGACAATCAGGAATTATATAAATGTTGCATTCATAGTGATTTGGCCATTTGTATTTGGCAAACTTGAAGTAAACATCTTTCCTATCTTGTTGAGTCTAAATTTCTGAGTGGAGATTAATATCTATCATGTCTCATCTCTATTAACTTAAAACATTTATCTTGACCTAAAAACATCTTAACACTTAATCTACTAAGCTTAATTGAAAGACTAAACTATCTGGTTTTCAAACCCATCAGAGACTTGAGAAGTGATAAAACTTAAAATATCTGAGTGAACCCGGAGTGCAGGTTAGCAGCTTCCAAAATGAAAAAAAAAATGACAGTTTACTGCTTGAACAGTCACCCAACACTCTGTATAACGTTGGAGCATCATCTTCAGCCTTCTGGCCCAATATATCTGACAGACATATTTGTGAGGCAGGAGCTATTGAGGACTTGCTTACCCTGTCTTGGCAGAGTTTGGCCATTGACTCTGCCTGCATCTAATGTCCTTAGATGCTGAAAAAGCATTCTCCAAAATCCAACGTCCATTCATGTTTAAAGTCTTGGAGAGATCAGGAATACAAGGCACATAACTCAGCATAATGTAGGCAATATACAGCAAGCCTATAGCCAACATCAAACTAAATGGAGAGAAACTTAAATCTATTCCACTGAAATCAGGAACAAGACAAGGCTGTCCACTCTTTCCACATCTCTTCATCATAGTATGTAAGTTCTAGCTAGAGCAACAAGACAGCAAAAGGAGATCAAGGGGGTAACAACAGGAAGGGAAGAAGTCAAACTATCACTATTTGCAGAGGACATGGTAGTTTACATAACTGACCCTAAAAATTCCACCAAGGAACTTCTGCAGCTGATAAACACCTTCAGTAAAGTGGGTATTTTCTTAATATGTGATTTGCTTACATATTTGGCTATATATGCGTGTGGTAATTTGATGTATGCATACAAACTGAGAAGAGCGGATGAGGAGGACTAGGATCATCATTTCTTTAAAAACATAGCATTTCTGAAATTTTCAACTTCTTTATGAAGTTAATATAGAATTTTACGGGAGAGGAAGGGATAGGTTTTAGAACCTGGCATTTGGCAAGGGAAGTGATAGGAGCAGCAGTTTCAGGTTGTTCTTGGCTATATAGGCAACTCAAGTCTAATTTGGGCTGGATGAGTCCCTGTCCCACTCCCCAGATCAGTAACAACAAAAGTCAGATCATATTGAAAATACCTTCCAGACTCTAAATCTTTCCTCCTTCTTACTTCAGTTCCTTCTAGGAGATAGCAAGATATTGTGATTAGGTTTAAAATAAAGCTGTTCCTTTCTTTTATATGGTCATGAGGATGGCTGTTCAATTGGACATACTTTTTCTGGGAGAAAGGAAAGACCCCTTTGTTTTCCTAAGCTATGAAGCAGATGGGGAGCTCCCACACACAGACTTCCAGAAGGCACTAGGTTCATGGAGGGCCTCCGTCTGTCCTTGCAAAGTGCAATTTGTACAGGTCATGTGGTGAAGGCGGCAGAGAGGAGCCTAGGGAAGGGTCATATTATTAAACACAAGAACGATCATTGGGGAATAAGAAAGTGAGCTGTTCTTATTCAGAATTTTATGGGTTTTCTTAGAACACTAGATTAATTGCCCCTCCTTCATGAGAACTCAAACATGGTTCAAGGCTGGAAGAAAACAGAAGATTTCATAAACATCTATTTGTACAAGCAGTATCAAGACTAGCTGAAAAGAAAGAAAATAAAGTAATTATTTTAAGGGACATACTTTGAAGATATTAGAAATATGCATCAGGCTAGCCATGGAGTAACCATGGTTAACATAACTTGCTTGTGGAGTGATAGAAGCGGAGAGGTGTTCCATGTCATGGCTCTTACCGGCCTCATTTGTGCGGATCATTCGAGACGGAATGCTTGGATCCCCTGTCCCAATTGGATTGGTGGCCACCACTCGGAATTCATACTCTACCCATGGATTTAGGTCCACAGCCATTGCTGACTCCATGTCTCCTGTGATGATTTCCGGAACTACAGAGAAGAAGCACATTTCATGCTGTTAAGAGGCTGGAGAAATACAGCTGTATACTGGCTGATGATGTCACCATTACTGATCCCTACTTCCTCATTCTCCATGACCATGTGATCCTAGTTCCTTGTAATAGGTGATCATGTGCCTCCAGGATGATTAAGATCAAATGAACTGTCAAGAATTAAGCAATGTATATACTAATGTTGTTTCCAGGTCATTGGAAGGCTTCCCATGTGGCTACCAAAGAACTCACATTATCTGCACTACAAATCATTTTCCATTTTCAGCCCTATAAAAGAGGGTAAGTCACACTAGAAACAGGTTTTTTTCAGTTGCTAGGGAGATTCAGTTCTCACAAATTTTGTATCCTGTCCATAACAACAAATAAAGAATGTATCTTTTAACTAAAATGATAGCATATAATGAAGAGGTGCAAGTTTTGATCTCTTCTTGGAGTGACTTTTGTATTATGCATTTATGTACTTTATCAGAACATGAGATATCTTAGGAATTGCCTGTAAAATTGTGTCCCATTCTCTCTTGACCACTTATCAGACCATACAGATCTCCCACCACCAAACCTGAAATTGTCCAGGTTGTACTGACATTCCTATATTTAAAACCAGTAATCAATTTCAGTCCAAAGTGGACATTTGACTAATACAAGCACAGTCAACTACTCTCTCCTCCTTGATACACTCTGTTTTCCAGGAGCTAATTTGATTGTATTTGATTTTATTTTTGCTTCAGAGATTACTCCCTCGCTGACTCTTTTTGCTGGTTCATCTTTTCCAAGTGTATTTGCAACTGGAGTATTTCACAGCTGGATTTTAATATCCTTCCACACTTTATATTTATTTTCTTAGAATTGGTATGTTCCATGATATATATGTGTGTGTGTGTGTGTGTGTGTGTGTGTATGTGTGTGTGTGCATGTGTGTGTGTTTGTGTGTGTAGTAGAGGGGATATATGTGAGTGTGCCTGTGCACATATCACACACATGTATCAACCAAAGAAAGATGTCAGGTATCTGCCTCTATCTCCCAATGCCTTATACTGCTTTGAGATGAGGTCTCTCAATGAATTGCAATCTCATCGCTTTGAAGGGGGTCTTGAGCTCTCAGGACCCACCTGTCTCTGTCCCTCAATGCTAGTTTTATAGACATGTGCAGCCATGCCCAGATTTTTATGTGGGTGCTGATCATTTGAAGTCAGGTCCTCAAGCTTACATAGCAACTGCAATGTACTATATAGCCAGCCTTATGTTCCAGTATTTTAAGTATAATTTATATATCAATAAATTTCCAATTTATAACAAAATTGATTGCATAACACTATATTGTTTTTTCATAAGGGATATACTTTCAAAAACATTTCTTGGGGATATTAATATTTACAAGCAAATAAAATAAATTGTAGATAAAGTCTTCATCAAGTTGAGATTTTCATTTTCAATACTGAAGAGATAAGGATAATGAGTGGTATTTGTCTGGTAAGAATATTTAATAGCTTTACTGGTATCTTTTCATAAAGATATTGTTGCTGAAGCCATTGGCATAGATTTCTTTCAAGAAAAATACATGCTTCACAGAGAAAATAGTAGCAGTAATTAAAGGCATCCAAGAAGTACATGCTGACTAAAAGGAGGCTCCCACTGGAATGTTTGCTAGCAGAAGCATCACACACAAGAATTTAATAAAATACTTGACAAGCTTCTCAAATTGAAAAATTTAATCAACCATTCAGCTCATGGAAAACATACCCATAGCCAGACAATGGAAAGCAGTGATGAATGTTTCAGAAGCAACCTGAGTTACACGCAGACAGATCAGTGATGCCTATGGTTATGAGTGATCTGATCATCTTAGTACACAGGAGAAAGGAAGGTCACCTAAGAACTTTCAGCAGGTCAAGGAGCATCATATGCACAACACATTTGGTTAACTGGGAAAGGGATCCAAAGATGAAATTGGGTTTTTTTCCCACAAAGATTGCTTCATACTTTGTTTCAATTGTACACATTATTCTTATTTAACTTTGAACCTCCCCTGCAGGGTGAAGAATTTATAAGTTAAATCTATGATATTAATTTATAAATCAATTCTAATATGCGCTTAGTTAGAAGGACCGTGCTCAATTTTTTGTTTCAACTAACAGAGAGCTAAAAGTTCATTTTCATTTTGGTACGCAAAGAAATGTTAAATATTTTCCAAATGAGCTTATAAATTACATTGACGTATCAAAAGTTTTAAACTGTGTACTCCTCTTCTTGTTCCTAATATATAAGTCAGGATTAGGAGTTATTTTGACTTGAATTATTTTAGATTATCAGAGCAATTATGGAAAAAATAACTGTTGAATAGAGGTTCTGCACCCATGGGGACTCTTTTTTTTCCTTTATAGACATTGAAATTATGGCTAGATTAGGTACAGCACTAAAGCAAAGAAGCATTTTACAACAGTGTGTTTAGATCACCAAAGACTTGAGGACCCCTCTGTGGCCTTGCCCTAGGGATGGCATGTCTTAAGCACTATTGCAATGAATGCTGAGTTTTGGACAAAGGAGTCAGAATAGGAAACAACTTGCTAAATCCTTCAGCCTATGAAGAATTAAAAAAAAAACCTGAATACTTATAGTGCTATTAATTCTGAAAATTGTAATTTTTATAAATAAAGCATAATTATAGTTTTTAAAAATAAATATTTTTTAAAGAAAATTAAGTCAGAGCTCTAACTTGAAAATGTCTCCAGTATTCAAATTATTTTAGAAGAAATAAAAATATAGCTTTCTAGTAGAAAACAATGAATAAACACAGAATGCCTTTTCCTCCCCACCTTCCCCACTCTCTGTAGAAACAGACGCTCCAAGGAAACAACAATGACAGAATGATGGGCAGGACTCAGAGACCAAGTCAAGTAAGGACCATGCAGTCATAGGCTGCATGACTAGGTGCACTATAAGAAAAAAATGTGTTAGTGAGTCATTAAGTCACTCAGGACATATACACATAATCCTAAGCACCTTCCCCAGAAGGAAGTTGAACAGTCTGTGTGTCAAACAGTGGCAAAAGGATGGGGTGAGCTAGAATACAGCAGATACACAACTATTCCATTTCAGAGCTGCAAAACAAAATCTTTGAGCAGTTACAGTAAAGTTAAGATGGAAAACTTGTGAGAGTAGATGAGAGCCTTTGAGTCAATCTGCTTATGCGATTTGAATTTATGTTCTTCCTATCTACGGACCCTACCAAGCCCTCATTTCTTGGGGTCTACAATTGTCCTACAGGGTTATAGTGGATCCAGGAAAGATGTGTTGCTTTACATATTTATGAGACATATGGGCATACATAGAAAACACTGTAATGACAGCCATTGTGGAGTTCAAGTTCATGCATCAGCCTAGTATCAAGTGAGATATGAGTTTACTCTGTAAAAGACATACATTTTCTCACTACATAATTATAATCTGAATGAAGCTAAGTTTGTGCTGAATTGTCATTTGCCATAGACCATAGGCCACTCCGTAGCCACGGCATTGCATTTTAGTTTATTGTTAATGAATTCATACATCATATTGATGATTTTCATATTACTTATTTGCTGTTGTTTGAGATAAGGTTTTAATATGTAGCCCGTTTGGCCTCAAGCTTCTTTTATAACTCAGGCTGGATTAGAACATTTAGTGGTCCTCTTGCCTAACTTCTCAAGCCCTGGGATTATAGCGCTCTACCATCGTGTCTATTTTTATTTTTTACTTTTACTTTTAAGCAGATGAATTAACTCTAAAATACAACAGAAACATTCAACCCCACTCTGTGTGCGCAATTTCTTCTGGAAATTCTCTCTTCTGTTCTTAGCATCTATTTGAGCATCATGTTAAATATGTATCTATAATAGCCACTGAGGAGTGTGGCTTTCGCTATCTTTGCTGCACTTCCAGTCACATTGGAAAGCCTGGGGAAAGTTAGTGCTATAACACTAAAAAGGAAATTACCAGTGATGAAAATAATTAAAATAGCAAAACTAAACAGATAGCACGTTAAAAGCAGACGCCATGATGCACTGTTTTAAGACAAATAGTTCATGTTAGAGTTTTCATTTTATGAATAAAACAGACATTGGGCTATAAAGACACAGCAGAAGTTTCTGCGAGGTGGGCAGTTGTGTTTCCCAACGTACCTGTGGAGAGAAGGCACAGTTCTATATTCTAGTCCTCTATGTGTAATAGAATTCAAAGGATTGCCCAGAGCGGCACCCTGATAACAACTGTCTATCAAACTGATGCATCCCTGGGGAGGTCTGGAGCCTGCCTGAGAGCATTGCTCAATGTCCCATTTCTGGTTTGATAACTGTTCTCGAGTCATATATGCTGTGATAATTGAGGAAAGCTGAGGAGTGGCTCCACAGGGGCTTTGTATGCAATGTAATCTTTGCATCTTCTTTGTGAATCTGAAAACTAATTCAACACATCAACAGAGACACAGTGTGGCTTCTTTTTTGCAAACTGTGAACAGAAGAGAGGAGGGGAGCTTGCTTTTAGATGGCACAGGTAAATAATCCACAGTGGAGGTCAATGCGGTAAAAAATAATGCGATTTCGCAGTTGACAAATGATCTTGAGCTTTAAGTCAAGTGCACTTGGTGCTCTAAGATGCTGTTTCTCTGTGTGACACTGTCTGCGGACCTCTTACCTGTCTTCACTGTTTGCCAGCCCAAGGAGAAGGGGCTGCGAGCCTGCAGGTTGTAGGAGGAGATAGGGCTGTGGTTATCAGTTGCTGGACTCCATGAGAGAGTGGCTGTGCTTTCCGTGATCTCTTCCACTATGACTACCCCAGGTGGTCCTGGGGGACCTACAGACAAGGCAGTAGAGACAGCTAAGTACAGAGCATTGAAAGCAGCCACAAAACATCATATTTCCAATGTGGATCTTATCAAATGATATGATCATCTTAATAAAATACATACTTAGTAATGAAAATTGACAGCAGAAAGTTAGGGGATACAAGTTATTTTCTAGAATTTCTGTGGAGGAACTTAATTATGTGTTATATTTTCTCCTGACACTTTGTGCCCGGAGGCAACTTTCAATTAGCATTATATTTTATAGAAAAAGGAAAAATAAGCAGAAGCAGACACAAGGATATGAATGTCGATATGAACTGTGGTTGTTAAAATCAATCATAGCTAACAGGCAGAGGCAGCAACAGGCAGGCAATGATTCAGGAGCAGACACGGTACCATTTATATTAAAGAGCTATAGGCAGATGGAGTTAGTGTTCCAGCTCAGAAACCTTACATGTGCAAGGCGTGTAGTGTGTCCTATTGAGCAACTCAGATGATGGCCAAGAGCATGCAGAACATTCTGAAGTAGTGCTACTGTAGGGAAGGTAAGGGCGTCCACCAAAAGTGAAGTATACATTATACTCTGCGAGAATTCAAAGGAAACTATGTTTATGTTGCTTTGGGGTGGGCAAATTTAGTACCAGTAGACTGGTAGTGAATCATAGAAACTTAGTTGTTGTTTTTTTTTTAATCTTCAAGAGACACTATTGAACAGAGACAGCTGGTCTACCTCCATGTAGATTTGGTTTTTAATAAATAAGCAGGATGTGGTTTGAACAGAAAATCCCACTAGTTAATTGTGCCTAAAGCATCATTTTTAAGGCTATTCAAATTGCATAACTACTTAAATTTAGTGACTAAAGGAAACCAGGGTTTTTATTGATGCCATGCTTATGTTCTATAATGTGACCATACAGGTGTAAAATTGCTTTTATATTACATGACAAAGATATACTTGGAGATATTTTGAGTTACTAATCTATGAATTAATATGTATGTGGCAAATTACTTTCTAGATTTGATGATCAGGATATCTAACAACTAAAGAAAGGAACAGTGAAACATTTTAAAGCATTGACAGGCAGATGGCATTTTTAGGAGACAGTAGATAAACATTTTTCCCCGAGAAGGTTGCTGAGAGCTGAGGATTAAAAGTTAGATACTACTACATCATGTAATGAAGGTGATAGAGCTGGGATTGTGAGCCAAGGAACGGAGGAAAGCCTTGAGAAGTAGCAATTTTTCCTCTAAGTGAAATGATAAAAGAGACAGTATGAAATAATGAAACACAGAATGACTTTGAGATAACAAAGGGAAAAAGCACAAGAGGTCTTTCTGGGAGGCAATCATTGTTTTCTTTACTGAACAATCTAAGTCCTCCAAAAGGAGGTTGTGTGTGTGTGTGTGTGTGTGTGTGTGTGAGTGAAAGTGAGCTGTGGACAGGAGGCCGTCAGGTAAGGCTTTGAATAGATATGTAATGCAAGGATGTAAGAAAGAACACAATAATATAATACATTTTTTTGGGGGGGGGGGGCTAGTTGGATTGTATCATTGTGAAAGAGAAACTGAACAAATATGCATGTTTTAAACAGCCACAACCAGGGCTAGGAAAGATGTCAGAAGGATGGGTCAGAGTTTGCACAAAGTCTTGGTCCTCATCACCAAAGATGTGGAGAATGTGGGTTACTGTAGGGGTTCAGGTAAAGTCAGGAAGATTAGGGTTAGAGAGAAACAAAGGTGTTGGGAAACTGGACTGCTAGAGGAGATCCAAGAGGGCGACTTGCAGAATGTTTGACTTATTTCTTTGTGAAGGTGGGATGCTTTTGAGTGAAAAATTGATGTGCAGGCATAAAATGAAGATGTTGGAGTCATCAGTGCAGCTAAGGGCAAAGTGAGGAAAAGAAAGAGATGCAGGTGTTGAAGAGAGTGTCTAGGAAGGTGTGAAAGTGTAGTGGCAGGAGCACAGGGAAGCATGCATAAGACCAAAATAATTACGCCACGATTTTCATTGCTATTTGATATAATGATACCAATAGCTACCATATGCTCACGACTTCATAGTACTTAAGGTGACGCTCTGTATGTTTCCTAGATGTTCATTATTAGTAAATGTAATTAGTAGTAAATTCATTACTAGTAAAGTAGCAAGGTAAACACAGATCCTTCTTTAAATATTGATGCAGAAAAGAGGTTCCAATGAAGGAAAGAAAGAAAAAGTGTGTGTTAAAGAAAAGTACAGGTGAGCTATACAGGAGAGATGGGTGCCAGGTGAACAGCAGGTGACATCCATGTACAACATGACTGGCATCATTGCATTCCCTTTCTGTCAATGAAATTCCTTTCTTCATTGAACAGTGGTGTCCACACTCCTTTCTCATTTTGAACCTGAGCTGGTCCATGACTATGAGATTCTTTCCATAACAGTAAAAATGCCAAGCACTGTTTGACTTTTGAGGTGAGGGCATTAGGAGCTTTTGCTATCCCTCCATCCTTCCGAAATGCTTGTTAGGGCTTAAGCTAGCAGGCAGGTTTGAAATCAAATTATTCCAAAGCTGCCATTCTGTAAAGAACTCCAAAGCCATTTTGACAGGTGCATGAATAACCCGAAACAGTCAGCTTGTTCTCAGCTCACACATGCAACCCAGCCGAGGCACCAGACACAAGGGAGACAGCCCGAAGAGACCTCCTGCTTCCGCAGGCATGTATGAGAGAAGATATTGGGATGGCACGGCTCCGTTGGTCAGCTGTTCGAGTCCCGAGAGCGTGGGATGCATGGGCCCCGAAACTGACTGACTTTGAGAACAAGGACGGCTAATTGGAATGACCTTCAAAATAGTTTATTGTGTGGGTTTGCTTGTGGTGAGCCTTGAATACTTGTAAAACCGTTTAGAAGTTTTGATAATGTACTTGAATAAGAAATTATGGTCTAATTTATTTCTTTTTTTTCTATAGTAGGATATGATTCTGTTGTAGTTCAATATTCTACTAATTTATCTCTTTAAAGGATATTTGTTTACAACTGCCTACATGCAATCTCAACATCCTGTGGAGAAATAAGTATCTGTTAATGCAAGTGATTTTTCCTTCTGAGTACTAAAGTTCTACGAAGCTTACTAGCATATCTGAAGACTATCGCTAAAAATTACTCAATAGTTTTTAATGCTTCAGCTGAAAAATTGCTTTATTATTCTGCATTTACACCATGATAAATCTTTCATTTATCTTTAAGAAGTTTTCGTGGGTTGTACAAAATAACTAGTAACAAAGATTTATGCATCCAGCATACTATTTTGGCTGACCACTCTTGTATAATTGTAAACCATTATAAATAACTGACTAGTAATAATGTAATATTTACATTATAAATCCTTGTGATAAAATGGTAGGCAGTCCTTAAATTAATACTACATTTTATTTAGCAACACTGTCCTTGTGGAGCTGAATAAAGCACAATGCAAAATTATATATAAATACAAACAAGTTAATAGTGACTTGTCAAGTATGCAGGGGAAAATACCAGAAAGAAATGCATTAGCTTATTACTGGAGATGGGAAATAGCTTGTTTAAACTTTATTTCTATGCATATTTCCTCTTTTAAGATTTTTTTAATTTAATTTTTTTTTTACAGTCTTAAAATATAAGTGTATGAGGTGTGTGGGATGCACGGAACAATTAAGGCTGGCTCTCAACTCTTTGTATGAGCAGAAGAAAGACATCTGTAAATCTTCATTCATGCCATTTGAAGAATGGCAAATAATAATAAATCACAGGGATTCTGTAACCAACAAGAACTGTCTGTGCATAGACATTCATGTCTCAGCCAGTCTCAGAGCTATTAAAAATTTATTTTTTGTTGTATGTGTATGAGTATTCACCTGCATGTATGTATGTATGTATGTATGTATGCATGTATGTGCATTGCTGCATGGTCAGATCATTGTTAGGCACCATGTGGGTGCTGGCAACTGAACATAGTTCTCTGGAAGAGCAGTAAGTGCCCCTAAGCACCAGGCAAGACCCCAGGCCTTCGTCATACTTATTTCTTTTCAGTCCTCGGTATAAGTGAGTGCTACTTCTAAAATGACTTTCAGGTCACGCTTTAAAGCAATGGTTCTCAACCTGTGGGCCCTGACCCCTTAGGGGACTCAAAAGACCCTTTCACAAGCAGTTATCTAAGATCATTAGAAAACACATATATTTACGTTACAGTTAATAACAGTAGAAAAATTACAGTTATGAAGTAGCAATGAAAATAATTTCGTGTTTGGGTTTACCACAACATGAGGAACTGTACTAAGGAGTCATAGCATTTGGAAGGCTGAGGACCACTGCTGGAGAGGAAGTCACATGCTTGCACCCTGAGGAGGATAATCTACTTAACAAGGAACATCCGCTGCGCACCACTGTATTGTGTGTGCATGTCGGGGGCAAGATTAGTTTTCAGCTCTCCCTGTGCTAAATCCCAGCGGAGGAGGCAAACTTTGCACAAAGACACGCTAGGCAGTGGGTACCACTTTCCAGTGCTTCGAGAGGGCATCTCGGACATGGTGATAACAGTTATTCTTTGGTTGTGATGGTTTCTGTAAAGCTTACACTCACACAAGTAGCCAATTTGTACTTGACATGGATTAGGTCCTTGGTAAATATTTGTGAGAGAAAAGATGAAAGGCAGAAAAGACAGGAGCATGGTAAAAAGATAGGAGGTTAGAAGGGGCTACGTTTGGAATTCTCAGCACTGTATAACAAAGGAAAAGAGAGTTTAAAACATGACCATTAGTTTGCACAGGGAGCTTATGTAATGGTTTCTTTTTAAAAGCATATTTGCATTAATGATTTTCTTTAGTCATGTTTAGAATGGAAATAAAAATGACATAATAGCTACTAACTGAAAAAAATAAAATAAAACAAGTGATTTTATACTATGCATTGTTAGAAACTTTGAGTATTGCAGCCTACAGAAAAATAATTTTTCTAAATCCTTATAAATATGAAAGATTTCTTATGACTAGATTATTGCAATGCTACACTAAAAAACTCTAGTGATGTGATTTCCTTTATAAGAGAAATTAACCATAATTTTCAACTATAATAGAGGTGAAAACAATTTACTGTTATTATATTAATATTGGCTTATCAATGCTTTATTCATAAAGAAAATATTTTTAGACAATATATCTTGGCTGCTGGCTCAATTAGCTTCCTCTTTATATTTAGAGTGAGTGAATTCATTAACATATTAATGTATCAACTGTCTTTGTCTTTAATGTTTGTTCCTAATGGCCCTGTTTTCTTCTCTTTCTTATTTTTTTTAAATTTAAGCTGGTAGTAAACATTTTTTTATAAGAGGCTCTTGCAGCTAATTTACAAAAAAGCATCTTTGAAAATAGATAATTCAAGGACAAATGCCCCGGCGCTGATAGACTTGTGATGCTAGCTAGTGTCTGCATATGGGATAGGCTCCACTCATTTTGTAAGAATCTCAGGACATTTTATAAGGAGCTGTGAGGACAAATGGCCAGTATCAGAATCCCAGGCCCTGTCGAGGGGGCATCACTGTTATCCTAAATAGGAACACTAAAACGAATACTTTGCTGATAAGTAAGAACAGTAATATGAATATTTTATTGGAAAGGGGACCCTCAGAATGTAGCTACTGAGTTGTATATCCCCGTGCTGAGGGCTTCTTACCTAACGAGCAGCAGAAGCCCTGGGCTTCTGGGCTGGGTACTCCCTCAGAGAGGTCCCGAGACTGCAACCGAGGGAGAACAACCTCAATGCTCACTTACAAAGTTTCCTTTTCTCTTTTTCTTTTTATCCTCAAAAACATTGATTTCATACAATCTATTCTGACCGTTCTTCAGCGACTGTGGCAGCACTCACGGAGCCTACAGAGTTGAAGCCCGAGCTGAGACAGGGATGCTGACCTGGTCTCACCCCTAACCAAGACGCTATCTGCAGCTAATACCTCGTGGCAAAACATTTTCCTTTCTCCAGCAGCTGCTGACTTTCCATGTGCCAAGGGATATGTGTCCTCGTAACTGCCAAAGTTTGTCATTATTCATGTAGTGACCTGAAATAAGAATCCCCTACTGCAGACACTAACGAAGTAGTGTTACAGAACCTGCGAATTTTTAAATAACTGGACTCATCCAATTTGATTCAATTTTTTCTTGCAGCAGGAATTTTTTAATAATTAATTTCTTTTTTACTTACTTTTATTTTTATACATACGTTTATATTATTACTCATATGTACAATAAAGTACATACAGCAAGAGGTTAGCAGCTTCCAAAATGAGCAGCAGGAATTTTTACCGAAACAAGTTTTTTCCTACTCCTGCCACTCCAAACTGATGCTAACAGAGCTCTTCTGCTCTTATGCGATGCTGTTACAAGAGTGAGATACAGAAAAGCTTTAGCCCACAGCCAGGAGAGTTAGTTAGGTGGCGACCCTGGGTCACAGTCAGCAGGGTGAACCTGCGGTATCCTGGCTCTCTCTCCCCGCTAGTGGTGGGCGGAAGGGGCAGGTTTTACAGCTGGCTCTCTGTCCAGAGCCTTACAGCGAAGACCAAAGCGCCCCTCCTCAGCCGGGCAGCCAGCGCTCGCTCTGCCAAGTAACTCTCTAGAACTTTGACTAATCACAGGCTCTGCCTCACTCTAAGGAGTCCTGTTTCAAAAAGATCACACTGTAAAGTATTATTTTTTATTATGAAATAATTCAGTTCGTTCTCATTTTTTATATGTGGCAAGGCTCTCCTGGTCTTTTTCACTCAGGGAGAAAATTTAAGATCAAGAACTGAAGCTTTATAGGTAGTCCAAACAAATTTTTTTAAGTTCTTTAAACACTGAAGTGACAGTTTGATACAAATATGCTATAGTATTCAAATAACGTCATTTTTTCTTTTACATTTTCACTCATACATATGCTTTAATCATGTTACCCTCCTAACTACAACTACACTCTCATTTCCCTCAATTCTATGTTTGGTTCTGTAACTACTGGGTTAAGACAGGCACATCACTTGGCATACAGAATAACTATTCTGTTGATGAAAGGAAGTGGGTGTGGCCATCATTGACTGAAAGGAAGTCCTACACATGCTCCTCAAACACACGATGAAGAGTAGGCTCAGCTATTAAGTGGTACTAGGTTGTTACGGCTACACGAACCCAAGAACTCCACAGGGAACTTGCTTTATCATGTAACTTCCTCATCTACAAAGAACCATCATTACAAAGGACCACGTTCTATAGACTCAACTAAAAATAAACAAGAATAAAACTTTTAAATAAAAGATATAACTATATACACACACATATATGAATGTATGTGTATATATATGTATGTATATTCCATGTGAGTGTGTGTATGTGTGTGTGTGTGTGTGTGTGTGTGTGTGTGTGTGTGTGTGTGTCATTGGTATTGTTACTGTAGCTCAGACTGGCCTGGAACTCACAGAAGTCCTCCTGCCTCAGACGCTTCAGTACTGGTATGACAGGAGTTAGTAACCATGTCCAACATCTAAAGTAATAGTAATTAATAATATGACTGATTTTGTGGTACACTAAATATTAAAACATTTTAATGAATGTTAAGAAGCAGTTGTTGAGTTTTTCACCCTTACAATTATGAAGAAAAAGAGCATACATTTTCTTAGGAGAAGTATGATTGATAACATGTTTACTCTTCTGCATGAAAGTATGTCGTGGTATGCTGTGGACATCCTGGGATGGCCACGTTCAGTTTCCTGCAGCCTGCTTTATGTCTCCATCAAATGCTCAGGAAGAGGGGAGAGCACCTTACATTGTTTACTATTCACTCAGTTAAACTGAGCCTTTTCTAATGTGTTCAGTCCCATAAGAATAACCAACTCACTTTATCAAGGACAGTAAAGGATGGAAAGGAGAAAAAAATAGTTATAATGAATTTTTGAACAGTAATTTTGTTTTTAATGATTTCAGTAAACCTCAGCATTTATTCTTATCTATTTATCTTATCTATTTATTGACAATGTTCTATTACCTATGTATCTACCATGTATCTATCATGTATCTATCTATCTATCTATCTATCTATCTATCTATCTATCTATCAATCATCTACCATCTATTCATATCTACCCACCAACCATCTATCATCTTTAAACATCTATTATCTATTTTTTTCACTTATCTATCCGTCAACCATCTATCATGTCTATCCATATATAATCTATCTATCTATCTATCTATCTATCTATCTATCTATCTATCTAATGATCTACCTATTTATATATCTACCATCTCTCTCTCAATCTATTATCTAGATATCATCTATCTATCTTATGTTTATCTAATCTATATAGCTTCTTCATCTTGACCCCTCTTTATCTAGTCTGTCATGTATATTATTCAGTTCATCTGTTCAATTTGCCTTTTTTTTTAAACAGCTGCATAGACTGTGCGTTAGTGCCCTGTTCAAGCTTTATCTCCACGTAGACTTCCTTGAACATCATGTCTGGGCAAAGTCACATCTCTGTGTTTATCACACCATGTACTTTTCATTCAGAGTTGAAATCTCAAATAGAAACTATTTATGAGTAATATTT
This sequence comes from Acomys percivali, assembly GCA_907169655.1. NCBI lineage: Eukaryota > Metazoa > Chordata > Mammalia > Rodentia > Muridae > Acomys > Acomys percivali. The sequence goes on from OU015749.1 coordinate 71,196,157, forward strand.
TGCTAGTGTTTGCTTATCTATTTGAAGTTTACACACAAAACCTTGGCACTAGAATTGCACATGTGATATTGCCAGTGCTTAGGTTACTACTTAAAACAGTATATTATGATATTCATCTATAAAAATGCATGAATAATATATAATAAAAACATTTTAGAATAGCTTTGACATAAAATTTGAACACCTTTACTTTTGACCAATCAACTTATGAAAAAGGAAATATACTTTATACAACTCCTCATGGAAGTATTCTGAAAAAAAAGTAAATATGTACATTCAAAAATAGAAGTATCATTTCATTGCTTTCTCATCCTTGTTTAATAAGCTAATTAGACACCCAACTGTCGATGGTGTATTTCTAGTCAACAAGAGAGAGGCTATTAATGTGTTTCAAACTTTGAAGAGCAGTGAAATTTCTGGCACCTCTGTTAAAGCTACCCAGATTTTTCTGAGCTTTTTTCTAAGCCATGGAATGTCCATGCTTGTAATTAGAGCTTGAGAATTTAAATTTTCTAGAAGATGTCTAGGAAATTTTTATATATACTGTATGTCAAGAAAAATAGCTTAAAGAGAGTCAGACAAGGAATTAGGAGATCCTATCCTAGACCTAGCCCTTTCATTTAAAAACTTTGGGGACCTGAGACATTTTCTGAACCTTGCAATCTATTAGCTTCTTGAAATTTCATAAAACACTGTCATTTTTCATCTTATCATTAGATATCCTTAAAAACTATTTTGAAATTGATAGGTGCAGTAGCAATGAGTGGGCTTTTTCCTTCTTTGTACCTTGGACACTATCAACTTTACAATATTTTTTGCTAGAGAAAATAATCCATAACTTTCTTATGTAGAAGTTTTCTGCAGCCTAGACCGTGGCCTCCAGGAAGGAGGACTCTCAGTAGTGACCCCTCAGCCTATTCTAGAGGAAACTCTGAACTCAGTGGTGTGCTAAGGAGGATTTTAGTCGGTCTGTCCTTGGTTCTGTGTCTTGGGTCATTTAATGTCTGAGTTGGGTGTCTAGAGAAAATCTTACACAAGCCAGCACAGGAGGAATCAAATTGAAATGTCTCTGAAAAATAAACAAGAACGTGTATGGTCAACAGCACGTTCTATAGTATCTCTTAAGTGATGTATAATTTGAAAATGGGTCATCATCATCATCGTACTTACTACATTCTAACTGAAGAGTTATTTCATGCCTACTTACAAGGTAGAAGGCATTGCATCAAACATTCCCTTCCTTTGATCTTTATCAGCAAACTTTGTCCTTTCATAACACCTTTCATAAACGAAACACTCAGCCTCAGAAAGTAGGGGTAACGCCTAAGGGTTTGGCCTTCCGAAAGTGGCTCTCAGTTTGATTCTCATTCTTATCTGTAGATGCTATCCTACGCTCAACCCTGTATTACCCATCACGGTATCACATGCTCCACATGAATCTGCATTGACAGAACATGTGTCTATCAAAAGATTAAAAGATGTCATGATGGGCAGGGAGGAGGTAGGCGGCTTTGTTTTTGTCAGTCGAGAGTGAGTTTAGAGATAAAGTGTATTTTATAGTTGACTCCACCTGTTCCAGTGTGGTGTAAGGACAGAGTGCTTGCTCTCCCTTACCATTACATATGACATCCTGCTTAGCCTGATGAGGCTTGACAACCTCGTCTGTCACTAGTACTAACAGATTCAGGAAGCCATAGATACGTCAATTAGACCATGGCATGTTATAGTGATAGATACTGGTTCAAGAGTGAAGATGTGCCTGAATTCAACTCACTTAGATATGGGGATAGAACAGTATATACCCTGGTTGGGAGGTATTGCCAGTTTCTTCTTTGTGTATGTAGCAAAGATTTAGTCTCTGCCATTATTGATATCAATTGATATTGTTAGAAACCAGCCACACAGGAAGGCTAACAAGATAGATGGCAATGTAGAGAGGTGAAAACAATGAAGGTCCTTGCAGAAAAAGCTGAGACTCTAGATCTGCCAATTAAAAACCTGTTTTAACCTCATGTCTGCAAAGCCAGTAGATTTCATATCTTTTAAGCCAATTGGAATTAGATTTGATATTGCTTGCCATAGAGTATCATTTTAGATACAACATAGCTGAGAACTCTCCTTATTTATAAATGATAAAAACTAGAGTCATTTTCCATCTTTGTTAAGACTGGTTACATTAACATAAACAACCTGAAAAGGGAATCTCCAAAAATACCTAATGACTGCAAATAAACATTTTGGAATTGAAAAAGTGACAAACCAATTGGGAAAGCTGACAGAACAGCTGGCCAACTAGAAGCAAACAGCCATTTAGACAAATGTAAAATGCAATGAAGCCATTAGAGAGGTTTTTAAATATATCACTATTGGATAGAGACTTCAGCCTCTCTAAATAGACAGTATCATAATCAATGTAGTCCCACAACCACAAATTTCAACAAAGTGTTGAAAATGTAATTTTACAATAAAGATAAAACAAAAGCATGTCACAAACTCTTAACTCAACAATATGTTTCTCATTACTGTACTCATTAAATTTTTTTTGAAAAAGTACTATAAAAATGCAAAAATAAAATGTCATTCCTGACACTTTCGAAAGCTGAAGGCTAAGCAGACATCTTAGTAGGAGGTTCTTGGACAAGCCCTCCCTATTTCCAACAATAAACCTGTGAATAGACTTGGCATCAATGAGTACCGAAAGTAGCGTGGATTCTGTAAAGAGGAACAGAAGTAGATCGATGGAAGAACTCGACTGTGCGGCAACATGCTCTTACTTAGTCTCTCTGGTAACAGAAAAGTAGTAAAGGTTCCTGGACTGGAGGTGGCTCCACATAGTAGAACTTACTAGAAAAATAAGAGCCAAGGGATCCATTCCAAAATTTCATGATTGGAGACTCTGGAAAAAACAATTGTAGAACCGAAAAGAAATTGGGGAGAGGATACTAGAAGGGTTTTATTTCTTTTTCCATTTTATGTAGTTTTAATTGAAATACTAATTCTCTGTCAGTGCCAAAGTAGAAGCGGGCTAAGATGGAAGTCTGCAGCCATTAGAGACAGGAAAATGATGAGGACAACCATTGTGAAGACTGTAAACCCAGATCATTCTGGAATACCAACAATGCTAGGCACCACTGAGAGCCAATCTAAGTGAAAAAGTGAATGATGCTCCAAGGATCCCAAAAGTCTGTGAGGTTCTTACTAACTATTGCTTACCTGTGGTAAGAAACAGACATGGTGGGGTTAAGCAGCTGACATGAAACAGGTAAATGAAGTCAGGGTTTTTATGTAGGAATTATGTTTGGCATAGATGGTGAGTATTCAAGTAAATGAAACTCAAGGGAAAACTCAGTGTGGGGAAGCAGCCAGTTCAGTAGGTTAAATAAAGGGTCTGAGGCATCACGGCCCTAGTACAAGGTCAATACATGGCAAGTCGGGCCGCGCATAAGATTCCTGTACCTGACAGTAGGGCAGGATAATAAGATGATGGGTTCTAGCTATTTGTGATATCAGTCACTAATTCAGGGGTTACTCACTTGAAATACAGTCTCAGAGGAGATGTAGCTTTTCCCTTCACTTCCATGTTAAATTTCTTTCCCACAGAATCCACGTCACCAGCCTAGAAAATATTCTTGGTGTTTGCATTGGTTTTAAACATTGACTCATGAGGGGTTTTTTGGGGGATTTGTTTGTTTGTTTTGTTTTGTTTTTTGGAGAGAGAATGTGTTATAAAGAATGAGGAGGCCTGAGAACTGAGAGGGAGAACAAAAGAAAAGGAAAGAAAAAGCTCCAGAGCGTCACAGACATGGGGGTGCCAGACTTCAAGTGGAATTGTTGAAGGACTTTTGCAACCTCACTGAGACTTTCATCTTTCTTTGTCCCACTTTAGTGACAGGTTTTTGGACATGGTGACATATTATTAAAAGTCCATGATAATTATTTGCTCAACTTCTATGTCATAGTCTATCCATTCTCATTTATCTGGACCTCACAGTTTTAATCTTTAGGGAAGAGAACTTCATAGTCATTCATTTGGACAGTGAGTAATTTGTCAGCAGTGTCAGGAAAATATCCACTGTGTTCTAGACTCTGGAGCTAAGAGAGTATAATTGTTTCCTGTCCTTTCTTGTTTTCTTTCTGGGCAGGGAAAGGAAGCCAATAAACGAATGAGTGAAATAGATTCCAACAGCAATAAAAGAGATGTGGAAAGTACAATCATATGAAAATTATATTAAGGGGAATCAGACAGCATTGGTTTGGAAGCTTGACAATGAATGAACGAAGGGTCAGCCAGTTGGGTAATCTCTGTAAGCGAGGGTTTCAGATGGTACCACCTGTGGGTTGATTTTTGAAGTTTTAATGAGTACAGCACCAGCATGTTGCAGGAGCAGAAGGCTCCTGTGGCTGGAGGGGTACAAAAGGCAATGGGGAGGAGAGGTGATAGCATTGGGAAGATCTTCAGGAACCAGGAACAAAGGGACATAAAGGGCATAGGAGGGATTTCATATGCTGTTCTGAGCATGACTTGAAAGGTTCTGGATCACATGTGAGAAAAGTCAAAGGAAAGAAACTGAAAAGCTTAGGGCCAACACATTGATAGAAATCCTCTGAGGACATAAAGAACTATTTTATGGTGGGGATCTATATATTTTACTAAAAAAAAACAAAGTATTTTGAAATATTATTTGGTATTAAATATTAATTTTGATGATTGACAAATGGTTCAGCAAGTGTCATATGCTACTATGCTGTCCATGGCTGTGACTGTCCCGAGGGAACTGTCTTAACTACTCTACTGCAATCATGCCAAGGTATGCTAAGTTTTGCACTTGTAAGGGAAAACAAAGATGACATCACTCTTCCCCAGGCTAATGTTGTCCAACTACAATTCAATAACATTTATCTTAAGTTTGGCTTTGAATACGTGACTCTGAGTCAGGGTGGGTAAAGCCATGTGATTGACATAGACCCAATTTGAAATGTGAATCATGGGCATTTCATTTCCTTTAAAGATGTTCTGTAGCATTCTTTAAAATATTTGGGTTTGTAGTTGTTTTTGCTTCTTTTCTAAAAAATACAAACACTTCCAGTCAATTATCACAAACTTCAGGTGAAAGTGAAATTAATCAATCATTTCAGACGATGGAGTATCCATAAATATTTAATTCAGTTTTACATAAAATGGAGTCACACACAGCTTTACATATGCTAACATAAAAGTAGCAGTCCATCCATCGAAGGTGAAGGTGATCTTTCTGAAATGGAAAATAGATATTTCAGGGTCTATTGTACACACTGTCAAGAATAATTAAAAATATTGAACTTGCTTATTTAAAATTTCAAGCAACCCAGATGTGCTCTGAAAATTCATTCATTAAGCCAGCATCACATAAATTTTGAGAACAGATGAGTTAAAAAATCCTGTAGGAAAATACCATATGAGGTGCTAAAATATGCAATGAACCATGTTCCCACACAGCTTTCTATAAATCTAGTGCTGCTGAGCTGTCTCTGCTCATTAGGATTCTGCAATACAGAGTCAGATAAAAAATAATATATAGCTATATGGTCTCTTAACTTTGTCCAATCTCACTGTTCATTTATGAATAATTTATGCATACCTCTGTGATTTATTTTGCACAAACATACCACGAGGAGAATTTGGAATTATTATTTTAAATTACACAGTCAGGCAACACGTGTTTAACGCTGCATCTTTAATATGACTGAAACTTTGACAATATTGCAGATTAAACTGTAGGGAGATTTCTCTAGTATGTTTTGTTTGGAAAGGCGAGCATGGAGGCTCATACCTATAATCCTAGCATTTTGGAAGTGGAGGCTGAAGTTCATCCTCCATCACACAGCGAACTAGAGGCTAATCTGAGACTAGAAATATTGTCCCAAAAGTGAAAAACAAAACAAAACAGAACGAACAAACAAAAAACAAAACAACCTACATGTAATGGTTCATGTGTGTTTGGTATACTTTGCAAACATTTGCTGCAATGCTTCTCATGATTTTTGTAGAAATCATCATGTTTTATGAGATGTATGCCCAAATCTTTGGACGTGTTTCAGAGAATTGAACAAAAGTTGATAAAAAGTGTATCTAGAGTCATCAACTTCATATCTTTAACTGAGTAAACCCATCATCCCTGTAAGGACTCTGTCCTCATTCTCTCCTCCTCAGGCAATAACTGAGCTATGCCAGAGAATGGAGCATCTTGTGGTTCCTTGGTGGTGTAGCCTGTGAGTATTTTGTTAGGCAACTGTAAAATCAAAGACTATGCAGTTTCCTTCCAGGACTCAGCACAGACTGAAGGATGACTGCTGTCATACATGATGGCCAACATGCTAAGACTGTGATGCTACCGTCTAACTCATCTCTGGGGCTGGGGATGGGAGGCTCCTTGCAGAAGCACTTAGATAGAGAAGTATTGCAGTTGCTTATTTTGTAGCACATGGTCCCTATAATGGATGGACAGCACAGAGCTGTAATGAAGACTACCATGTTCAGCGGAGGTATGATGGATGCTGCCTATTAGCTTGACTTAACATTCTGTGAGCCGAGATTTTTGAGACAAATACCCAAGCTTTGATTTACTGATTTGTACAGATCAGGTGACAAAATGTCTTCGTAAGAATGATTAGATATTTTAAATGAAGTTTAGTAATAACAGCCTTATTTCTTGAGTTGGCATAAAAGAAATAATTATAGGAAGCAATAACCTCCTGAACAAAACATGTAATTAAACCAGACTTGTTCGCTGCCATACTTTTCTGTGATTAATGAATATATAACCAAATCAGAATGCTGGCAGGAGATCACGCTGACACTTGGGTAGAGATGATTAACTTGAGTGATTTGTGAGAACCTTCCTCCCATTGATATTTTGTACTTTTGACCTAGACTGTTTTAAAATGTAAGACATAAATTTAGGAGAATCAAAATTGTTCATCCTATTTGGTTTCAATTTTTAAAACCTATCTATTTTAAGTGGTTACTTTATTTCACTTTGACTTTAAAACCTTTTAGTGTTCTTAGCTGTATTTTGAAAGGGTGTCTAGTCTTTTGTTTCTTTTGCTTTTCAGGACAGGATCTCAGTAAGTGGCCAGACTGAGTTTGCTCTCAAAATGCTCCTACTTAAGCCTCCATAGTGTGGAGTTTTTGGTGTGTGTCATCATGACTGCCCAGTAAGCTGGAGGCACAGTCATATACGGAATCAATACTTACATCTAACAAACATTGAGTAGTATGGTTTAGTGACTCCCATGTTGTATGTTGATATTCACTTACACCTCACTCTGGTGACTTCTGGATGAAAAGTGATGGTTTACACCAAGATCAAGGCTGCCTGGTCCTTTCTTCTAATTCTGTCTGAAATATAATTTGTACATGTAAACTTTCCTTACTCCGTTCTATCTCTGTTTTTTAAATACTGTATTTCTGTATATAAGTCTGTCTGCCACGTGTGTGATTGTGCTTGTAGAGATGAGCTGAGGGTGCCAGATCCCCTGGCACTGGAGTTATAGGCTGGTATTAGCTTCATGAAGTGGAAGAGCAGCTGCCACACTGTACCATGAAGCCATCTTTCCAGCCAGGTCTTGGTGGGATTTTTGTAAGTGACCCTGAATTGCTTTCATGAGGACAGGAGGCAGCCAAAACCCTGTCCACCACCAGAGTGCATGGTCATATCGTGCCTGCGCTGGCAGAGGAAAGCTAGTGGTATTTCTGGGTATCCCATCCAGTGTGTGCTGAGCTCATGTCACCTGATGAGTGAATACAGACCACTGTTCTGATCATAGATATCATGAAGATCAGTGGTTCTCCTTAACCTTGAAGATGACTTTAAGCATCTTCACTTCCTGTAAGGCTGAGCAGTGACCACTGTGAAATGTACTACCATCTGAAATCCCATCTTATTCTTATTTATAGTAACATATATTATCCCCTATTCCTTTAAAAATGATTATTTTATGTGTGTATTTGGGTTGGTTGGGGGTTGGAGGGTCACTTAGGGGAGTATGCTCTCCTCCTCATGATGTTCATGATATGGTTTTAGAGGCCAGTACCCAGGTCACCAGGCTTGAGTGGCAAGTACAATCCCTCACCCCCTGGGCCCCCTCTGAGCTAAGAGTCAGACTGAAGCAGCCATGACTCCTTTGTCAAGTGTACAAAAATAAGTGGGCTTTTTCTCCACAGTGCTTTTTTGCCAACACTTAACCTGAGACCCAGTCTTCCATAACTCATCTTAGGACTGTTTTCCTTTTGAATCAAGGACAGGTTATTGTTTTTTTATTACAATGAATGGGTTTACTTGTTAAAGCTGGGTGATAATTTTCTCCATCACTTTTAGTTTTTAGGCAGCAGAGCTAATTCTTCATTATAAAGATGAAACTCACCCCAGCCATTGGCAGCATAGAGATTAAACTCAGAACTGTCAATCTGCAGTTACTGGAACAAGTTAGAGTCCCCTAGAGCACGCTATCAATAATATCTACATGGTTTAGTATTTAAAAATAAAGAGAGTAAATAAAATCTTTTGAAAATACCTTTAACAAGGATGAGTATAATATTGGGGGAGGGCATTTACAGATATCATCTGGTGTTTTGATTTTCCTTCATTGACATATCTCCCTTGCTCTAAGTCATTAGAGAGCTAATTGTCTTTGTAATTCCAAATTAAAGATGATGACTTAGTGAGAGAGAGAGAGAGAGAGAGAGAGAGAGAGAGAGAGACAGAGAGAGACAGAGAGAGACAGAGAGACAGAGACAGAGAGAGAGACAGACAGAGACAGACAGAGACAGACAGAGAGTGAGAGAGACAGAGAGAGAGAGAGAGAGAGAGAGAGAGAGAGAGAGAGAGAGAGAGAGAGAGACAGAGATTGCCTCTGCCAGGTGTTTGGGAAAGTAGAATCCAATCAGCAGCTAAGTTTCTCCCTATCACCTCACTCCCTCGCTTTGTTAAGTATATGGTTTTTTTTTTGTTGTTGTTGTTCAGTGAAGATTCAGCCAGACACAAGACAATGCTACCCAAAAGCAAGTTAATTAGGACTCCAGCAAAGGAACACATGAGCTACACTAAGTAAGAATTTGGAATAGAGACTGTGGTGAACTTACCAACGTTCCTCCGCCTTCTTTGGAGAGGTGGCATCCAGAGCGTCTCTTTCCAGCCTGGGTACTTGCTGACCACATTAGCTTATCAAAATTAGGCAGTAGAGTACATATCCACTTACAAGCACGAACACTCTGGGCTTCAAACATTCCACTCAGTACACAAAGGACTTGCTCAAATAATCTCAGTGATAGTCACAGGAAGCTTAGTGGGAAAAGCAGAAGGGCTAGATGTGAGGTGGGAATGCCAGCTGGGTTAAGCTATGTCTGTACAGGTATATGAAATGAAAAGATAGAGGATGGCTTTGGCAAACAGTTCACGCAGATGATTAGAAAGAGAGAAGGTCCTCTGGATATTTTGCTTAAGGGTGTGTTCATTAAGGTCACCTTTCCTCTTATTAAAGGCTGTACTATTTTGCTTTTGTTCTTTTGGTACCAGGGATGACAATAAGGCAGGAAAGAGATAGAAAATGGTTAGAAGATACATACTTCCTGAAACGCTGGGAGTTTAATTCTGTCTTACTAGAGTGGTGATTGTATGTTTAAAGAGAGAGCTGAGGAAGATCTCCTATTTATTGGAGCTTAACATTTATGGAGACAGCTCATCTTGAAAGGATTCCTTAATGACATCACATCTGCTAAGAAGCCTTACAAGAGATCCCAAGAAAGCAGCCATTAAGATAAGATTTTTTAAATTGGTTGGCCAGACATTGGGCCAGAAGACCAGATTTATTAGTACGGTCAAGTCTAAAACCAAAGTCTAAAACAGAAGGTGAGGACCAATCATGTCTTCTGAGCAGGTGCTGAAAGAGCAGGCTCTTTAAAGGATTCAAGAATGTACCATCTTTTTCTGGAAGATAGACGAGAACAGAGAAGCGCTGTATTTGCAAGTGGATATTGGGTGGTTTCTATCATCTTTCTTGACTTAGCAAGTGACTACGCATATCTTTCAAGGTTTCACTAGCATATCATCCTGATGAAAGTAGTATGTCTCTCAGACAAAGCCTGCCTGTCCCTCTAGTCTCTCTCTCTCCCCTCTTGCCATATGCTTTTTTCTTCCACCTTTGCATTAATTCTATTTTCCTACTTTTCTAAATATTAACATTTATGAAACTATACTCTGTAGGGATTGTGTGGGCCTAGTAGATGTAGTTGTGAAAGGTTTGGAAACAACATGTCTGTCAGTTGCAGAGGGCACAATAGTAAGGAAAAGAGAAGGCTTTGAAGCCACCCCTGGTATTCCCTTTACTGTTCTGGTCCAGTTAGGGTGGCTGCCAACATGTTTCTATATCTTTCTGTGCCTTAGCTTTCTCTGCATTTTGAACCTAAAACTGAAGCTTCTTTTATTATTTTTGTAGGATAAAGTGAATGGAGAAAGTAAAATAATTCACCAAGACTCGCTAGAGCAATGACTGACATACAGGAAGAACAGCTAACTATGAGCTGACTGTTTTCATTATTGTTATAGGTTGAGCCCAGGGTCATATAACTGTGTCATATAACCTAACATATTGCAAAATGATAAGGAACACTTGTTAGTTATCGAGTTCTCAGCCTAATACTTAGCACTCTATTTTTCTTTGTATGTACTTATACATGTGTGTGTTTGTACATACTTGTGTGTGTGTATGTGCAGACCAGAGGTTGCTGTTAGGTGTCTACTTACTTTAGTTGCTCTCTCTTTCATAGATTTTGGAACAGGGTCTCTTGTTGAATCTGGAGCTCATCAATTTGACTAGGATGGCTGGCTAGCAAGCTCTGGTGACCCACTTTCCTCTAGCTTGTTCAGTTCTGGATGTATAAATATACACCAGCATACCTGATTTTACTGTGGATTCTGGGCATCAAGATCAGGTCTTCTTGCTTGTGCAACAAGCTCTTTACTCAGTGAACCATCTCTTTAGTCCCTAACTTTTAAACATTTGATGAACTACCATTAAATTAGCTAATGGGGGGTACCTGGGGTTTCAATTAAGCAAGTTGGCCAAGATCTTTTAGTAAGACCTGTGACTAAGATTTTGTGACTAAAACCTCTAATTTTTCTAAGATACTTCATTTCACACCCTGCCTTGTGCACCTCTCTGCCTGCTGTAATTTGGATATTTCAATCTTCACTCCATGAAACTTGACTTTGCCAAGGCCATCAATGTCTTCCAAGTTACTAAATCCAAGGGTATAGATCACATCTTATTTCACTTCTTAGTGGGGGTGAGGGGCTAGCAGGTGCAGTTTTGTGTGTTTGGGGAGTTTGTGCTTGCACATATGTGTGAATACATGTAAGGCTAGAGATGAACCTTTGCTGTCATTTCTCAGGTGTTCTTCACCTTATTTAATTGAGATCAAATCTATTCATGACCTGAAGCTCACTGATTCAACTATGCTGGCTGACCAGAAAGCCCAAGAGCTCACCCTGACTCTGCTCCAGAATACGAGGAAAGCAAATGCGCTTTGTCTCACCTGGCTTTTTAATGTAAGTTTTGAGTCCCAAGCCTAGATTCCCATGCTCATACAGACTTCATCCAACTATCTCTGCAGCTCAGGGATCCCTGAGTCTCACTCAGTTTCTCCCTCCTCAAAGTCTCTTCCTTCTATCTTTATCTGCATGACCTAACTTATTTGGAATTTCTTGCCAATAATTTTCACAGATTCTTCTCCTCTTCTAGATTTCCCAGGATTTTCTTTCCATTGTCTGTAGTATGCTATTAGTGGTCAGCCTAGCATAGCCACTCTAATGTTGCTCTCTTAACCTTCATGACCAAAAGACGTTGCTTACTGCATATTTGTGTAGGGATCCTTATCTTAAATAATGCTTCCTTACTTAAGATGAGCTTCTCCAGTATCTACCACATTTAAATGGATGTGATCGGACATGATCATGATTGAATAATGAGTTTTCTTAGTTAGAGGAACATAATTTATGATGTATACTTGGCCAAATTTGAAAATGAAGGTGGATCATGATAAACCACCATGGTGCTATCACTAAGTCCAAGTAGTATCTAGACATTGGCCACTTTTCCCGTTACAGCTGTCATCCACATTTGCTTCATCTCTTCCATTTTTCATAACCATAGGATTATGCCATGCACATTCAGTCCTCTTGATTGTCTGTGTCTGCATGTGCCTTCCCATCTTCCCAACTCCACTATCATTGCTTGTTCTTCTCACTGGGACTGTGGCATTAGTCTACTATAGCTCTTGGTCTTGGCCTCACTTATCTAAGACGCTCTCTGATGTTCTTCCTTAGTGAATATCTAGTCCTCTCAAACACTGCTTCTTCTCTATACATCAGTGACTTTTACCACAAAAGGATGAATTCCTTGTCATGGGATAAAAAAGGCCCTACACTTGGTACCACCCCATCATTGCTTTGGTACACTGTAGGGACACCATCAATATGGGGTCATATAAGTCCTTAAAATGTAACTTCTTATACTAAGTATTTGTGTGTGTGTGTGTGTGTGTGTGTGTGTGTGTGTATGTGTGTGTGCTATTGATATGTTCATATTAAGATGTGTATGCATGAAAGATGGGTACAAAAAAGCAGAATGGAACAGGGTTCTTATATGGTTTTGCTCGAGTATATCAATGATGTGAAACACATGATTATAATGGACTTAAAAGTGAAATAGAGAAGTCAGGGTTTTTGGTTCAGGACAGAACACATTTCTATCAAGCTGCCTGAGGAGGTCTGTGAGCTAATGGAAATCTCAAGATCCCAGAGAAAGCTTGGATTCCAACAGGCACTTCATATTTGTTCAATGAACAAAAGGCAAGAGATTCAGACTTCATAAGTTGGACATCTTTTTATACTCACACTGCACTTCAGTTGTTCAGTCTTAATTTTCTGGTGTGTATGTTCACACATGTAAGGCTACCACAGTCATTTCAGCTCTGCTGTCATTGTCAACTATGACTTCCATAAGCCAAATCAAAAGTGCTGCAGAGAAATCAAATTCTTAATTTACAAAAATTTTGTTACTTTTGTAATTTAAAGGATCTGCTGGTCAGCAAGAAACTCTATAAAAAGTGGAAGAAGAAAGAAACTCCCACCTAAAGAAAGCGAGTCTGAAACAGATATTGATATCAATTGGAAATCAATGTAGATATCAAGGGTGATTCTGTGAGGAGTGTAGAGCATACTACTTCTGATTTAATTCTAAATCAACTGACAGTATGTTAGGTTTCCCTTGAACTTGGGAAGTGTCGGAATAGGCATCTTTCCAAGAGAAAAATATAGAAAATTCCCAAATATATTCACTTGCTATTGAGATGCAATAAATAGCAGAGCTTGGAATAAACATAGACAGTGTTTAACCAATGACTATCAAGCTTATTTTTCCATTCAAGAAGAAACTGGTATCTTTATGTTACCTTTAAATTTCTTAAAAATACACAAAACTAATTTAAAAAATTATCTCTTTGAAATTGGCTAGAACTAAATTGTCAGGTTTGGTAGCATCATCTATCTTATAATGAAAAGATACTTTTTTAATTAAAATATTAAGCCACTTAAATGGCTCTGCAGGTAACAGTGTTTGCCAACAAGCCCAGTGATCTGAGTTTAATTCCTACATGATAGAAGGAGAGAAATGACACCTACAAGTTGCCCTCTTATCTCAAAATGGGTGTTTACACACACACACACACACACACACACACACACACACACACACACACCCCAGAGAGCAAGAGAAATTTAAATGTATAAGATAGAAATATCAATAATGATCACTTCAATTCAGTATGCAAACTCTTCCAAAATATATGGTTCATGGAGTAAAGTAACATTATCTTGGTAAAAAAAAAAGGCTGGTTTGGAGTCTCTGTGTGTCTCATTTTATGAATCTTGATAGAGGTTTGATAGCGGGATATCAGTTAGAGAAGGCTGGCTTCACATGTGTGTAACCTGTACACTGTCCAGAGCCTGGAGCCTGAAGGTGTTTGTGCCTAGGGTGATGTCGTAAGTCTCTACTCTGGACTTCTAAATAATCACACTGAGGCCTTCTTTATTTTTCTCTTATACTGAGTTCCTCAAATTGCACATTTGGACCATTGCTATTTTTATACTGTCTTTCCTAATCCTTCCTATTTCTCTTGTAAGACCAAAAGTTACCAAGGCCATTCAAAGGAAGCTCCCCACAAAAGCCCCCCTCACACACATAGAATGTAAGTGTTGAAGTTTTAGAAGACTGAGGCCCCATGGTCATATTTTCATTCTGAGTGCTGACCATACCTGGCTTCATGGGCCAGAACAATGTACTAAGGAAGAAATGTGTAGCAAGTTATAAACAAATGCCTGATGACTTATCTCATAGACCAAGGACTGTTTTGATGGCATTAGTGTGTTAAGGAAAACTCCTAGGCAGTTTGAGAAAGATTAAACCATTAAAGCTCACAAATTGGAAAAAGTAGATGCAATGGAGTTGATAAGAAAGGTCATGGAAATTGAATTGAATGTGAGTTTAATTCTTCTGGGAAGACGTAATGCTGTGGGGATTGAGGCACATACATGAAAGCAGTTAGATGTGTCCAAACAAGTTATGTCTGCAGGGGTCCATTGCTCTCACATTCAGCTAAATACATGGTAGCTGCATGTGTAAGATGCTGCTCAGATTTCAGGGAAGGCTGAGTCTTAGAAGGACACAGCAGGTGGCTGGTGCTTGGATTGAAGTAGTCTTATGTAGCTAGGCTGGACTTGGACTTCCTTGAGCTCCTTAGTCTCCTGCTCCACCTTAGGGCTGAGGTTCAAGGCACACACTCTCCTGCTCCACTTGGCCCTTCTTGACTTAACAATTTTTATTAGGAAAACGTTGAAAAGAAATACAGATGTTGAATGAAAAGTGATTTTCCTAATTGCTTTCTCTACCACTGAGTAGAATAAAAGGAACTCGGACTCAGGCGCCCAGTAATGCTAATTGAGCTAAGCTTGCCTTATTTAAACCATGAAACTTCCCTGCTGTGCTATTCGCTACGAGAAATACATACATACATATATATATATTTTAAATTCAAATACAAAAGAATGCTTCTTTTTCTGGCATTGTCTGCTGAAATCTACTGTTTCTCATATTCCTTGTAAGTGCCCATGCCTTTAAAATAGGATGCCCCCTTCCATGAGGTTCTGTCCCAAAGATCTATTACCCTTTTCCTAGAAAGTCATCTTCCTGCCGATCTTTCATGTTTGTCTACAGCTTGGAATGACCTTGCTTTATCCATTGCTTTTATAACATACTTCTCAAAACAAGTAGAGAAAATGGTGTCCAGATATCTGGGCACAGCTTTAGTTTCTGTTTATATGTATTTCTAGTGCAGTAATTATTTAGGACAGTCACAATTGCTAATTTTGTTGTTGTGCAGACTACACGCATGGCACTATCATAATGCTGGTTCAATGAAATCTAAATTTGTAAGAACAGATGATTGATTTTATGCTGCGTATTCATAGAGTATTAAAATTTTGGATAATGATAATGGTGGAAAGGAAATGGGAAATAGCATTAACAGTCACAAACCAGGTTATAAGCAAAATTAAAAATAACTTTTTTGGGGGAGAAAGAGGCAGGGAAACCAGCGTCTGAAGGGTTTCGATCCTAAGTGAGGAGTGGAGGGCGTGGAGCTGCAACGCAGGGCTCGGTAGGAATGCTATAGCCTGTCTTTAATGGCAACTAAGGCTACAAGAGAAAAGAGACTGTTTGTCTAAATCAACATTGGAACACGGGTTTAGGAGCAAATTAATTTCTGCGTGTGTGTGCTTCCAGTGTGGTCCACATGTAAAAGTGAGCTGCCTAACTGATGGTGCTCTGCAAGGAAGGTGGCCTCCACTACTCCCATACAATTATAACTTTGTCATTTGAGTTGTAACAGTCTTTAGAGAAGCTCACACTGGAGTGCTCAGATTTGGTCTTACTGCCTGGAATGGAGGACTGTTCCTGCTTTATAGTGAACGGAGGCATTGGGACAAGGAGACATGGAGAAGAAAGATACTCTCCTGAGTCAACACTGAGACCATAACATTCCAGCAGGCAAACTTTCCCAGATGACCAGGACTTGTTAATTTTCATCATAAAAATGATCATGATACATGAACCATAACCCTCAGTTTAGTTTTAAAATCTCTCTAAGAGTAGCTAGAGGGGAAAAGTAAACTATTTTTTCCTAATTTTACAAATCTAATGCAAAGTCCATAATCAGAAGTTGGTGACTGGAGTGAATTCACTTCAAGGAAGCTTGGGCTCACTGATACATAAATATTCAGACAGTAGCAACCTGTTTGAAATTGCTATTGGGTGCAATTCCAAAATTAATGCATTTAATCATCTTCTAGGCATAAAGCCAAAGGCTAAAGGAGCAGAACATGAAAACGTTGGCCCTGAATTATGTTCTGAACCCTGTTGAGTTTAATTTTACTTACAAAGCAGGATATGTACTTTGCCACTTAAATTTGCCCCTTAGTCCTAAAAAAAAAAAAAAAAAAAAAAAAAAAAAAAAAAACCTGGTTTCTTGTTATCAGCGTCTAGATTGTGGTATTCATTTGGAAAGCTCTAATTTTAGGAGAATCATTCTAAATTACTAGCCAAGTGCAGACAGTAAATACATGTGACCAAGGTACACAACAGAAAGAGAAGGAAGCGATTTTCTACCAATTTGACTGTGAGCTACAGTCTGTATGTCCAGGAGCCTTATACCTTCAGAAGGCACAAAGACATTTTCAGGTATTGAAGGAGGAACACTTTAAAGTGTTTTGTTTTACAATTAGGCGGGATAACATACATTCCTGATACAAAATTTGGAAAAAAGAGCAAACAGCGTTGTAAGTGGAAACAAGCACACATGACCTGACTAAGCTTCTCCTCACATACACAGTTGTTTAAGAACATCTTACTGAGACCAATGGTGGGTGCGCTACAACATCATCATCAGCATCTGGTAACACAGGCAACTAAGAGTGTGTCACACACCACCTGCCTTTATATTTACTGTGTATTCTTATAAACATGGGTTATTAAAATGATAATTAAAAATACTTCAAGTAGTTAACAATTGGTTAATTTAAAATGTGATCTCTTACTATGGACTATAAAAGGTTTTATCTTTGTATATTGTGCAAGAATTGGAAGCATGCAGCACGTATCTCTGTAAGATTGGGGAAAATGGAAGGGTACTGGCGGTTACTGTTTCTTGGGTTATAGTAACATGACTTGTGGCTTTGCACAAGTCAAGAATTTTGGAAACTGTCTATGGGTATATTGCATTTAATAACAAGCAATGAGAAAAGAAAGAATGAAAGTTTGGAAGAAATAAAGAGTGGGGAAAAGAAGGAAAACAAAAAGAAGAGAAGGAAAATACATGCTAGAACGTGTATTTCATATCATGAGAAATACTAATGTAAAGGCAATGCATGCAGGAGACATGTGATTAATTGAAATAAGACAAAGCTTCATAAGGTTGCAGAATTTTTTGGGGGGGGTGGATTGGGTCCTAATTTTAAAACACTTGTCATTTTTGCACAGTCAAGCTGTATGTTGACATTTTCAGGTGGGGTAAGGGGGATCTCTGCCATTTAACAATTGTATACCTTCTTATACAGCTTTCTTAAGTTTTGGAGGCTGGATTTTGAAGTTGGTGGGGAAAATACATTGCCTGAGGGTTTTAGTTTTAAAATCTCTCTAAGAGTAGCTAGAGGGGGAAAGCAAATTATTTTTCCTAATTAAAAATAACAATTTTTTGGGGAAAGATGTGTGTGTGTGTGTGTGTGTGTGTATAGTTACAAATATACATCTATATATGTATATATAAGCTTTAAAACACACACACACACACACACACACACACAGCGACCTTGTCTCTGCTACCCAAGTGTCTCAGTAGCTATGCTTTTGAGTTTGTGATTAAGTTGGTTTCCCACTTAGCGGCCACTCATTACTGCAAGTGTTTTGAGATAGCTTTTGTCTGTTTCTAAGGAGACGTTTCCTATATTGTCATCTCAAAGGCAAAAAAAAAAAAAAAAAAAAAAAGTTAAACAAAAATGACAGAGATTGAGAAATTGAAAGTGAACAGCACAGTGCTGAAGTGCCCCAAGTCCATGCATTCCAGTCCCTTCATAGGATAATTTATGGTGATCGTGTCTGAAGTCTGCACTATTAGCATACTCACCCCTAACAAGAAGTTCTGCCTCATCTGACACACTGTCTGCTGTGGTCTGTACCCTGCAGCCATATCTCCCAGCATGCATCAGAAGGATGTTCCTGATCATTAAATCTGCAGAGGATGCTTGCTGAAAGAGGGATGAAGTGCCAGTTTAAAATGTTGCAAATCTGCCTAGTTCAAGGTGGTTTAAGGGGGAACTTTGCATATTCAAAGGGCCCATTTTTGGCCTTACAGTTCATATGACAACAATGCAGAAATCAAACATGCCCTATCTTAAGGAATATACAAAGTTATATTTTTCACAATCACTCAAAAAGACTTTCAACATTGAATATTGCATAAAATGACTTAGCAACAGTTAAGAAATATTTAAATATATACCAGTAACTCACAGCTTTAAAAGTATAGGAAAATCAGTAAAATTTACTGCTTTACTATTCAGAGATAGGCCTTTTTTTTGTGACAGAAAAGCTGTTGAACGAAATAGCAACTAGTGAGAAATTAATTATGAGATGGTAGCTGTTGAAAGAATATTTTCTTTTGTAAGTACACTGTAGGCCACAGAATGTGACAGCACTTAGGAGAGTGATGGCTGGTCCCCAAGCCATGTGTCTTTATGTAACAAAGATATATTCCTCCCATAACCAGCGTCATCAGTGTGCAGGGTCAGCCAGGACCTGCGGTAATACAACCATAAAAAAGAAGGGTACATGAAACACTTGACTTTTCATTTGGAGCCAGATGATTAGAGACTCACTAAATTAATGCAGTTAGGTGATCAATAAGTGTCAGGGGGAGAATCTTTTGATATATTGCTTTTGGGAACAGTGAGGACCCTGTAGATGACTGACTGATACAAATCCTTCCTTCCCTAGCACTGTCCTTCAATTACTCTGTCAAAATTGATGGCTTTACTGTGATCATGTAAAGATAAGGTATTGGTTATAACTCATGTTTCCCTGTCCACAGTTGTAACTTGTTCTTTGAGACATGGTATTAGCTTGTATGGGCTAGCCTGGAATGCACTACGCAGCCCAGGCTCGCTTTGAACTTGCAGTGATCCTGATCTTTCTGCTTCAGCTTACTGAATGGCGAGATTATAGGAATGTGCCACCACACCTGGTGCTTTAATGGTTTCCTCACAGGGCCATAGAAAGACTTTGACATCCCTTTGTGTTTGCATGCTGAATGCGCACACAGCTTGAAATAACATCGTCCAAGAATCCATGCATAAACCAAGCATGGAAAAGAATGCTTAATAAACTAGACTACCCTAGAGAAGGAGCCCTGGGTCTAAGAGCTTTCAATTTTGTGTCAAATGGAGGCAAGTTACAAGGTGTTTGTCCTTATAAAACATGCTAATAAGTATTTAATAATTTAGTTGTTTGCTTTTGTTTTGAAATGAATGAATGGGTTTGTCACATAAAAAAAAGAAAACTAATGTCTAGGAATACCTGTTTTTTGTTTTTGTTTTTGTTTTTGTTTTTTTGGCTCAGTGTTTGTGGAAAGGGTATGGTGTTTTGAGCTTTTGAAGCATTCATTTATATGAAATTCGTTTCTTTCAATGAATTACTCTGTGATCCCTTGTGTTTTAGACCTTTTTTGCCCTCTGTGTCTCTTTGCTAGTTATTTTTCATTCCTACTGACATTATAATTGGAGCATCTAAAAGCATTGAAACTTTTTTCTCATGAAATAATTTGTTGAGACACAGTCTGGTGGTGTCATATACAAGAAACTGCTTCATGGCAAGAATGCATTGAGAGTGGATTAAAATGTCACAACAATTACTTCCAGAATAAAATATCTGTCCATCAAGTGTCATATTGACGACTTCCTTAGGATACATCCTCACTCACAAACTGAGACTCACTTTCTATGCAGCTGCTCTTTGTTTTGCATGAAGAAGTGTGATCTGCCTCCTCATCTTACCTAGACCAAGTGTTCAGTTCTCACAAACACAAAGTGGAAACTTTAAACACTCTGATGTTTCATTTTAGCGGAGAAACAAAGAATATTAAACATTAAAAGCAGTCATTCGGATTCCAACCAAGAGTGAATACACATTGGCTCCCAGCAACACTGTTGGTGTGGGCCACCCTGGTCTCTGGGCTACAGGCATCTGAGGGGCTCATTCCCCCAGACACTTGGCTCAGTAGCCCAAAGTCAAGGAGTACATTACTGTGTCAAGATGGGGCACCTGCCTAATGAGAAAGCAGAGGAGGAGCCACAGACACAGCAGATTTGACTCTCTGTTTTTCTAGAAGTAAATACAGTTCTAAGGAAGGTTGTAATTGTCTTTGCCTTGGTCTGTGGCTTCTGTTATTTGCTACTATCTATCTATCTATCTATCTATCTATCTATCTATCTATCTATCTATCTATCTATCATCTATCTATCCATCTATTTATCTATTATCTATCTATTAATCTATCATCTATGTATGTATTATGTATTATGTGTGTATGTATGTGTGTATGTATGTATGTATGTATGTATGTATGTATGTATGTATGTATGTATCTACCTACCTACCTGTCTTACCTTTGAGACAAGGTTCTCAGTAAGACATCTAGGCTAGCCTCAAACTCACACTCCTCCTTCCCCAGCCCACCTCACTGCTGGGATGACAGGCATGGTGACCACTCAGCTTTGCTCTGGGTTGTAAGCACACCACTATCAAGTGAATTTGGAAGCAGTTTCAAAACAAAGTCAGGGTCACAGTTTTGAAAAGATAATTTGTAGCAGCATTTGCCTATAATTAAATAAATCACATTTCATTTTACAGACATTTTCCTCCCAAATAATTCATTTTCCTTTGACTCTGGAGAAAAGTTTTCAGCCTCTTTGCTTTCTTTAGAACTGAGCTGACAGTGGACATTGATGGAAAGATGGCGTATTTAGAGTCATACAAGCATGCAAATCATTCAGGGCCAAGGCGGAAATCATCTCTCCTTTGCTGTCTGTATGCGCTGCTGAGATTAGAGCTCCATCATTATCTATTGGCGCAAATGTCTGCAGCCTGTTGCACAAGCCTGGTGCCATGCCTATTTGAGGAGTTGAAATTGGCTCATTTGGGGCTAATCTCTCTTTCCTTTTGTATAATACCTGCATCATATTTTTAAAATCCTAAACAGGGGAGCTTATAAGCAAAGCGAACGGACTGTGAACAGTAAACGTAAATTACTCTTTCAGCAGATTTACTGCTCTTTCAAGAGAAGTAATGAGGAGAATTCACTCGGGAGCCCATTATCCTTAATCTGAGCCCACAATGTGCTCCTGTGAGCAGCGCTGCAATTGGAGCAACTTTAATGAAATGGTTACTTACAGGGAGCTTTGCTTTCTTCAATTCAAACTTCCTTTCCACAGCTCATCTCTCAGGATGCACTCTTTCTTTTCTTTGACTCTCACTTTACTTCCTGTCCTTTCTTTTGTTTCTTTAGAGTTTGGCTGGTTTCTTTGGTTTTACAAGCAAATGATGTTACCTGTTGCCTCAAATGAACTTCTCCCCAAGCGGTGCTTAACCTGGTTTTCCAACCCCAGGCAGAGCAAACAGGCAAGCGGTCACTAAAGCCCCACGTTGGCGTATGAGGGACTAAATGAAACCTCTGTAAGAGGGACAGGTCATTCATTGCCTGTGAGAACAGTGGGGATTGGTTGTTCACTGTTCTGGGTTCACAATGTCATTAGAGCGGCTGGGATTTATATTACAACTTGGAAATAAAATAGGAGAATGGTGGCCATCTTTCCACCTAAGTCCAGTCTTTTACATGAACTAACTTACTAACTTACTTACTAATTAATGTTACGAAGGGATTCCCTATCCAGCCTATGTTGATATTGAACTCCATATGTAGCTCAGACTAGCTCAGAACTCCCTCCTCCTGCCTCAGTTGCGTCCTCCTGCATGTTAGATGGCAGGTGCGAGCTCTCCACCTAGAACAGCCCAGCTCTTTGTTAAGGCTTAACTCTATGAATTGTGTGCATCCCCACCCCTGGAAGACTGCCAATTGTATTCCTAAGAAACCAGAACACGTGCGCTGTGCTGCTCAAGTGTTTGCGGCTTCTGTTTGAAGTCCCAGCTCTTTGACACCAAAGGCTTCTTAGAGTCACGTTCTGCATCCTGCAGCTGAGCACTGTGATCCAGATCAGTGTGTCCTTGGGAACTCTCCCCACACTCCTGCCTACTTGCTAAGCATCTGTTCTTAAGATGCAGATGTTCTGTTCCTGAACAGGTCAAAGCCAGCCTTTGCTAGGCTTCCTGCAGTTGCCCTTAGCTCATGCCTCTGAACTTAACATTTGCTGTCCTTGGAAGTTTCTATCCACTGTGGGCTTTCCCAGAGCTGAGCAAGGGCAGAGTTACAGGGCTGTCCACAAAGCCAGTAAACAGACTAAAGAATGAATGCACATAGGGCTTGCTTCCTTCCATTTTTGTGGCTGACAATACCTCTCCTTCATCCTCAGCATTTTTACTAGAAGAAATTAGAAAAGAAAATAGAAAATGACACTAGAGAAAAGGAGATGAGGTGAAATACTTGAGAGTAGATATTGGTTTAGGAGTGATGTTGTATGAATCCAGGCTCTGCTTCCCACTTATTAGACAAAATGCGAAGAGGACTCAATGGTTCCAGGCCTGTCTCAGAGCTCATTGTGAAAATGCCAGTGAGTCACACAGCGCCACCTGGAACTTGGTAGAGTTGTACAAAGCCCACAATCTTTCTCCAATATTTGCTCCCTCCCCAAGAGTTGTCTAATGCTGTACATTAAAAAAAATAAGTTCTTGACTTTATTTTAAATATAAGTATCTCCTGTACCTTTCACCTTTGTATTACAGAAAACCTCCATTGGCTTTAGACTTAGCTGGATGAATTCTGGCCTGGTACAGCACCTTCTGAGTAACCCTGAGAAATCAGTAATGCATGAGCTCTCTAGCTCTCTCATTCTCTCTGTCTGTCTGTCTGTCTGTCTGTCTGTCTGTCTGACTTTGTCTGTATGTCTCTGTTTCTATCCCTTCTTCCTCTTCAACGTGTGTGTGTGTGTATGTGTGTGTGTGTGTATGTGTGTGTGTGTGTGTGTGTGTGTGTGAAAGAGAGAGGGAGGGAGGGAGGGGGAGAGACAGACAGACAGACAGAAAAACAGAAAGACAGACAGATAGAGACAGACAGAGAGACAGAGAGAATTATGGGAATATCAAGTGAAGCACTCTTCATACATGAAATGATTGAGCAATGCTTAAAAAGAATAAAGTGCTAAGAAGCATTTTAAGAGGGGATTATGGCAGAAATCTGCTCACATTAATATAGCAACCACTCAGAAGACGTTTTAGAAAAAGTCATTAAACACTAAGACCATTTAACCCAGATTCTACCCAGTGAGTTCCATTCTCTGTGACAGCCTCAATGCTGTCATGGATGGTGGGTTACTGGTTTTGGTTTAAGGTGTATTTAACTTCCTTGATGGTTTATATGCTCTAGCGGACACAGCCCAAACTCCCAATGTCTGTAAACATTGTTCTTTGTAAAGTAAAATGAAATGATATAAATTCCATATGATATAATTTAATAAAACTCATACCCTATGTAAATCCTGAGAATTCTCTGCTGCATGAATTATTAGATATTATTAATGTCATGAAAAACTAAGTCTTAGACATTAACATGTTTTCCTAGTGGTACTGTTTTTTTTTGCTCCAGGTAATAGTTTGTTTAAAGTATGCTATTATCATATAGAAATTATACATATATTATCTTTACAATAACTTCTTGAACTTTTATAGAATAAGAACTAGATTAATGCTGATATAGGTTTAATATCATTGTAAAATAGTTTGTGATGATTAATTTTCATGCTTAAATGAATGTATATATATTCTCTGAAATAAAAATATTAATTACTACAGAAAGATGTCTGTGTATCAGGGTGAAATATTACATTACACTAACAGCACATTCAAGGTTCAAACTGGTTCTTGGTGCTTTACTTCCAACACAGTATTCTCTGGAAGATTTTAATGCACTAAGAGAAACATTCTCACATGGTGAGATAGATTAAAGAAGAAAAATCAGTTGTGACCCATTGGTTGAGTTTAAGATAACGGGAACCAGTCATGTAGGTACCAACTCAGGAGTTAATGGTGTCTGTCTATTACCTTGGGTAAATGAACACTAGACTTTATAAGTACATTCAAAGTAGGCAAACACCAGGTCAGTTACAATTCAATTTTAGTACGATTTATTTTAAATCAAAGAGAACAAATCATATTTACTACTCGGATGACAAGCATGGGTACAAAGAAAGCCATGAATGACTGACAAAATGCTGCATGTTATCCACCTGCCCTTCTGTCTCAAGTACGAACGCAGGACCAGAGAGTGAGGTGCTCAGCTAGCAGGTGGGTGCGTAGTGGTGGTACGTTATACTCTTAAAGGTGTCTTCTTCTAAATGTGGCAAGCTATGTGCGCTCTCCTGTCTAGATGGATGTAAATAGCCAAGTAAAAGAATGTAGCATGTTCAGTGTCATATGCTCTTCACTGAGCTCTTCTGGGATACCTTACGCAACTCATGTATTCTTAGACTTACTCTTTGTATGCTTCTGTCCGTTGACAAAATGGTACCTCACATGATTTCTGGGGGTCTTTGTCTTATCCTCCTTCCGTGGATTATTTAGTGTGCTACTAACCAATTAACTCCAATTAAACTTGAAGTATGGAGACACTGCACTGATCAGATGTCCCTTCTAATCTACCTTCAAGAGAAGAAACGCAGGAAAGAAACACAGGGGACAGGTTTCCTCAGAAACTGCACGTGGGCTTTGAGGAGCTTTGGAAAGAAGGGAATCTGTTTCTCGTGCTATCACACTCAGGCTGAGTCCAGAGAAAGGCATTTTCCCTGCATAGTTCATGGACTTTAACAATAATCATTTGAGCACTGAATCCTATGGTTTTGTGGGTTTTGAGAACAAGGTCACACTATGAAGCCTAGTCTGGCTTCAGACTTGCAAACTTCCTGCCTGGCATTTTAAATAGTCAACAGATGACGTCATAGTTGTTACCTCTTTTCATTTCTATTGTCTACCCTTGGATACGCAACTGTTAGGAGGGCCCCTTGGACTGACTTTGCTTACCTTGCCAATCACCTTTAGTAGATGCCATTTAAGAAGTTCTGACTCTAATCATGTATTAAGATTAGGCTCAGTTGATTTCCTTCTCTTGACCCAGGAAAAGCGGATCCTCTGATTCTGTTTTCAAGCATTTTCTCCTTTGGCCTGTTAGCCTCTCCAAATGGGTGCCACATGCTAACATCGGCTCACATCCTAGCTTCACTGACATCCAGGGATAGCTGTGTGTATTGGAGCCCCAGCACAAAGTGAAGGGCAAGGTCTCTCATAAAAAAACTAAAAAATTCAAATGGCAACATGGAAGTATCGCATTTCACATGAGACCCTTATCATCATGAGACCCAGTGAAACTGCAGAGGTCACGTGTCTGGGTGGGAACTGGTGGTTCTCATCAGTAGAACCCACTTTGTTCACCTTGCTATAAGCTGTGGCCTCCAGCAACACTAATGGCCACTCTAGGACATGGCAGTATATGAGATAAATATTGAGGAGCTGAAATGTCTTTATTTGTAAATAACAGAACACCTACTCTCTCTGTGTTCTAAATTCTGTGTTCCATTTGAAATCTTTTCTTAATGTATATTCATGTGAACAAACAGACCATACTTGCATCTTACGCTAAACTAGTATATGAAAACAGTTTACCATTTATTCTGAATGTTTGGCATGTCCTATTCTATTATGAGTGTATTATGTATTCTGTGTTACCTTTCCAAATATTCTTTGTAACTTTTTCTCATTCCTTCAGTTTAAACCACATACCTTTGTCAGATTTTCTTTGCACCAGCCTTGTTGGTGACAGAGAAAGACCATCTTACACTTAACAGAATAGAGGTGGGGACTTCTAAACTGTACATCCTGGAGTAGAAGAGATCCAGGGGCTTCCCCTTCTCACTCAGAACTTGAAAATCAGCGAAGTGCAGTGAGAGACTGATTTTCATTAAGTGACTTCTTAGCAGGAGTGACTTAAATGCGCATCATTAAAACTCGAAGTTCCTCTCTATGGTGTACGCGATGGATCCACCTTCTTGTAAAATTTCTTTGGTGATGGTATCCTATCACCTGCCCCATAGCTTGGCTTAATGAGGCAGTGATGACAAGTCACAAGATATTAGCCAACACGACAGGCAATAAACATTTCTTGCCTCTACTGAATTCTTCCACTGTATAGTAATGGCATAATCATATTATCTATCCTAAGGTCTATGCTTCATAAGTTATATGTGTGAAGTTGCTTAAAGATCATAGTCAGATAAAGACTTTGGCTCATTCATAAATGATTTGCAAGCAGCTTGTGATTGTATGGCCTCAGGAAAGCTCCAGAATAACACCCTGCAGTAGCTTCTCATTCCCCTTTGTGGCTGCTCATCCCATGGGCAAAAGGCAGGAGAACTGGGCATCCATGTGTTAGGTATTTCTTTTTTTAATATTTTATTAATTTATTCATATTACATCTCAATTGTTATCCCATCCCTTATATCCTCCCATTTCTCCCTCCCTCCCGCTTTCCCCCTACTCCCCTCCCTTATGCCTGTGACTGACAGGGACCTCCTCCTCCTGTATTTGATGGGGTGGCACTCAGAGGAAGGATAACAGGATAACACCAAGAAGAGACTTGATACTCTATGTGCTAGGTTTTTCTTAGAGTGTCCTCTTATGTGGGAAGGCAGCAGCAGCACATTTTTGGCACCCCAGAAACTTCCTCCTTCTTCTGTCTCTGCACACATAGGTGAGCTTTGACCTCGCTACTGGATCCCTATGACACCGTGCTTCCGTGGGAAGAGATGGCACAAGAAATAAAGTGCTTGTCACCCAAGACTTGCATATAATGCCAGTTAAATGATAATGATATGGTTGTGGAACTGAAATGCAACATGAAGAGAAAACTGGTTATAAACTGATGACTTAAAACACATAAGAATACAACAAGCCATAGAGAAGAGTCATTTTCATCTGACTAAAGAAATAAAAGTTAACCCCAGCTAATAATTTCTTACATCAGAGAGTAAAGCTAGAGAGCAGACTAAAGGAAACTTGGTGAAATGCACCATCAGTGTACAGGTGGGAGAGTTCTGGGAGCCTGACTCTTGGGCTGGCATTCAGGAGTTCAGTTTGCCTCCTATAGAAAACACCTTGTTCTGATTAAAGATACAGGTATTTTATTACCCTAGTTAAAGCAGGATTTTATAAGTTCATCAAAATAAAATTGTCATTTTGAATAATAGTAACTATGAAACTGTTAGTAGAATCAGTTCTATTAACAAAACAGTATTGTCCTGCAAGTTCTTTTATGACTGGATTTGACCAGCCACATCTGGACACAGAATGTGATGTAGCTCTTCAAAGCACAAAATTACCACTCTAACACCATAAAAACAATCCATTTCATTTCCTTACATGCTTATTATAACTCCTCCTGTGACTGGCACTGAGAAAATCCTTTACACATGACCTGCAATTGATATATTGTCCTATAGCCATATGAAAGATATTGTGATCCAGTATTAGCTAAAAATTTGTCAGATTTGATGCATTAATCTAATTGTATAATTTATAATGATCTATATTTGGCTGTTATTTCCATATTTTCATTCTCTCAGTGCATCCAAACCTACCCATAGGCTTGCACAACCAATCTATCTTTCAAGATATACACTACTACTTATGTCACGATACAGCATATTCCAAGATGAAATGACATTTACTCTATATTTTTTACATTGTAAATGATGTCTACAGAAGAATCTCCTCCCTTCCTGGCTGTGTGGCTGAGTACATAGACTCTGCCCACTGGGTCTTCCTTTAAATCAGGAGAGTCTAAACAGGCAGAATACAACAGTCCTGTCTCCTTCCTGAGTCCCTTTATTGACCTGGTGCTATTAAGGAGCTCAGGTCTCTGCAATGTGCAACAACTCCTTGTGTTTCTTTGTTCTTTTTCTAGTGCTAGAGATTGAACATTTGCATGTGTGTGTGTGTGTGTGTGTGTGTGTGTGTGTGTGTGTGCTTGCACGTGTGCACGTGTGCGTGTTAGTAGTTGGAGTAGGGTGTACACATGCCCATATATCTCTGTGCTCCATCCCAAACCCTGTTCCCCCGACTTTTGTAGAGGACTTAAGAATTACCCTGGAATGATCCAGATTGTCTCTTCTAGGCTTGAGTTTCATAGAAAAAAGCAATCCTTATGGCTTTTTTTTTTTTTAAATCTCAGCGCTGCAGGGAAAGTAGACTAACACTTCATCCTATAGAATGAGAGGACGCCCATCTACCTCCAGTTTGCTCTTTCTCTCGTGAGTTAATGAACAACTGATACATGACCTTGCCCACTGTTCCTTCCAGAACATTATGTCTGGCCCTGTTTCATGGTCCATGTCTCTTTAGAGACTTCTGCCAATCGTTAGATCCCATCTTTAATGAGTTAAAGTCCGTATCCCAATTCCCATTTCCACCTTGCTCATGCTTACTCTTTCCTATTATTCCCTGTGACCTTGCTCATTGGGGAATGACCAAGCATCCCAGCACAGGATATGCAAGGTGTGTCTCTAGAGCTGCTGGTGGGGAGAGCTCTGTTACGCCTGGGTAGGATTTGGTCCTCAAATCATTCTACCTGTTTGCCACTGCGCTGGCCACTCTGCTTCCCCGCCTTGGCATTTCTTGTTTATTCTCATAGAATTTGCTACTTTTTCCATACAGGTTTTATCTGTGTAACCCTGGCTGTTCTTGAACTCTCTCTGTAAACCAGGCTGGCCTCAAATTCACAGAGATCAGTGTGCTTCTGTATCCAAGTGTTAAGATTAAATGTGTACACCACCACTGCCAGGCTATATTTTGCTACTTTTTAAAATTCAAAACTCATTTTTTGACCCTTGACACTGGAATGGTCGTTGACATTTTCAATAAACAGAATGAGATAGAATTCATATACTGGAAATTCTGACAGTTTTATAAAAATTTTCAGCCTCATTGAACACCCTTTGGAACATTGATTTGTGGGAATGTAAAAAGGTAGTCCTGTTATGAAGATTAGGTCATCTGGATAGGGAATGGCACAGAAAAGAGGCGATATCCAGAAATTCAAATTGTTGCAACAAACTGAATCATACTTGGAGACATCTCCTGTAATCCCGTAGAAGCAGCCTGGTGACCATGGGAATCTAGCTAACACTCAGAACTTTGTGTACTGGTGCAGTGCACCTGAGGAGCCCCACCTTGCCTTGTGCTGCTGGGGAGGGAGACCTGTTGTGACTACATCCTAAACATGTGGTGTTGACCCTGGAGCTGTACTTAGAAAGGTCAGAAGGACAACTCTGACACTCTTAATGAGGATGGAAAGGTCTTCGGGAGACACTGGATAGGGATTTTGCACGTCAATGAGGAAACTGTCAGA
The DNA here is from genome assembly GCA_907169655.1 of Acomys percivali. NCBI lineage: Eukaryota > Metazoa > Chordata > Mammalia > Rodentia > Muridae > Acomys > Acomys percivali. The sequence continues at coordinate 71,225,921 of OU015749.1, forward strand.
GAAGGTTGATGTAAAGGTCACTTTATTGTAGTGTTGAAAACCTTATGAAAATGTCCCCTGAAATAACAGGGACTATGCTTTGCTCATGTAGATGAACTGAATCTGCTTAAATGGTACGTGAGAGGAAGAAGGGTAACAATGTAGACACTTTAGTTCAGCCGTCCATGTAGAGACATGAGCCAAGGGGGGCGGGGCTGCTCATTTCGCAAATACGAAACAGAAAAAAAAATGTGATGGAGCTAATCCTAGCAAATGAAAAAGAAATCTAATCTCTGTCTCTTGTCTCTTCAAGAGACTGAAGACAAGGAAAAAATAAATTCAGGATTCTCCCAAGTAACTGAAGTCAACAGGCAGAGCTGTCAAGGGTATGGCCATAGAATTCTGTCCACTTACTTCAGAATTTCAAGGGCATTTCTCCACAGCATCCAAACCAAATGAAAGAAACTCAAGTCTCTGATAATGGAGGATGGGAAATGAGTGAGAAGAATGTGATTGTAGGGGAATGTTAGGGACTGGCAGAAGCAATTGCTGTGGTCCTGTGAAAGATGCAGAAGGCCTTCTATGGAATTGTCGGCTCCACTAAGGGAGCGTCCAGTCATGACACTGACTACTCATTGTCTTTAGGAACTAAACATCGATTATCACTTTCATAAAGAATTAGACGTGATCTTTAAACCAAGAATTTGTTAAGTTATAAACAATAGTGGTTATTTTCATGAGCTTTTTATGAAAACAACTGAAAAGAACAGAAAGGGTGTCACTGGGTAACATCACTTGATAGTGTTCTTAACTAAAACTTGGTTTTACAGGTATCAATGATATTTGCACTTCCTTTTTATGAATAGTGGACCACTCATTGTATCGAATGCCTATTAGTTTATGTCACACAGAAGCCTCTTCACGTATGTTATTCGTATGCATAAAAGAATGTAGTAAGAAATGAAGGAAGTATATCAGCAGATATTTAAAAGAAAAAACAAACAAGCAAGGATAGAGAATACATTTTTATACCCAGGATTATTTTCAAACCATATCTTTAATGGAATGTTTAACTTAACCAGCGTATCTTTAGAGTGTTTTCTAGTTAAGTATCTGGCTCTTTCAAGTTTGTTTTTGAAATCTTGCTTTATGAGGCACTTAATCTTTTTAAAGAAACATTGGTAAATAATTTCATAAGCAAAGAGCTTAACAAGAAATAAGACCACTGCAGTTCTATGCTTCAACATCAAATACTGAGAGTGCTTTGGATAATGATCCTTAGAAATCAACTCATGCATGGACCATAGAACCAAGCCTCTGAGGTGAACATAACTGACAATAAAAGAAAGAAATTTAGGTTACTGAAACTGATCCTGTTTTCCACAATCAAGAAGAGTCACATCAGCCTCAACATACTTAGCATGGAGACAATTGAAACACATCAGTGTCAGAAAAGACTGTTCTAACTTCTGTGTACTCATGAGCCCTCACAACCACTACCCAATGAAGACCAGAGCGGAAGACGTTTGGTGGAAAGATAGGTTGAGAGGAACATGGAAATCAAATCAACTCTGAGAAACTCAAGGTCAAGCATAATTCTGAACAGACATTTGCAAGGGCTGTATACAAACTGTGGAAATGGCATTTGCCATTTTTTGACTGTTTCCCATATTTTGGGGGGTTTTATATAAAATATCTTTGCCCCTTCTGATGTCCTTAAGGTTTCTCCAATTCCTTCTACTTTTTCTAAGCTTTCAGGATTTACACTTAATAGTTTTAACCCATTTGATTTTTTAATTTTGTATCTAGCATGTGTGTGGGAATCTCTACTTTCATTATTTTATGTGTGGATGTAAAATTTTCTCAGCCTCATTTCTTAGAAAATTCTTGTTTTGGCACCTTTACTTAAAGAAACAAAAGCAAGGAAACCCCTAAACAAACAGCAACAACAAGCCCTGTTGACATAGATCATGAGCTTATTCTCAGACTTTCTATTTTTTACTGTGACTTTTTCTCGCCCTGCTCCATGCCCTTCACCGTCACATTCAGTGTAGGGTCTTCCTAGGTAGCCCAGGCTGTCTTGTAGCTTGCTGTCTTTCTTCTTTGTCCTCTAATGCTGGAATTAGATGTTACCTGCAGCACCCAGGTTCATGCTATTCTGATGCCTACAGCTTTTAGTATAATCTAAAATTAGCTAAGGTAAGACTTTCAGCTTCAACCCTTCTGGGCTTTTTGCTTATTTTGATTTTTCTGGCTTTGGTTATTGTCTGGTGTTTCATTACAAACATTTGGGCTGGTTTTCCAGTTGTGTTAAGATTTTCAAAGACATTATAGTAAAAATTACATTGACTTTGCAGAACATTTGGGCATCTTGGCTATGCTTATTTTTCTAATCTCTAAACTCAAGATATCTTATCATTGTTTTGGAATGTGTTCTCTTCAGTTTCTTTCTTCAATGTTTAATAGTTTTCATTGTAGAGATGTCTCACCTCTTTTTGCCAACTTTATATCTTAGCATTTTTATAACTATCGAAAGTGGGATTGTTTCCTTGACATCTATTTCAGACAATCCATTATTGGAGAACAGCAGTGTAACTTGTTTGCTGTTTTCCATATGTGAGATCCTTCATGGGTGAATAGTAACAGTGCCTTCTTTCTAATTTGCATGCCATTTATATCCTTTACTCTCATAGCTGAGACTTCCACTGCTATGTTGAAAATAAGTAGTGAAAATAGATACTTGCAGTGGTGTGTGTGTGTGTATATGTGTCTACATGTTACTAAGTTACAACCTTAACCCTGTTAAGTGTTTTATGCACACGCCTCTATGCATTACATGTATAAAACAAAGGGATTTTAAATTTTATCAAGTATATTTTTATATGTATTGACATGATTATGTAAATTTTTCATGTTGCTTGACTTGCACATGTAGACATACTCTTACTTCCCTGACTGCTTTATCATAGTAACATTTCTAAAATGCAGTCAGAATTGGTTAGTAGGTTTTTTTGGCATAAGTATGTGTGTATGCATATGTATATGTACATGCATGAGGGTGCTCAGCAGTGTGAAGTGGATGTGCATTTATATGCATGTGTGGAGAGGCCTATGCTGATGTCAGGTGTCTTTCTCAGTCATTATTCACCTTATATATGGAGACATCACTTCTCACCGAGCCCCACACTTACGTGGAGCATTCCCTGTCTTTGCCTCCCTAGCACTGGGATTACATGGGTTCTGCAGATTCCCACTCTACTCCACAGGCTTGCATGCCAAGTGCTTTCCCTGCCAAGCTGTCTTCTCAGCCAGCATTTGTTAGTGCTTCATTGAGGATTCTTTTACATTCATGTAAAAGGCACCAGAAACATTTATCTATGGTTTTCTTCTTGGTTGCCTTCTTGTCTGGTTTTTTTTTTTGTATCAGGGCACTAGTGACACTGTAGAATGTGTTTGTAAGAATCCTTTCCTTGCCAATTTCTTGGAATGGTGCAGGATGAATTGGTGTTAGCTCTTTGAATATTTGGTAGATTTCAGTAATGAGTTCATCTGCTCTTGGGATCTTCTTTGATGGTAGACTTACTTTTAATTACCAATTCTATCTCTTTACTCTCACAGGTATGTGCTATCAGGAACTTGTTAGTTATGCAGTCAGGTCATTAATCAAAGTTGTTTCTACGGATCTCTAAGGAACCCCATGTTCCTGTTGTGTTAGCTGGAAGGTTCACCTCCTCATCTCATTTTGTTTGTTGACTCACCTCCCCTTTGCTTCATCTAGCATAGTGTGTCCATTATACTTTTATCAATAAACCATCATCAGCTTGTTGCTCTTTTACAATTTTTGTCCTTATTTCATTTTGCTGTTAGCTATTTATTTTTTCCTTTTCCTATTAAGCTTGCTTTCTTCTTTATCTGGTTTCTTGGGATGTCATAGTAGATAGCTCATCTGAGATATGATGTACATTGCTATAAAAATTTCTCTTAGTAATGTGAAAATATAGGAAAATGGGACCTCACATACTACAGTTTTTGGCATGTTGTTTCTATTTTCACTTGTTTCACATATTTTGAATTTCCTTTAAAAACTTGTATCTGTAATCCATTGGTGGCTCAAAATTAACCCAACTTCTATGCGCTTTCATATCATCCAAAGATTTGTTTTTATTTCTAGTCAAATTGCTTTGTGTTCAGAAAGAATATTTGGTATGGTTTCAGCTCTTAAACTTGTTGAGTGGCATTTTGCTTCATGACATGTCATATGGGGCATCTCAAAACTGGTCCATGTGGCAATGCGAAGAATGTCCATTCTGCAGCAGTATGGTAGGGTGTTCTGTGAATGTCTGTTAGGTCCACTGTGTACCAAATCCAAGTCCATACTAACTCTACTGTCTACTTCCTTTCTGGATGATTTATCCATTGATGAGACTGGGGTGGGATAGGCTCCAGGTATTATCACATAGGAATCTATGTCTTCCTTTAGGCTTATATTTTCTTTATATAAAGGGTGATTAGAAACTTATAGTTACTATTCAATCTTGCTGAGACAGTCCCTTTATCCTTATACAACAAACTTCCTTTTCTGTTTTCTGCTCCCAATTTAAAGTTCACTTTATCTGAGATTAACAGAGCTATGCCTACCTTCTTTGAATTCTCCTTCTGCATTTGTCTTATTTTTTCTCTTTACTTTCATGCCTTGTATGTCCTAGAGATATAATAAATGTCTTATAAGCAACATGTAGTTGAATATTTATTACTATTATTTCATTCATTTATTTCATATATTCAACTTAGAAAACTAAGTGCATTTCCATGTAATCATCGATGGTAAGGCTGTTATTACAGTCACTCTAAAGCTTGTTTGCTGATACTATTTGAAGGTCTTTCTAATTCTCTGATGGTTATCTTCTGCAATTTAATGCTTTACTCTAATAGTGCATGCTAATTTCTTGTTTATAATTTTTGGCTTATTATAGAATTTTTCTTTACGCTTGCATGAGGCTTAAAAATAGCAACTTAACATGATATAAAGATAAGAAAAATAGAAAATATTTTAATAAAACTCTGTTCCTTCAGTTTGTTGCACTTGTGATGGCCCAGTTTTTGTCTGTCCTTATTGCCTACCTTTTAATACATTATTACTTCTTTAAATAATTGTTAATTTAAGTCTTATACTGAAGATATTTTTACCCACCAATTTTATAATGTTAGAGTGGGCCAAGTTTCACTCAATCCAAAGCTTTCTTTGTTCCTACTCATTTCCCTCAGCATGAAGAGCCCTATCAGCATTTCTGAAAGACAGATCACTAGGGACATTCCCTCAGCATTTGCATGGTGTTGTCAAGATAATATCTTCCAATGGATTTTATTAAGTGTAGTAATCTTGGTCAGATGAAAACCACAGTATTATCCTCTGTTCTGTAAAGTCTCTGCAGAGCAATCTGCTACTGAATGAATTGCAACACACAGACATGAAACTTGTTTCTTCTCTCTCTACCTTAAGTGTCTTTCACTTATCATTTGTACTTATCTTTGAGAACTTAATTGGAAAAGGTCTTGTTGTAGACTTGGGTAAGTCCACCTGGTGCCCTTTGACATATATGTACTGATCTTGGACTAGTTTTGAGATGTCTTCTTCAGCCATTAACTTCTTGAATGAGCCTTCTAGCTCTTTATCTTTCTCAGGTGGTTGTTGAATTCTATCAACCCAAGTAGTTACTCCTATATTCTTCCTCATCTTTCTGAAAGCTCCTCAGTCCTCTTCACGGATGTTTCTTTCTATTTTTACATCGCCTATTTTTGAGCTTGCCATTTTTTCTCTTTTGATCAATTTTGTTGATGATATAATCTATTGTCTTTAATTTCAATGAATTTAGTTTTTGGAAGAAGTTTTCTGTTTGATTTTTAAATTAGTGGTTCCATTGGGTTAAATGTCCCTTCTAAAAGATCAAATGTTTCCCCCGTGTTTTCCTGATATTTGTTGAGTTTTCTTGTTTTAAATTCTCCTCGCTGGACTTCACTGATTCTGGTGATTACGTTATAAATTTCCAGTACAATATTTTAACTTTAGTTGAAGTTTGTTTCCTTGAAAACTCTTGGTCTTTGCTGGCATACATTATCTTCCTGGAGGATTATTCATTAGAGTTTATGAAGACTGGCTGGTTATGACTCTCTTTCTAGAAATTCTGACGAGGATGAGTATCTTTTAAATAGTTATTTCTTATGCATTGAAATGTTTTTCCTGCATGATTAGTGTACCATGCCAAAAAAGGTGTTGGCTCCGCTGGAACTGGGGTTACAAATGGTTGTGAGCCACAATGTGGGTGCAGGGAATTGAACTGAGGTCCTCTGCAAGAACAGCCGGTGTTCTTAACCTCTGACTCAGTTTCTCCAGCACCAGAATAACCAGAATATTTCCTTTTAACCTGTAATCTCTTGTCGTTTCAGTCTAGGCAAAACATCAGGTCTAGGTTTTGCCATATACCTGCGATTGCTCTTTCAACACTAGAGGGCGATGCAAGCCCAGGTTTCCCTACACCCGTAGCAGGTGTGTTGTTCATTGTGAACTGGGGAAGAACCTAGAAACAATATTTCAGTTCCGTCAAAGTCCTCCCTGGGACTATGGTAGATGCCTCATCCATAGTTGTAGGTCTTCGCTCAAGCCAGATGAACTTTTGATAGCTCTGGGGATAGTCACTATTGAAAGAAGAGTCCCAGATTTCTACAGTGCCGCCTTGCCTGTCACAACCACAAAAAAGGGTCATGCCCCGAGCCCGCATCCTGCCCTAGTGAGATAACACTGAGGCGAAATGAAGACTCAATGTTGACAACAGTCCACTCTTGAAGTAGACTCTTGGTCCACAACCAGCCGAACAAGCCATGGTTAATGTTGGTTAACAGACTGAGGCTAAAGCTATCTGTTACCTTGACTGCTAAGACACTGAAGCAGCCTAGAGACGGCCATAAGCATCTGCCCAGGGCTAAGCTTCACCAGTCCGGCTCTGAGCTCTTTGCTCAAGTGTTCACTCACCAAATACCTTGTGTAGCATTGAGAGAATGCAGTGTTGCTTTATTCTGCGCTGCACTGGGAAGTGCTCCCTTTGGGAAAGGCCGTTGGTGCTTTGCCAGCCATGTGGGTTGAGCTGTCTCCTGAGTCTCTCCCGCACAGGATTCACATGGTTTCCTGTGTTTGTAGACTCATACAGTGATTCAATGACGCGGGGGCCAGACTCTGCACCAATGCGCTTCGTGTAGAGGCCTCTGCTACCACCGCTGACTTTTCTTCAAGTCTTCACATTTATATGACAGTTAATTTGGGGTAATATTGTTGATTATACATGCATGCATATTTGACCTAAAAATCCACTATGTATTTGCAATTTTAGAAAATTTATTATTTAAAATAAGGGATGTTAGTCTCTTGCCTAGAGATAAGAACATTTTTAAAAAATTCTATAAACATTTTGTTGCTTCTAGAAGAATTCTTAACTTTAGGGAAATCATTTATCATTTTACCAGGACCTTACATAATCAAACGTTTGAGCTAAAGGAAGGAATTCTGATTTTAGACATCTTTTTTCCCTTCAATTTGGAATTCCTTCTGCATGGAAAATTTCTAATTCTAAAAACAGCATGGGGTCTTAAAACATCTTCCATGAATTAAGGATGTTTGCATTATGTAGGAGAGGAAAGTGTGACTTGGGGCTCTTGGTGATCACTCCTGAGAACAGATTGGTGCTGGCTAAAGTATATTTTAAAGTAATTTAAGGTTATGTGATATCATTTATAGTGTTGTCGATTAAATTTTAGTTTTTGAACAAAAGCAGAAGACCACTGGTGTTTGTAATTAGGTTAAGAACATTTAGAATCTCCGGCTTTGAACTTCATTTTGAAGATGAGACCTTGGCAGATGGTAAGTCTCAAGCATGGACCTGAAGCTAATGAGGGCCACCTTCAGTTCCCCACTGAACACACACACTCATTTCTCTGCCGATCACTTGTTATGTAATGCCACCACCTCACAGTGAACTTGCTTGGTGCAGAATTTCAATAAATGCCATACCAGCCTCTATGATTTTTGACATTTTTTTTATTTTGGAGAGATTGTCTGACTCAGTACATCTCTGTCCAAGCTAGTTTGCAGGTTAATATGTAGGTCAAGCTGGCCTTGAACTAACAACAAACTTTCTTCTTTAACCTACTCAGTGCTGAATTAGAGGCAAACCACCTTGCTTGCTAGATGTACTTCAGATACAAACAACTTAATTCTTTAAAGTTGAAATCTACTCTTTGGACATCAGCCTACAGAAAAGAGATTGCAAATGAACAAGAATATACATTTTTACAGAAGTGCTCTGCTCCTAAGTCTGTAACCATAGGAAATCCATTAAAATTCTAATGAGAAAATGGTCTAATAAACTGTGACATTAATAAACCATGCAGTGATGATTTGAAAGAATGTGGCTCTGAGAGGCCCATGGGAAGTGTCACTATTGGGACCTTGGAGTAGGTGTGGCTTTGCTGAAGGAAGTCTATCACCACAGGTAGGCTTTGAGGTTTCAGAAGCTCAAGCCAGTTCTCTCTCTACTGCCTATGGATCAGGATGGAGAACTCCTGTCTCCTTCTCCAGCACCACATCTGCCTGCATGCTGTTCCCTTTATCAGAGTTTTCATGGTCATGGTGTTTCTGCACAGCAATGGAAACTGTAAGTAAGACACTTACATTATTTTGTATGTATTGAAAAAGATGACTTAGAATTTCTCCCATGTAACCTGGAGGTTTTGTTTATTTCTTAATTTATTATTATTATTTTTTATTTTTTTACATATACATTTATATTATTCCACATACATACAATAAAATACTTATAGCAAGAAGAACCATGGAATAATCAGCAATTATATAAATGTTACATTCTTAGTGTTTTGGCTATTTGTATCTGGCAGCCTTGAAGAGAACATCTTTCCTATCTTGGTATGTCTACAATTCTGAACGTAAATCAATATCTATCATATCTCATCATTATCAACTTAAAGCATCTATCTAGACTATGCAGGGAGTTCAGGTTAGCAGCTTTCCAAATGAGAAGATGACAGAGACAGTTGGCCGCCTGAGCAGTCACCCAAAACTTTCTATAATGTTGGAGCATCATCTTCAATCTTCTGGCTGACATATTTGTGAGGCAGGAACTATTGAGGACTTGCTAACCCTGTCTTGACAGAGTTTGGCTGTCAACTGCCTTCATCCAAGCTTGTCCTTTTTTAGGTAGAATTCTGCCTATGGTAGAAACAAGGACAGCTTTCCCATTGGTTTGTTAGCCACATTTAAAGCCATCTCCATAAGGAGGTTCTTTGATGCTCATCATCCTCTTTGAGGTAGGCTGAGTATTGCCAGGAGTTAACCTGTCTCATGGTCAATTTCAAGGTTATTATTGAAGGAGAGTTAAAATTGTAGTCTATGGTGCATGTTTTGTAAAATAATAGCTAAGAATTCCCCTGTTGGTGTGAAATCACCTTTGGTTGGAATATGAACAATGTGAAACGTGAACATATTTTGTAGCATTAAAAAGTTGACCCTGGTGTGCTAGATGTTGCCATGGGATTCCTGGAAGGGGATGGGAAGAGGCAAGCTCCTAAATGCAGTGTGTGCTGCAATCTCTCCCATGTGAGCTGTGTGACTGTATATGATTGAAGAGATACAGAAAATCATAGTTATGGCTTTGTGGTTCCACATGTTAATTTTTTATTATTATTCTAGTTTTTTCAGCAGTTTAAGTGACCTATGCTAAACGTATTTCATATATATCAGTATATATAATTTAATATATGCAATATATGTATTTATATGAAAAATCTAGTTTGATCTTGGTGTAAACTAAAACATTGATTTCTATTTAATATTTAGTGCTTATACATGTATTTAGCACAGAGAGAAAACATGCTAAGTGTTCCCAATAACTATAGATATTATAAATTAACTTGCTGGGCTGAGGAAGTTAACACCTGATCATCAGGGGTTTTTTGTTTTTTGTTTTTGGTATACTTTGTTCAAGTAAACACTCCCTTGAACTTGTGTAGGTGTTGAACCCAACCTCTTTATGACGGTGCCTCTGGAACTCACCATTTTCCAAATATAATCCCCCAAAATGAACATAAGAACAATTTCAAATTCCTTTTGCTGAGTATTAGGCCAGTCTAACATTATGTATGCTACATAGCCATCTATACTTTATTTGGGTTGGTCTTCCATTGATACTACCTTATATTTATTTCAAAGTTTCTTTGCAAAGTTTCAATTTTCTTTTGTCGTGGGGAAGATGTTAAGATGCTCTCTGTGCAGTCACCCAATCTTCTTACTTTAAGAAAAACTTTTTAAAAATATAATTTATTCAGATTATATCTTGACTGTTATCCTCTCACTTGTATCTTCCCATTCCTACCCCCCGACCTCTGACAGAAGGGGACTTCTCAATGGAGCACAATTGGGTAAGCTGCAGGACCTTAAATAGCACACTGTCTTGCTCATAGCATCAATGACACAATCAATGTAAAGCTTATGAGACTAAAAAAGAGACCTCAGAGAGGGGTGCAAAACTTGTAGATGTGCAGATGGCATTTCTACCTACGCCTGGAGCTCCATGTTCACCAGAGGCTCAGGTTCTGGAAGTGCCCCAGTGACTGAAGACAGTCTGTTAAAACTGTATCTACACTTTTATTAGGAAAAATACACTATAGTCATCAGTATAATACAATGAATGAGTGACTTAGAAAGCAGAGAGTCATATGATTCTAACGTGTTCTTTTAGTTTTTACTACTTTGCTTAGATTGACTTGTATTATCATAGCTTTACATAATACACTTTACATAACACACTTGTAATTTAATTCTAGAGCTTAATTGGTTTTGCAATTTTTTTTTGTCTCCAATGGCTTAAGCTTCTGTAAAGTTTATAATATAGAGAATGGCACATACATTTATTAATTAGAAACCATGAGAGCAGCTGGCTATAGATGCTATTAATTCACTTTTGTCACAACATATTCAATATGTTCCAATTTTAGGCAGTCATATATGTTTATAGTTATTTAGTAATAAAAACATAACTGACCTTTTTCTAGAAAACTACAGTGCAAGTACAGAAACCACTAAAACACTTTTGATAGAAGTATCTAATGTGGTTTGTTAACAAGCCACTGGACTTTTGCTTTGTTTTTTTGCTGGGAAAGCTGATGTTAAGTCTGTGTTTAACATTCACATCAGCATAACATGCCTTATTTAATTTACCAGAAAGGGTAGCAAATACTGTCTTTAAGGTGCTTTGTTGTTGTTTGTTTGTTTGTTTGTTTTTGGTAAAATACTGATTGCCTCATTAATTTTACATTAAAACTAATTTCCCTGTTAATTTCTTCTAAACATTAACAATCTACTATTAATGAATGCATTGATTAAAATGTCCTAACATTCTAGAAGAGAACACGAAGCATGTGAAATGGGAAGAGGCTTGCTGACTAGATCGAGTGCTTAGGATCTAGTGAGATAGTGCCTGGGTAATGACTCTGAACAGTTGCCTTAGTTTGAGCTGCTAATTACTGTATGTATCGTTTTTAGACCTGTGCACATAATTCCTTTTCCTGAGACTCACTCCCCTCACACATGTCAGCACACATGTAACCTAGGTACTAGTTCAGTCTTCAGAATCATACCTTAACCTTCTACAGTGATCCTAACTATGTGAATTTTGTAGTTGTTGGCCACTGTAAGGACCTCAAAGTTTTTCATGCCTTCCTTGGCAGCAGAGCCTCAGGCAATCTATGCAGCACTGACTGGCTTTCACAGGTTCATGAGAAGACACAGATGCTTGCTGTGCGTGTCCTTGTCAGACCGTTATTTTGGAACCTCATGCCAGCCCTGAGGCAGAACTTGAGCCTGACTTCTGCCCAGGGAAAAAGCTATTTAGAGCCAGTGACAAGCCATCCAAATTGCCACTTTTCTCGAACAAGTCCTTAGCCACTGGAAAGTTGACTACAGTTATCATTAATGCGTCCAGCTGAAGGCAGATGCAAAACCACCTAACTCAATCTAGCTAAAATGACTGACTCACAGGTCAGTATGGCAACTTTTTTCCACCAGGAGCTAACTGAAACCTATGTTTAGAACTACGACTGAGTAAGAACCTTTTTGATTCAGAATCAACTAACCGTGGCATATAGAGACCCACAGGGAGATGGTGCAACACTCAGGAAGCCTGTGTGGGTCTGAGATAGGTCCTCTGCATATATTCTATGACTGTATGGTTTGGTGTTCTTGTGGGACTCATAACAGTCAGTGGAAATAGGGATTGTCTCTAACTCTTTTGGCTATGCTTGGGACCCCTTTCTTTCTGCTGTATTTTAATCAATGGAATGTGGCCAACATGACATTGACCAGGTCGTAAGCCTAACTCTAGTTGGTCCTGTCACTTCCACTCTCAAGTCTCAGATCCTTGAGAGATTCATGCAAAGAGGCCTGAGTTAGTCTGGTAGGGGATATGGTGGATGCTGTAGCTCTACCCTTATCCAGCTGACTCCCACAGATTCAGGCCTTGACATTGATTGACAGCTGACTACAGGTGCTGCGTCTTGCTGAGAAGAACAAGGACTTCCAGGGAAGTCCATACAAATTGCCAGCCCACAGAGTCACCAACAAAATAAGTAGTTGTTCGAAGCAACTAGAGTTCTTATCTTTTGTACTGCTGGGAGAGCTGGGGTTCAGACTGTCTAATACTCATTTCAGGATAGTTAGGGTAACTACTCCTGAATTTATTTTGTAAATTTATATTTATGCCACATTTCTTACAACTATAAGAGATGTGCAAATCATTAATATGTGTTTAAACATTAAGTTTCTCCTCTTCAAAGATGTTTAAATCTATACTCCTCAAATATAAAAATGAGAGATAAGTGGATCTGTCCAGGTGATATTCTTATGAGCCCAAATGTGGGTAGAACAACAAGATACTCAAATCAGAAAAGTTCAACATACCAACAAAATCCTCACAGGCCATCTCACTCTTTTTCCTGAGTATGTGCAGGCCTGTCATGGCCAAAGGCCGACCTCAGGTGCTGTCTCTCAGGATACTGTCCATCTTAGTTTTTGAGACAGTCTCTCTCAGTGGCCTGGAGTTCACAAAACAGGGCAGGCTGACTACCTGGTGATCCTGAGGGAGCCACGTGTCTTCACTTCTCACATCCCTGATTACAAACACGCTAACAATCAGCATGTTTATGTGTGTCCTGGGCATGGATACCACATACCCTTGCTGGGGACAAAAGCGTTGTTAGCTGAGCTATGTCCCAGACTGTTATTCTTTAAGTAGCCTATAGGAGCACTCTAATGGAAAGGGTCACATCTCTGCCACTTCTTCACAAAGAGCAGCAGGTGAGGAGCACAATAAACGAAGCTTCTCTCGGTGTCTTTCACATTAGGGAAATACCAAGGTATTTCTCTGGGGGGGCAAATTAGACTCATCAACCAGAATGTATGCTCTGGGGATATTTATAACATCTTATTACTGTATTTAGTAATGCCCTACCGGGGACTTGGTAAAGATGCTGTGTAAAGGGCCAATAGCAGCTGTAAATAATGAAGGCTTTGATGTGCTTCTTGCTGCATCGTTATCACACTGCTAAACACTGTATTGTAACTTCTGAGTCAACACAATCTAAATGATGGTAGTTAGGTTGGCTGACAAATAGGAAATTACTTTGGTTTTATGAAACATTTAAGATATGTAATAAGAAGTAGATGATTTTAAAGTAATTAAAATTATTACTGCATTTCTTGCCTTCTACTAGTTGATTCAGCAGGCCTTAATAGTGAGTTTTATTGAATCCAACTGATCATTAGTTGTACAGATAAATGGTTCAGCTAAAGATGTGGCTGTGTAATAATTTGTATTTCCCTTCACGGTTTGTTTCCATGGTACACTGTCTCAGCTCGCTGAAGACTATTGCACCAAGTCATTTTTAAATGTGCCTGTTCACCTGAGAGATTTTGAAAGGAGAGATCATATCTAAGCTGATAATGTATTCCCTTTTTGTGGTTAGTACCGTCCACGTTGAATTGAATCATTGTTTATAAAGTGAAGAGACAGTTGTAGTTCTCCTTCTGTCATTGGTATGTTCACATTTTAATGGAGCCATTTACCGGTTATGTGGGAGTGCTAAGATCCGCTGGCTTTTATGGTTAAGTAATAGTTTGTTTTCCATATACACTTAACATATCAAATGTATCTGCCAGGTCTGGTAGTAGGTGCTAGTAACAGAGAACAGAATAAATACTGTCATTCTGAAGAAAAAAAAAAACCATGTGTAGTATGTGATGTAATAAATGTTGCAGAGAGCACACAGTCTGATATTAGTCTCCTTTTCCATAACTGTATCATTCTCAAAGTGGCCTTTAGGGTAAGAAGCCGCTTCTATAAAAACGGGCATTCAGCACACAGAAAATTGTTATCTCAGGAGCTCTGAATATTGAATCTTAGTGTTGTAACAGTTACTTTATAGTTCATGTACTTCACAGAAAGCTTTAAACAACATGTAAATTCATCTAAAACACATAGAGTTATGGTGTGTATCACACACTTTACCTCTGGTGTTAACCTGGGAAACTCTCAGCTATTTTGCTAGGTATATGTCCCTCAACATAGCTGCAACTGAAAAAGATTCACAGGCATTTAAATCTCACAGGTGATGTGAGAAGCCATCTTTAAAATAGAATTCGCACAGATATATAGTGATTTTCACATGCACTGTGAGGGTATATGTTTCTTGGGGAATTATTTAGAACTTCAGTTTTTCCTGTGTGATTTTTTTTCTCCCTAATTTCCTTTTCTTCCTGTGTTTTGTCTACAAAATCCTTTACTCCATCTTCATCAAAGACTCAGGTGTTCTTGGCCTCACAGTCTACTCTGCTTGAAGAGGGAGTAAGGTGTAACTGTGAGACCTTGAAAACATTACACCCACACTTTTTGCTACCTTGAAAGACTTTGTTTCTTAAAAGCAGGCCCTCCCCCATCTTAGCTGTATTCATACATCTCCCATGGGATGCTTGCTTTTAATTAGTACAGAACCCTTTGTCCCTGGACCACTGCCTGGTAGATAGGTGCTAATTAATCTTTATGGAATGTAGATAAATTTAGAAGTCCTGTATTGTACACTGATACATATATTTCTGGCCCATCAATTAGTCATTAATGGTGATGGTGCCTGATATAGGGTAAATGAAGAAATGAGGATAGCAAGCTACCAGAAACCAGAGAAGAAAGTATGTCTACATGGTAGGAGTATGATGTCAATTGTCAAATATACCATTGGTTCAACATGTGGGAAATAATTCTTTTTCATATATACATAATTCTCTAAGTTGGCTTTTTTTCTGCCTCCTTTATGTAATGACATGAGATAAAGACAGGGAATAAACTAGAGTTCAATAGTTATTTCGAAACTTTTCTCCCTTTTCTGAAGGAGAGAACATCTTTGAAATGTCGCCTGCTGAGCTATTAAAGCTAGACTTACATTGTAATATGGTAACAAGTGGTTCATGAAAGAAACTGGGGGATTTTGAAAAGCTAAAAGCTAAATACATCATAATAGTTAGGCATCCTTTAGAATTTAACACAAAACAGATGCAGAAAGTGGCACTGTGAAATAAAGACTGGATTGCAAAGATTTCTTGGGGATAATGGCTTCTCAAAAGCCTGGCTCTTCTAAAGTCACTTTGAGAAACAATGTAATAGTCATTCGAAAATGTAGTGCTTACATAGCAATAACATGTCAACTTGTAAAATTAAGTTAGGTTCGCTTATAAAATCCTAAACCTTATGTGGGATCCAATAATAGGGGAAGTATTTTGTTTATCAAGGTTTTCAAAACTACAAAGAAAGTTCTAGTATACTCTTTCCCTTCAAAGTGAAAGTATTAGTGTTACGAATACTGTTATATTATCTCACTGAGAACAACACAAAGCAACATAAGTTACCAGTATTTCATCAACATGATGAACTAGAACCTTCTGTATTTATCTCATTCATTAAGAATGCCTATGATCATGATTTATAGAAAAACATCTTTGTTTTAACATTAATAATACTTTAATTTTGTAATGGGACAAAGTGAATTAAAATCACCAATGTCCTCTATAACTAGGATAGAAATTATCTGTGTACCATAAAAATGTGCCTGTTATAATCAACATTAGTTTCTTGGTGTCCAAGTATTTAGATTTTACAGTGTCTATCCATTTCCTTCTCAGCTGAGAAGATATGCACATTTATTTAATGTTTAGTGTGGATTGGGTAATTTGTTAACTTTAGACAGTAAGGATGCTTCTACCTTCTAGAATGGTAAATATAAAAAAGGAAAGAATCAAGGAAATGGTCGTTGTTGTATTTGATCTTTGCTATGCATAAAAGCTATACTGGAGACACCAGGGAAGGAATAGTGGCCAAGCCATGAGGGCCACAGTGGGGCTTTCTCAGCTTGAAGTCAGGCAAAGGGCTATGGTGGAAGATCATCTTGTCAAACACGGCATTTTAAAAAATTTGTTATATTTTCTTGTTAAAGAAAATGTAAAGGAAAAACAGTAGATGGTGAAGTTTGAAGTTAGGCTGGAGGTTGGTCTAAAGGTGTGTGTGTGTGTGTGTGTGTGTGTGTGTGTGTGTGTAAAACATACACATGCCGTCATGTGAATGCAAATGTGAGCATGTAAGTATTTGTGTATCAATATGCTTATGTGTGTGCATGCATTCTGGAAGTTAATGGAGATGGAGAGGCATAGAGTGACAACATTGCCCTGTTAGGAACATCATGATGAACTTTTAAGACAGAAGAGGTCTTTTCACTATCTTTTGCTGAAGTTTTGGCTTTGAAAGCACAGTAACAAATTACTTCACATATCCAGTTTTAATCTTCCAATGACTAAAAAGGGAGATTCACAAAAATGGTTGACTTGGAGCAGAGTGTACCAATGAAACCCATGAGAAGAGTGAGCTTTGGCTAGCAGAAGACATTCTTTACAACATGCTGAAAGTATAGGAGGTATTTTAGAGTGTTTGTCCACCAGCACTCAGGACATTTTATAATACAGGTTTTGGAGATATTATATGATGGCACGTGATTTTAATATTAGTGATTAAGAATCTTGGACTACTTTTTCAGCTAAAGGAAGAAATGTGATAATATTATACCCTAGGTGTTCAAAAGCCATGGTGAAGAACAACGCCTAGTTGTGCTTTTCCCTACTTGAACTTTGAAACAGAAAATTGGATTTGAAATATCCATCATGACAACATCATGAAGTCAAACTCAAAGAAGGCTAGGTGATAAAACATGCCTATAAAACAAATGTGCCTCCCTCTCAGGCCCCCGACATCGGGGCTTTTGTCGCCGTCTCCTCCCTGGTACCCACATTCATCGTCAGTGTAACCTTCGTGCCCTCAGTGTTAAATAAGTGGCATGTAGGAGAAGAGAAGGGTTAAAAATTCCTTGATATAGACTTTTACTAGTGTGTTTCAGCTTAGGTCTTGTTAAATTAAGCATGTCCTGAGCTTCATCTTCACCTCAATCCCTCAATTCCAATGTGCTTCCTAACTAAAGTTTGTATCAAACTGAACCTCTCATGCAGAGGGTATCTGAGTATATGCTACATCCAATCATGGCAGCTGGTTTTCAGCCAATTGGCAACTCTGTTATTGCAAGCCCAAGGAATGTACATGGGCATCTCTAGCCAGTTAAGTGATCTGTTACTGGACTGCACATAGAAGAGTCTGTTGATTTCTTTGCTAAGTGGAGTTCACCAAACTTCTTAATATTTTGAGGACTGTGTGATTGACACACCCTCCCATGCTAACGTAAATTCACATAAGTACTTTGTGTAACTTTCTTTAATAGTCTGAACCACATAAGGAAAGTCTTTTAAATCTGTTCTGAAACAATTTGGCTTTTAAGAGTCTGATTTTAGGACTGCTGTATGAGTGTGTGTACCTATATTTATTTGTGTGTTTATGTACACACACATCTGTAATTCCAGTGTTCCACAGGTAAAGTCAGGACAATCAGAGGCGCACTATCATCCTCTAGTGCATAGTGAGTTTAAGAACCCACAAGGAACTTATAAAACCTTGCCTAAAAACAAATGTAAGTTTACCTATGTAACCATGCTAAAGCCTTCACAGAAAGAAGTACTATTTTGAAGAAGAAGACTTGATTCTAGATGAACTTGCTAAAAGTGTTCCTAGAAGTGAATATAACTGAGCTACAAGTCCTGAAATTGCAAGAAGGACATTTATCTCCATTATTTGCAAGATGAGACAATTTAATGCTATACTTGTTGATTATGCAGTAACGTAAAACAATCTCACTAAACAGTTTCAGATATGTTCTAGGCTTGGTAAAAGTTAGTATTGAGGTTATTTCGTAACATGAGTAAGAGTCTGATACACAGCAATTACTCATGTTTAGGAAAGCTGTTTATTTTCATGAACTTAATTTTTCCCATTAAAATGTCCTATATCATATCAACACATTGTACAGTAAGAAAGTAAGATGACATTTCAAAAGTCTAACACATTGCTACCTTTCTCAGCAATGCTCAGTAGATGGCAGGTATTTTTAGTTTGTGACTGTTGTACATGTTTCCAGGACTGGATGAGTTTCCTGTTTTCGTTTTGTTTTTGGTGGTGATGTTTGTAACCATGCTTATCTTAGGACAGTCACCAGAGAAGTGGGCCAGCTACGAAGAATTCCTTTGGGAGTGGGGAATAATACTTGTGAAGAGATGAGAAAAACAGGATTGGACACACCAAGTGTGATGTGATTACACAGGAATCTCAGCCAATCCCATGGGGAGCTCTGGAGCTGAAATAACCCTTCAGTGTGTTGGTGTTGGGGTCAGGGGGTTCACCTTCATAATAGCCCTACACACTACTCAGGGCTCCTTCACACTAAGCACATTAGGAGTGGGACACTTCTGGAACTACTCTTTAGAATGAAGGCAATTCCCAGAGGACACAGTCAGTCATCAAGCATAGCAGCTAGATGCCATAATTCCTGAGGGAAGGAGATCCTCAGTAGTGAAATGGGAACTCAGATCTCACACCGCAATGTTTACTATCCTGGCTAAATGATGTTGTCGGTAGAGGTAGTCATGCTTTCCAAGTGGATTCATATGTACAGAGCCATGAGGTGAAAAGAACAGCAAGAAGGAGAGCAGAAGACATGCTTGGAAATGATCAACTTGTGAATCAAGCTTTCTGCTCAGTTCTTGCTCCTGTTTTATTCCCTAGTGCGGCATGAAATGCTGAGGGGATATGAGGTTAGACTATGGCAGCAATTTCGGTCTTAGTTTCAGCAATAAACATTGGATGTGAGCAGAGAGTTGTCATTTTCTAATGAATCCATTAGCTTCTATGAGTTCACTATCTTGGGAAGATAAGTCTTTGCTGGATTGTGAAGGGGAAGTTATTCAATAATCAAGATCTGTTGATTGTTCTTCAATGTATAAACACAGAGAATTCATCATGATTTAAATTAGAAGTTAACATGAACTGGAAATAAAGAATTCGTTTTAGTAGCTTATTGTGAAAAGTGACAGGAATGAAATAAAATTTTAAGGAACCTGTATGTAAAAACCTGTGTATAAACCTGTGTCAGAGCCAACATTCACACCAGCAAAGACTCCAACAACCTCAGTCACATTTCCAAAGACATATAACTTCTGGATAAATACGTCCTTTGGGCACAGTGAAAGCAACCAAGCCCAGGAGACTATAGAATCATAGACATTCAGTTTGAGCTACAGATTCATAGAAAAACAAGTAGAAAAGAAAAAAAAGGGAGACATAAAGCTATATTTGTGTCTGTTGGTATGTAAGTATCTACCTGTACCTATATTATGTCTTAATAGAAATTATTTTTTAGTACTAATGGCATTAGAATGTTTGAAAAATGGAGTAGTAAAACTGAGAAAATAATTTTTGACAGGTTTTTGCACAGTACTCAGCAAGCACTAATGGGATGCCTCTTCTCTGGACACCAGACATCTTTGGTGCAAAGTGATAAAAAGAGTGATAAAGCAATGTGTTAGACTCTACTTCTAGTCCTAGAGATCAAAATAATTTAATTGTAGAGTCATAGACTGAAGTAGCTTATGCTAATATGTGGTCATATGAAATATTCATGCATACTCAAAAGAGATGGATATTACTATTTGTGTGTGGTGGCAGTCTCAGGGGGAGGGGAGTGGCGGGTGCTGACAAGATACTATCCTTTAGCACATACAAGGTAGGAGGAATAGACCCACCCTCCTGGGGCCTTTGGAAATAGCCACTTCCATGTCATCTGCCTAGGGATTTGCTTGGTGGTTAATTCATGTTCTGTCCCATTTAAACACTTTATAAAGGATTGGGAGGAAGCTGGCATGAAGCAAACACGTAGCAGTCAAGAGATTGCTGGAGAGAACAGAGAGTTGGTGGACTCCCAGGTTTCCAAGATTCAGATCTAGACAAAAAGCCAAGAGCAGATGCTATACTGGTAGCAGGGCCAAGTTCTGGACCACACTGTTGGAGGAGAGGAGAAAGTCCAGGGGCCCTGATTAACTTTTAAGTGTGAATATCACCAGTGGCTGGAATGAGCCATAGGGAATGTGTGCCTTGGACTGGTCTGTCGGAGCTGATCAGTGTGCTGGTTAGTGCTGCAGTCCTCTGGGACTGCCTGATGCTGATTTGATGAAGAGGTCACAGTGGCCTTGGGTCTCTCCTAACGCCCTGCTGTCCTGAACAGCGTGCTCCAGAAGCTCATAGACTTTTGCTCTTGTTACACTTACCATAAATGGAATGATCCAACCAGGCAAACTTTCTGTTCTAAAACCTTCACTCCTTGGGAAAGATGCTCATTCCTCAAAGATAAACTAAGAGCAGAGGCATCTCAGCAGTGAAACAGACATGGTGAGAGCTTTTCATCTGAGGCAAAAATCCTCTAGGCATTAAAGGTTTTATATTCTAGCTTCTTTTTATTCACCTACAACTCCAAAAACCCATGGCTATAAATTAGACATGCTTATGATTCTTAGACTTGGAAAATAGGTTATTAAAACCACTCATCCCAGTACCACACCTAGCTAAGGAGCTATTGGCAATCTGTAGCTGCAGGCAAGTGTGAGCCATAGTTTTTTAAATTTTATTTTTAATGTGTAGCCTCTGGCATGTCTACTGTGCTTCAGAGGAAAGCAGCACAAACTGGGCTTAAAACAAAAACAAAACAGGGGATCCACAGTTGGGTGTGTTAGGGAAAGGGAGGGTCTCGGAGGAGTTCGGAGAGGGGGTAAATATGACCAAAACATGCTGGTGATATTCTCAAAGAACTACTTTTAAAAATAAGAAAAGTAAAATTCTCTCCAGTGTTCTGACACTGGGTCTGGCTGGCAATGGAATGGGCTCCTTTGGAAGCATGCAAACTCAATAGTATTGAAGGGTCAGCTCACACAGTGATGCCCAGGGAAGAGGCAGGCATCCCTTAGCTCATGGGCAGCCATCCCTGAGTCGCTGCCCACACAGCTTCAGTATGCTTTCTCCAGCCTTGATTCTCTTTCCTCTTCTTTGCTTGTCCTAACCCTGACTGATAAGCACTACATCATGTAGAACAGACAATATCCTCCATGAAATAACATGAATTAGTATGCTTGTTCTGAGAATCAATAGCGTGCATATATCTTAGTGATTGGTGAATAATAGAGAGTCAGTTAATTTTCTTGTTTATCTCTCCAGGAGCAAAATGTCATATTAATCTTTCTTGTCTGGTTTCCGACAACGTTTGACTATGATAAAAAAAAATTGGCAATTAATTTTCTTCCAGTTCTTCAAATATCATCTCATTAAATGATGGAGGCCTGCCTCCAGTTGATGATCCTCCAGGCTCAGCTCCTGGATGCTAGGGTTATATGCATGTACCCCAACCTCTAGGCACAAGTGGGTTTTTAAAATGTCATGTTTTTCTTGAGGTACTTAATGACCTGCCCAATCTCTATCCTTGCTAAAGAATGGGATCAATGATTTTATTTTTCACTCATCACAGGCTTAGGCAAGGGTTTCAGGAACATGTTAGGCAACTGAAGAACACAACAAGGATAAACTTCTTAAAACTTCATTATACTATGGCTTTGAAATCTACAGCCTTTTAAACTTGTTACCCCAATTTAAAATTCACTTACAAAGCTTGAAAAAGTATGACTTCTCAGTTTCTTTAGTCCAAAGAATGAGAACAAAGCCTATGTCCTGCTTTCCCATATTTTTTTCTTTCTGAGGATGATGTCACCAAAGAAGTGGGAAGGGGAGCAGGAAGGGTGGTCCAAGGACGTGCTCCCCTGCCTCGGCCATGTGTTTAGTCTCAATACAGCAAGTCACATTAAAAAGTTCACAGTGGAAACAGGAGCCTTTAGTCAACTATCCTGATCCAAACCTGTGACAATCTCTTTTCTCCTTCACATTATAGGTAGCAAATTACAACCCAGAAAATTACAGGCTGCCGCACTTGTCAGTGCTGTGGTTATTGATGCCTTTGAAGGATTGGCATTTGTTCTGGTCCCTAATGGAGTAGCTGAGATTTTTCAAGTGCCCAGGAAAGTATGTCTCTCATACACTCCTCCATGGAGCCTGAGACTTTGGGGTCACAAGACGGTCTGAGGTGCTATTCAAATAGCTTCAAGAGTAGAGACTTCTGGAGACTGCTGACTAATGGGAACAATTTCTCAAATATAACTGCCAACACTTTTATTTGACAGGAGCATGGCTACTTGTAGACAATCCTTGTGATACCTGTCTTTTCCTTATACCTTTTACTGTCCCATCTGGAACGGCTGTAAGTTCATCAACTAGTCAACCACTGTTCTCCAGTGATGCTAGGATTATCCGTCTCTAAACAAAAGTTGAGCCACATGGCTCTCAGCTACATTCAAAGTACAAGCCCAGTGTGTAGAGCCCAGGAGCCAGTGCCTCATACAATGTCACCTCTGTTGCTTTCACTTAAAGTTACTCATCTAGTATTGACTTTTTGTCTACTACAAAGCCTCACTGTGCTGTCTAGACTGCTGGTTCCTCTTTTCTGCTAAGGCATCCTATAACCTATTCTGCCTTTCAGCTGTGGCTTGACTTGCTCACACTTTGAAATGATGCAGGCTTTTTAAGCACCTTGGTTAAAAACTCTGCCTACCCAGCAGCTTTTTAGAGAGCAACTCTCTCCAGCAGCTACACGCTTACATCACAATGTTAACCTAGACCTGCTCTTCCCTCCTCACTTAAATTGTGCTTATTTTTTAAGGGTGAAAGGATATATTTTAACTCTAGGTCCCCAACATCACTTATCTTACAGGATTGAATCTTTTTTTAAAGAATAATTTCACTCATTTGTTCCATTTAGTTTATTCATATCACTTGCCCAAAGGGATTGGGTGGAATTGGATGAAACATCTAGGGATAGATTGCTTGGCCCCTTCTGGTGATGGCTTTGGTAATAGACTCACTCCAAACAAACCAGTGTGTCGGATTTGTAAAAGAAGGGCCCAGGAAAGAGGGAAAGCGGAACAGAAGCCTTCATTGCTGTTGTTCTTTATGGCCTTGACACAACCCTATCTTTTTCTATTTACTCCTTTGAAATATAGTCCCAAAGCCACTGTCCATGTAAAACATGAGAATGTATAATATACGCAGATGTCTTACAAAAGCCTCACATAGGGATTTAGCTTGTTGTACTTATAAACTAATATAAAAAATATAGAACTCATAAATAAACTAGTTGAAGAGTTAGGGCAATTGTTAATGTTGTATTTCTATATCTGTTAAGATGCTGAATGTTAATGACTAAGCTCTCCTGGCTCTTCACTTTTGAGATGTCGTCCACTCACTTTACTCTATAGGAGTGTAATATACCAAGGCTCTCTTGTCCTTTCTTTTCTAACTCACTGTGCCCAGCCCTGCCATTGCATCACCAATGACAACATCAGCAGTTCTAGTACAGGTGGCAACACCCAAGCTCCAGACAAGGGCCTTTTCTGTGCACTCCCTGGTCCTGCTGGCTTGCGTATTCTTAAGGATCCTTAATGTTCCATCTCCAAATCACCTCGGTGCCTTGGCTTCAGAGTTCAGAGCAGATCTTAACTAACCATATGCCTTTCCTTGCACCCCTAACTTCTGGAGTCTCCCCTCAGCGTCTCGGGAAGAAAGTCTGTCACTGCCAGACATGACTCTCCCTTTCTGCTTTTCTTAGGCACACAGTGGTGTTCTTTCTAGCCTAGATCCTTTCACCAGCCAGCGTTTGAAATACCTGAGAGATATTTTATACTGCAAGATATTTTAAGTACACAAATACTTCTATAAATCATTTCAAGTATGCTAAAAACCACAAGTCTTACATTGCATTAAAGTGAGAGCATTTTCCCTCCACAAGTTAACTTTGAAATGGCTTGTAACTATGTATACACACACATACATACATACATATGTACATACATATGTGTATATATATATACATATATGTATATACATATATATATTTATTTATTTATGGTGGTCATAGAGACAGAGCCAGTTTTGACCTCTTAGGAACAATATAGCATACATGCAATGAGGCAGAGCAGGCATTCATGAAAAACATTAAAGTATTATTTTAGTAAAAAGGTATCAGCCCAAAAGGGTCATTTCTAAGAGGCAACAGTAAAACTTATTTTATCTTTTCACATTTCAAAGGCCCTCAACTTCTCTGTTGTTATTTTTAAATGTAGGGCATAATTCTATACATAAAGCCATTGATCATTTCAGATATATTTTTACTTTACATATTTTATTGCTCAAAATAAATATTTACAGCTGATCCTGGGAATACAAAATTTTATGAGTTTATTTTTGTTATATAGGTAATAATACTTTTTTGGCTCTGTATAATGATGCAACAAAATTTTTCTGAGAGAAAAGTCAAGTCAACTTAATGGAAGAAAAAACCAACATAGGTTGTAAAAAATGAATTTGAAACAATCCAAATATTTTATACACAACTTATCCAATAATACCTAGTTACTCAATGAGATGATTAATAATTTAGTTGGCAAGTGCCCCTGACACAACTTGTTTCCTCTTAGCTGCAATGCAAACTGGGATCATTGGGAAGAAAGTTTTTAATTTGGGCCATACTGACAAATGCAATAAAGTCCACTTTCCCTTTCTAAGTGAAATGATCTGATGGAGATGTAAACAGAGAAGGAACTCAGATGCTATCTGGTCCAGATGTTCACTTCTTGTTGTGAGAAGAAGGCTCCAAAGACCCTGTAGTTGGCAAGGGGTGGAACTGGGTTTCATCCAAAGAATTATTTTTGGTCTAAGACTTTTTCTTTGATGATATAATTTGGATTTATTATTATTATTATTATTATTATTATTATTATTATTATTATTATTATTAGTTGTTGTTGTTGTAGTAGTAGAAGAAGCAGCTTTATTATTATTGTGTTATTGTTGTTTTTGTTCCCAGTATTTTTAATGAAGGAACCACTACCCTGATATTAACAATAACATTTCAGAATAAAATTTTAAGCAGGAATGTAGTTGGCCCAAACTTGTCAGTCATTATAGAAAGAAAATTCTGACCCATATCACTGTCTTCATCATTTCTCTCTCTCTCTCTCTCCCTCTCACTAAGTTGTTTTTTCATGTCTAGATGAGTCCACAGAGCTGGGGCATTCTCTTACTACTTTGTGGAGTTCAGAAAATGAGGTGTCTGTTCTATGCAGTGCACAAGAGGTTTCACCTGACTTGGTCAATTACAATGCAGATATATAGTACTCAATATTACTAAAGTGAAAAGATTGGACAGATAAGAAATATTCATGACCATGAATGCTTATTGGGGTCTAGTGAACGCATATGGCTGTGGATGGCAGGTTTAACCTTAATAGCTTAGGAGAAATGGATGAGCCTCCATAAGCCACTATCTCTTTAGAAGCAGAACACATTCACTTATTTATTGTATTATAGTTACTCTTAACAATTCTTTAAGGAGTAGAGTAACCTCTTTATACAGTGATATGACTTCTAGAAACAACATGTACATCAGTGCTATCACTAAACTAATTTAGCAAAGGCAAAGAAATCAGACCTACATACTAATATATTGCAAAATTCTTGCTGGAGTTTGAAATGATATTTTCAGTTTTACATGATATAAAGTAGTAGAAAAAAGTAATTGGTTTAATCTCATGGGATTTTCTCTATGTTCTTCTTTGTCTTTCATAGATGAAGCATTTTTACATTTGAGCCAAAACATGTAAAAGGAGCAAAAGTATACAGACTTACAGCCCTCATGCTTTCAAAATGTCCGCCTGCCTTGTCAAAATCAATAGGCTGTCCTTTCAGTGTCCAGTCGAAAGTGACATCCAAACTGGAGTCATGGATGGCTTTGCAGTTGAGGACAATGCTCTCTCCAACAGTTAACTCCGTCCTTTTAGGGGTAAGCTCTATCCTTGTGGGTTCTAGCGGGCAGAAGCACATGTGTTAGTATAATCACCTCCCTACACTTCACATCACACTGAGCTGTAAAGAAAATGTGAGCACGGAACACATACGGTTGCCACAGAGTTCGATTTTGTATTTTCAACTCCATCATCAAAATCTGAAATACTACAGTTTCTTGGCAGCTGCATGTTTTATTATACTTTTCCAAAGGATTAATGCTCTTAGACTTCCTAGTCTCCTTAGACCTGAATTCAGAAAAAAAAAAAAAAAAAAAAGGAAAAGTGATTCTAAAACTAGAAGCAAAGGCTACATATCTGGGTAGGCAGTGAAGAGCATTTGCTGCTCTGCAGAGGACCCAGCTTTTTACCAGCACTGCCATGACAATGAGCAACTGTTGGAGTCACTGGTTTCAGGGGATCTGATATCCTCCTCTGATAGCTGTGGTACCAGGCATGCGTATGTACACACACATACATGTGCACAAAACCTCCATAAATGTAAAATAAAATACATAAATCTTAGAAGCAGCATTTGGCCTCATTGAAGAAAGAACACAAGGAAGGAGAAGCCAGAGCCTCTCTGATCCTCTTTATAGATACTTAAATAAAGGAACCTTTACAATAAACATGCACACATGTCAGAAGAAATAATGCATGGGGGCATTGCCTTTTTATGTTTAGCAGCTTAAAACGCAAGGAAAAGCACCTCCTCCCAAATTACTCTTTCAATGGACCTAAAAATATTATCCTCCCACCTTGGATTTGCTTTGTGTTGAACAAAATATCTGTGAAGGAGGAGGAGGAGTAGACAAGGCATGATCTATCTAATTATAAAATATTATTTTTGAGACTTTGTGACAGATTTAACTATATAAAGCCTTTAAAAAGCTGAGTGGTCACGGCTTTATTTCATCAAAAATATTCTAGCTGTTTATTAGAAAGAACTGGATTTCAAAAACTGACATTTTAAAAAATATTGTTTTATGGACTTAAAAGAACATTGAACCAATAAGCGGTATCAGTCATGCACCTAAGGAAAAGAATTAAGGTTAAATGACTGAGATGTGTCGTGATGAAGTAAGGAGCAACGGACAGTTTAGTTTTCTTGTTCCTCATTAGAGCCCTAGCTCTAGACATGGAATGAAGACAGGCTCAGTGTTTAGTGATGAGCTTCATTTTCCTCTAATGTCTTTTGCTAGTGAGGGGCTCCTACCACAAGAAGGAGGCTCCTCCCTTTTGTTATTTTCTTGTTCCTTTATATTTTTGAGACATGTTTTCCCAGTTTAGCTCAGACTGGCTTCAAAGTCACAGCAATTCTCTTGTCTCAGTGTCTGTCGTGTGTGTGTGTGTGTGTGTGTGTGTGTGTGTGTGTGTGTGTGTGTG
>OU015749.1:71257335-71293855 GCA_907169655.1 Acomys percivali
TTTTTCTACTTTTATTTTATTAAAAATGGACTTTTTCATACGATATGTCCTAATTGCAGTTTCTGCTCCATCAATTCTTTTGATATCCTCCCTAACACCTATCATCCATCTATACCCACACTCTGTCTATTTTTAGAAAACAAATGGGCATCTAAAGAATAATAACAAAATAAGATAAAACAAAAACAAACAGAAGAAAGAAAATTTATTGTTAACTATATCTTTGCATGTAAGAAAAAGAAAAAAGAAAGAAAGGACAAGGAGGAGGGCTAGAATGGGTGTTTTCATGCTCTTGTAATATCACAAATGTAGTGTATTTGGACACTATCCTTAAGATTTCTTTAACCTAATTACCTTGTAAAAGTCAGAGCTCAGATGTATTTACGGCATGTATTTGTGGAGTACATAATTGCGTTTATGATGCTTGTTGCCTCTGCTGCCTCACATTCCTCAGTTAAATTTGTTGTCCTTTTCCTCTTTAGTACGTGACACACTTGTAGGAAGTAAGGGCGTAATGCCAAAGATATCAGCACCACTCTAATCTCCTGCTCCCATTTCTTTTCCCAGACCATTGCTGGGAACAGAAGAACATATCAGTGAAATCCTCAAAGGCCAGCTTCCAGGGCAAAGCACAGAGAGGAGAAGAGTGGATTTAGAGAAGAAAAGGAACAAGTTGTCAAAGTATATCAAAATAGGCACAGATAGCAAAATGCAACGCAGTGATGTGGAATTTTAAAAAATATTTTATTAATTTATTCATATTACATCTCAATTGTTATCCCCTCTCTTGTATCCTCCTATCCTCCCATTCCTCCCTCCCTCCTGCTTTCCACCTACTCCCCTCCCCTATGACTGTGACTGAGGGGGACTCCTCCCCTTGTGTATGTTCATAGGGTACCAAGTATTTTCTTGGTAGCCTGCTATCCTTCCTCTGAGTGCCATCAGGCCTTCCCATCAGGGGATTTGGTCAAATATGGGGCACCAGAGTTTGTGTGAAAGTCAATCCCCACTCTCCACTCAACTGTGGAGAATGTCCTGTCCATTGGCTAGATCTGGGTCAGGCTTCTAAGTTTATTGCACTTATTGTCCTTGGCTGGTGCCATAGTTTGAGCAGGACCCCTGAGCCCAGATCCACCCATCATAATGTTCTTCTTGTAGGTTTCTAGGACCATCTGGATAACTTCTATTTCCTCATTATCTCATGCTTCTCTCACCTATAGTCCCAATAGGATGTCCTCCCCCTTTGTCCCACTTTCCTGGTAAGTGAAGACTTTCATGGGACATGCCCCTTGGGCTAGTGTCCAGATATAAGTAAGTATATGCCGTTTGACTCTTTCTGCTTCTGGGTTAACGCACTCATTATGATCATTTCTAGTTCAATCCATTTGTCCACAAATTTCAAGAAGTCCTTGTTTTTAATAGCTGCATAGTATTCAATAGTGTAAATGTACCACAGTTTCTTTATCTGTTCTTTTACTGAGGGACACTTAGGCTATTCTGTCTATTATGAATAAGGCTGCAATGAACATGGTTGAGCATATGTCCCTGTTGTGTAGTGGAACATTTTCTGGGTATATTCCAAGGAGTGGAATAGCCGAGTTTTAAAGAAGTCTTATTCTCATTTTTCTGAGAAAGTGCCAAATAGATTTCCAAAGTGGTTGTACCAGTTTGCATTACCACCAGCAATGAAGGAGTGTTCATCTTTCTCCACATCCTCACCAGCATGTGGTGTCACTTGAGTTTTTGATCCTAGCCATTCTGATGGGTGTAAGATGGAATCTCAGTATCATTTTGATTTGCATTTCTCTGATGACTAAAGACATTGAGCATTTCTTTACGTGTTTCTCAGCCATTAGATATTCATTTGTTGAGAATTCTCTGTTTAATTCTGAGCCCCATTTCTTAACTGGGTTATTTGCTTTGGTAGAGTTTAATTTCTTGAGTTCTTTATATATTTTGGATATTAGACCTTTGTCAGATATAGGGTTGGTGAAGATCTTTTCCCAGTCTGTAGACTGTTACTTTGTTCTGTTGACAGTGTCTCCTGCCTTACAGAAGCTTCTCAGCCTCATGAGGTCCCATTTATTGTTGACCTTAGAGCCTGGGCTGTTGGTGTTCTGTTCAGGAAGTTGTCTCCTGTGCCAATGTGTTCCAGATTCTTCTCCACTTTTTCTTCTACCCGATTTAGTGTCTCTGGTTTTATGTTGATGTCTTTAATCCACTTGGACTTGAGTTTTGAACATGGTGACAAATATGGGTCTGATTGTACTTTTCTATATGTAGACATCAAGTTAGACCAACACCATTTTTGAAGATGCTATCGTTGAAAGATTTGGCTTCTTTGTCAAAAATCAAGTGACCATATGTGTGAGGATTCATTTCTGGCTCTTTGATTAGATTCCATTGATCAACCAGCCTATTGCTGTGCCAGTACCATGCTGTTTTAATTAGGTGATGTGGAATTTTAGACTAGAATGTGTAACTTGGTTTGTCAAACTTCATCTTTCAGATCAAAAAACTATAAACGAAGGAAATAAAAATGACGCACTTGAACCCATCAGTTATTAAGAGAAGAAAAAGCTATCAATGAAGTAAAAGATATCAATGAAGGAAAAGTCCTCAATGATTCCTATGTGTTGCTCAGCAGTAAGCACTTGTGACAGTTTCTCTTGCTGCCTAACACATAATGAACTTGAAAAGAAACATAACTTTGATGACTTATTTCGTTCTCTAGGACTTGAAGGATGGGCTGCTTAGGTAGTTCCTTAGCTTAAAGTACCCCAGATGTTCAGTGAAATCCAGGTGTGCTCAGGGGACAATCGTACTCATTTGCTAGGGAGAGCTGCTTTTCTGCTTTGGGAAGAATTCATGCCTATGTTTATTGTTGTTTTCTTGCTATCTTAGCGAGGTGCCTCTTGAATTCTTTGGATTCTCCACCAGGTTATATTATGTATTGTAGCAGAGAGCCTATCATATCTCAGAATCTTTAGTGAATTACTGGTAGTATAAGCTTTTAAGCTGGAGAACATTGGATTCAGTTTGCTGCTATATACACATATGGTCCATGTGTGTTCTCAAGCAGCTACTCAATCTCTTTAACTGCAAGACTGGTACAATGAAGCCTAACCAGTTCCTTTGAAGTGTTGGCTAGATAATCTATGTAGCTTGTTATTGTTCACTTGAGCTTAATGTGGAAGAAGAGAGGAGAGGCAGTAACCAAGGTCTTGCAGTCAGGACCATGAAGTCTTGAATAAACAATGGGCTCCAAGGAGTCAGTGAATAGGAGGGCAATGGAGAGACACGGGACGGGGGTAGATGAGGCAGAAGACTGAGCTTGGTATAGTGTGAGTACAACCTGACTTCTCAAAACAACACAGAAGTGTCAACTATTTCAACAACTTTATTGAGTTATAAAAAGCACACTAGAAACTCGTCTAACACATATTGCAGAGTTCTTAAGTGTGGGTGGAAGGTCATACCAACTTACTATGACTAGAGAGTAAGCACATGTTTTATCTGGAAGGCCTACTGTGCTCCTATCGATGTCACTTCCAGTTCCTTTTTTATCATCCTACACCAGATACATGCTTATTTGCTTTCTCCCACCTTATTTTGCATTTTTCTACACTTAAAATGTGTGTGTGTGTGTGTGTGTGTGTGTGTGTGTGTGTGTGTGTGTATTGTGTGTGTGACTGTGAACTTAATTTAGGGCCTCATACATACTAGGCAAAAGTCCCTCTCTGACCTACACACCAAATCTCAATATTCCCTTATGTACAGTTTGATTCACTTGGGGCACCCAAGTTTAGAATTATCCATGATGCTACAACAGTCAACCTCTTTTATGGTCGAACTCTTGTCTGTTGTGCACAGGTACCATCTTGATCACCTGTTCATCTGTGGTTCAACACTGTGGTTGCTTTCAGTGTGGAGCTGTTTACAGATGAAACAATCGTAAGTGTTTGGGAATACCTCTAGAGGAATGTGTTTCCTGGTGAAAAATGCCAAGTATTATGATGCTTATCATTGGCTGAATGCTTTTGAGAGGCTTTGCCACTCTTCAGTGATGTTCCCACTTCCTGTTCTTGGAAGCAATGGATAAGGATTCTTCTTGCTCAGTTCTTTTCACCTAAGCTGCCATAGCAGGTATTTAAAAGGCTCTCCGTGGGTTGAGTTGGATTGCCTCCCAGAGAGCACAGTAAGTGCATCCTGTGAGCTTCCTTCCCATCTGTAAGCTTTCTTTGGCCAGGTGATTATTAACATGCTCAAATTTTCAGGAATGTTTGTCTACTTTTGAGATTTTAGAACATGTTTACACGCTAGAAATGCCTAATAAGTGAAAAAAATACTGAATATTCAAGTATTTGATACAGAAGTTTCAATGTTGGCTTCAATGTTGGTGGGTTTTTTGTTTTTTATTTTTGTTTGTCTCTTTCAGGACATTGCAAGTCAGAAATGTCTTTATGTGGTGAATGATATTTATAGAAATTCATAGCTGATCAAAGCACAGGGGGTAATTGTCCATGACTACTCTCTTACAAATAGAGCATCTGTATCAACACTTCTGCTCACAAAGCTGAGGGGCTATCATGGCAGAGCAGGCAGGACAATTTTAAGAGCCATAGACAGGGAAGTCTGGAATGAAACACTGTCTTATGGTCTTTAATTTTATGTCATACATTGTGATAAGATATCTTAATATAACAAAAGTACAATGTATGAAATAAATTAAGATTTCACCATAAGGATAATGAAAATAACAATATACAATAAAAGAACTTCTGAAGGTATCACCATCCCTGATGTGAGAAAGCTGTACTAATCTATGGGCACAGAATACAAATTTGGAGGGAAATCTGATACTATGTCCATGATCATTGATTGCCACCCCCTCCATATGCCCCAAGGGTTCTATGTAGTATCTTTCAGTACTATGAAAGTGAGGCAGCATGGTATTTATTCTTAGAGAATAAGCTAAGAAAGTAAAAACCACAGGTCTTAAAATCTTCAGTGTACTATAACTATTTTTAATATGAGGTGGCTGAGTGAAAAAATTGCCTAAATATTAATTTCTAAGATTTATTGCTTACATCTTGATCCCTCAGGAGAAATGTTCAACTGGCTTGAGATGACAGGTCATGTTTCTGACTTGTAATGTCCTGAAAGTGAGAATAAATTTTTCTACTTAGCCATTTCTGTGTCTTTTTGAGATGTGTCTGTTTAGGTCTTTTGCCCATTTTAAAATCATATTTTTTTATGTTCAACTTTTTGATTTCTTTATATGTTCTGAATGTTAAGACCTTGCTGATAAATTCCTTGTAAACATTTCACATTCTGTACAGTATCTTTAAACTTCATGTTCTGTGCCAAATACTTTTGGTTTTATACAACTCAGTTCAAAGATTTAAATTTTTATTGCTTCATTGTGGAAAACAGCACTGTCTATACCAATATTTTAAAGTGATCTTCCATGTTTTCCTGTAGGACTTTAACAGATTCAAGTTTCTCTCTTTTTTGTTGTTGTTGTTGTTGTTTGGTTGGTTTTGTTTTTTGTTTTTGTTTGTTTGTTTGTTTATTTGTTTGTTTTTTGAGACAGGGTTTCTCTGTTGTAGGCTTGGCTGTTCTGGACTCGCATTGTAGACCAGTCTGGACTCGAACTTACCTGCCTCTGACTCCCAAGTGCTGGGATTAAAGGCATGTGTCACCACCATCTGGCTCTATTTTGACTTGATTTTTGTGTGCAGCAAAAGGAGATTATTTGGATTTCTTCTTCTCCATATACAATATCATTTACTGAAATAGTAAATAAATCCAAAAGGCATACAGAGCTGTAAAGGTTCAGATTAGTTAAAGAAATTCTACCATTGAGTGGAGAGTGAGATCTGACTCTCACACGAACTCTGGTGCCCCTTTTCTGACCACATCCCCTGGATGGGGAGGCCTGGCGACAATCAGAGGAAGGATAGCAAGTTATCCTTCTAAGAGCATATATGGGGGAGGAGGTCTCTCTCAATCATAGACATAGGGGAGAGGAGAAGGGGGGAAGTGGGAGGGAGGGAGGGAGGAATAGGAGGATACAAGGGAAGGTCTAACAATTTAGATGTAATATGAATAAATTAATAAAAAATGAAGAAATTCTGAGAGATGACAAAGCAGAACTTGAAACAAACTTCAGTGACCACACACCTCCTGCCTAACTCTCTTGGAGTCACATAGAATGTGGGAACAGGGCAGGGGATCCAGATTTCAGTCCACATTCCTATGGTCAGTGTGCAATGACATGTTGATATGGTTCTCTCTGTAATGACTCTGGTTGGCTGATCACTTTTACTGTGAAAGGCATCACACAATGCTCTTCCCTGCTTTATTTCCTCTAACACTCCCAACCCAATATGAGCTGGATAGCTTTAAACTACCTTCTGAGGAGAAAGCTGGGCTCTGCTAGCATCCATTGCCTGACTCGTTCCAGGATGTTCTTTGAGTGGCAGAGATTCCAGAAAGACACTTTGATTTGTTGCTTGTGTGCTTGTTAGTGTCTTCCTGACCAATGTGTAGCCCGCTTCTCCTGTCTTCATCAACAACTCAATAGGAGACATTTAGTCTAGTGTTTGTCAAGTATTGGATGCTCAATGCATTCAGCCTGAATGTTAAGCTGTACTTGAACCATCTAATTTTGTAGATGAAAAAAATTGAGTACCTCAACACATACACATACAATACTTTAAAAAATATGGTGGTAGGTGGTGTTCTCTGATAACGTTTATTAAATTTTTGCTTGGCAAAGGCTTTAGACAGAGCTTTTGTATATTTACATATTTGGTCATGCAAGAGATTGAACCCAAGGCCTTGCACATGCCAGGTAGGACTCTGCCACTAACACATCACCACCAAAACCTACAGTAACTACATTTATTTCTTACAAAGACTCCACGGCAGGCATATCATTTTACTCATCTGATGAGGAAGGAAATGCACAGAGGAGAGACTGAAATAAGTGGATAAGATTTTAAAGTAAGCCTGCTGGATTCTGAAATCTGTGGACCATTCTTTGTTGACCTGAAGAAAATTTCCAAAGAAAGCTTCACATAAATCACACACAACCTGTAAGCTCTGAAGAACTGCAGGGATGAGTGCAGACAGAGACTCAAGGGGAACAAGACAAGACACATTTGATTACAGATGGAGCAAACAAAAACAGTTCATAGTCTTCAACATCATCAGTAAATATTTTAAAAGCTAAGAGCAAGACACTCATGTGGGCTGAGCTGTCACTAGCTTTTGCCTGTAGATGCAATGTGACTGAAAGGAAGAAGTGAGCCAACCAAGAAACTGCATGCAGCATTGGGAAAACAAGAGAGAGAGAGCTTAAGTGCAGAAATTACTTTAATAAATGGGACTCTACCCCTGCTGGAAAGCACAGGGCTCTTTGTGTTGAGCCACTGAATAATCACAGGACCTCGAGACTCTCAAGTTAGGTTGGGAGAATGAGCCTAGTTGTCAGCTTTATGTAGAAGGTGCATGAGGCAAACGCAAAGATAAAATAATAGGCTTGTCTTTTTCTGGAAGGTGTCTCAGTGAGATTTGCCTTAAGCATTTATATCCCATACACATGGG
The DNA here is from genome assembly GCA_907169655.1 of Acomys percivali. Taxonomy (NCBI): domain Eukaryota; kingdom Metazoa; phylum Chordata; class Mammalia; order Rodentia; family Muridae; genus Acomys; species Acomys percivali. The sequence goes on from OU015749.1 coordinate 71,264,950, forward strand.
ATTATTGTCTTTATGATTTCCTTTAAATTGACTTCTCATTTCACTGTTTTATATTTTTCATGCGGTTTTTGTGGGACATTCTACATGTGCATGAACCTGTTTTGGTAGAGAGCAGGAAGTTTTCCTCAATCTCAAAGGAGTCTGTGATAAAAACCAGGTTGAGTACCTCCATCAAACCTTTTATGCTATAGGTAAGCAGTCTGGAGAAGGAAAGCCCAGTGCATTTCTATTCCAAATTTAGGACATAATTCATAACAGTAACTCTGACTCCAGAAGTAACCGTAAATGTGATCTCTTGAGAAAATTTTCAATCAAAAGTATGATACAAGTTTTATAATGTCCATGAATAAGTCCTTGAGCCCATCCCTGTTGTTTGGGTGGACCTGCCAAGCCAAAGCATGTACAGGATGGCTTCTGTCTTTCTCATGTGAGGAGAGGAGTGTGCGTGGTGGCCAGGGCAGTGGTGCTGGGGTCTGATGCATAACATGCAGAAGCGCTTCAGTGACCACACCAAGAGGGAACTGCCTGGACAGGCTCTGTCTGTTTCCCTACCATTCAGAAGCTTCACGCTTGTCATATAATCCCACTTACATCCTTAGTTGAGGCTCAGAGTTCATCTGTATTTTTACCTCTCCCTGGAGGGTTGAGCAATCCCACTCTCAGTGTGGAATATGTTACCGACCGACTTCAGAAGCAACTGTGATACTGCATGTGACACTGTAGACCGTCTTACCCTCCTCCCTTCCAAGTTCGTCTCCTCAGCTGTAATTTTTTTCTTTACATCCACTCCTGCTCTTCTATATCATATCCATAATAGACTGCTTGGTGTCAGAGCCATCTCTTTTTCCATCCCCATGAGACTTTACAACAGAACTTCTCTCATTTGGCAAAGTCCTTCCTAATTTCTACTCTAATATCTGATAGACTCTTTTTCATTGTCTAGTTGTTGTTCCTAGAGTCGGGCTTGAGTGATACTCCCTGCAGCTGACTTCATATCTTTTCATTCACGTAATTGCTACTCCTCTATATTAATGTATCCCTGAAGTTCCTGATGTATTGGTAGAAATGTTGTTCTTAAGAAAACCTCTTTTCCAGGGAGCTCTGCACCTGTGCATGCATGTTTTTATATTTTATGCTGAAGACATCTCCCCCTTTTAGGCTCTTGAAGATTTGATAACTCCTTTCTCAACTTAAACATGTTTCTTCATCCCTCCCCTCAACTCCCTGCAAACTTTTGGCTTAGCCCTAATGAGAAATAGACCTCTTAAAGAGGAAGAAAGGAAAGGCAAATACAATGAAAGTAGGGAAATGCTTTCAAAGCAATTTGCCCAGATTCCAAGCCTTCCCACTGAGAAGCTTCTAAAATGGAAATAGAATTGGATATAGCCCCAAATGGAAGCTGTCAGTAAAAACAAAACAAAACAAGAATGTCCCCAACAGCTGAGGTGGCATTGAATTATCTCCTTGCAGTTTCCCCAGGGCTTTAAAAGGAATAATAGTTTATTTGACATTAACTTGCAGGTGGAACCCACCTCCATTTCCTAATGTAGAGCAAGAGGACAAATATTTAGAAAGAATTTACGTGTTCATTTACTCCTTGATAAATATCAATATAGATTCGCTTTCTTCATTGCTTCCTGAAAATGTGTGTGGGATTTCTGTGCATGTGTTGTCCTTTCAGCCTGTTGTCTATATAAATATCTAACTCTAGTAGGGACCAGGAGTAAATTATTGCTCTTCTGAAACACGTAAGTTCACAGAGATTGATTCCAAGCAAAATTATGAATTTTTGATATTGACACTTGGGATGAATTTTAGTCTGTTTTAAATTCTGCTGACCTGATTAGAAAGCTTGACCATGGCTAAGCTCTTTAATATTGAAGAGATGCATTTATTCATGTAGCACATTCCTAGAGGACAGCCATGCCACTGAGACACACAAGTCACACTTCCATTAGCATCAGCTCGATTTCACTTAATTGATTTCTAAGTATGGCTGTGGGGAGTGAGTTAACAATACCAAGGTAGTCAGTAAGAATGCCACTGTGCTTCTCTGTGCTAACTGAGCTTTATTTGAATTCCTTGCTTTCATCTTTCTTACTTACCAACTCAAGAGAGTGGTGCAGGTTCTTAAGACATTTTCTCCTATTTAACCTAGAGCTGATGTTTTTTTTTTTCAGTCTGGGGTGACCTTCCATTGATTCCTTTCTGTTTTACAGCGATGGTGTCCTACAGAATGCTTGCTTTGTTGTTTTGTTTCACCTTAATATTGTCTAGAAGCCTTTTGTTTGTTTGTTTGGTTTTGGTTGTTTTTTCTTATCACAATCATCTCAGAACAAGACAGGTTCTGGATCCCAGCCTCTTCCTAGGCCACACTATAGGCAGCAGGACACTCTCTTGGTAGGCAGGTAAAATATGAGAACACTGAATATTGCTCAGAACCCTGGAGCTAATTTACCTGAAACATTTTTGAAGGTTTAAGTAGATGTTGCCAAGTGAAAGAGGAAGTCACAGGTAGGAATTTCAGTTGAGCTTCAGGCTGAAGCATGTAAAAAAGATTGTGAGAAATGGCAGGGGATTACCTTCTTATCTGAATCACTTCTATCAGTTTTCATCTTACTTTTAGGAGTTAGCATGTCATCTATGCATTTGAGTTCCTGTAGTCTACAGTCACGTTGTGTGAAAATCTGACCCAGAGCCTCTTGGCTGTGATAAAGTCTTCTATGTATGGACTAGGTGACTTTGCACATACAGTTTAGTTTCTGAAATACTCTGTTTGTAACAGGAGAAGTCATGTTTATCTAGAAATAGCAGAAGTGGAAAAGTATGAAAAGGCTGCCATGATGCAGGGCTAATAGAAATCACTCAGTTACTTAACATTAAACATAATTGCTACTGTTTGAGCCATGTTCTTGATGAGACAGGCCTGGTGCCAGATTCTTTTACCCAAGAAAGTTTCTATAGTAACAACAAGCCAAGGACCAATGAACCAGAAAGAGACAGCCATTCTGAATGCTAAGTGTATTCTTGTCAACTAGAATAGCAGGTGCACAGATCTGGGTCTAGAAAAAGAGAGAATGCCATATGGGCGGAGCATGCCAAAGGAAGATGAGAGGGTAAAGTAAGTTGCTGAGAAATAATTAAAGCAGATCGACTACACAATTTAAGCTACAGTGAAAAAAGAATTTAAAAATTTATTGTTTTCTGTAGCTGAGAATAATCCAAGTTGCGGTAATGACATGCAGAAAGCAGAATTGAGGTCATCTCATAGACTACAAAAATTGATCATTAAGAACTGAGAATTCATGGTCCTAGTCAGGAAGGACTTCATCACCCTCAAAAAGAACAACCCCAGCTCCAGGATACTGCGTGCAGAGGAGGGTGGTTCACATCTCTTTGTTTTTAGGGCAATCATGGCACTTCTGAAGTCACAGACACTCAGCTTCCTAGTGAGTTTTGACTCATATACTAACCAGTGTTCTCTGTTCTCCTAAAAACACCTTGACCATAGTTTGCACATTTGCTGTTGTTTTCTCGCTTCCTCCACAGAGACCAGGAAGTAACTCATTTAGATGCAAAGTTTTCAACCATGTCTTTTAGTTAATGAACTATAAAAGTGTAGCACAGCCATGTAAGCCACAGGCGTGCTCTGGAACGCTCTGGGGTGACCTTGATGCGATCTTCCTTGGATACTGTACTTACTATCACACTTTTGTTTTAATTTCCTAAGTCACCTCCCCTGAGAAGTTCTCACCGACTGCATGTGTGCATAGGACATGATTTCAAAAGCTTGGTTCTGAAAGTAATGTTGTGATTCATTTGTGATATTTGTTTGAGTCTGGCTTGCCAGTTGTATTTCAGGCTCTATGAAGGCAACCCTGCATGTACTCTGGATCTTTATTGCCTCCCTCAACTCTAACGTGGGAAGACCCAGGATAAGTATCAACAGCGTGAGTGACTAAATGAATTAATAAATTGGTAGTCATTACTAAATTTTCTCAAGAGAATATATTGCTTTAAATATTTTGTGCCTTCATTTAAAGGTCTAGGTAAAGTGAACTATGAAGAGAGTTGTTCTCAGGTAAAAAGCATTGTGCCTTAATCACTCCCTCAAGATACAATGAAGAAAAAAAAAAAAAGAACTGTTAATTTAAAATTTTCTTTTGATTAATGAATTTATCTTCCTTTCTGCAGTGTTTTAATTAAAATATTTTGGAATTATAAGTTGAAGCTGTGCCTAAAAATGGCACTTTGATAGTATTAAAAGTGACATGAATTTACATGATAGAACAGTTTGGAAATTGTGCATGGAGCCACAAAACAAAAAGCTGGGAAATTAAGACACTTGGGGTCTAAGTATTTTCTGCCCCATTGGCAGTGAGCCATTAAGCAAGTCATTTCACTTAAAAGCAGTTTCTCTCATCTATAAAATTAGGACATTAGTCTAGTAGGCTTCTAATGTCTATTTCAATTATTATCATAGCCTCCTACAATTCCAGGAAAAAGAAAGATCTTTTTCTTAATCTAAATATCTGAGCAAACATGGGATAAATCAGGTAAGCCAGTTTTCTAGTCAGAACTCTAGTGCACACAAACTGAATTCATGAACACAAAGCTAGTTAATGCCTTCATTTTAATGTCTAAACTCTGGTTTAGTTGTGACAAACTCAACAATAGGAGGACACTGGTTTGTTTGTTTTTTAAAATTCATTTTGAAGTTCATTGTATCTGTTTAATTTAATTCTGGAGAAAACATGAATTAAATTTAAAATTGTTCTTGGAATAATTTCATGACTCAGTGACAGCTTATGTAAGAACTGACTTATCTGGAAGCCAGATCTGGTTGGGGTTAGGACAATCATTATTTGAGGAGTATCAAACAAAAGGGAGAACCTTTTCTACTTTGTGAGGAATAACATATTACCTTATAGTGAGAGTTCCTTTAGAACTTAAATCAATAATTATGTTTGATGGAATATGCACATACATTCAGGTATCAAACATCTATTGAAATATTATTGTAACTACTGTATGGCCTGATTCTGGGATCAGATCCTTAATTGGTTCTTAGTTTCCATCAGTTTTGCAACATTAAATCCCAGTTAAATAAAAGTAAACATTTTTCACTCCCATCCATTGATGCTACCAAACAATATATAGTATTTTATAATTAAAAGGAGTAAGGAACACATAAATATTACTTTTGATTTGTTAGGCAGTGAATTAAGACTTTAAATAGATACAAAAGAATATAGGTGGTGATTTCAGGGCCAGCAATTGCCATGGTAACAAGTAAAGGCGTCACTGTTTATGAGATGGTGTGATATGTTGACACACACTTCAGTGTGAAGGCTCAGGGATTCTGTAATCTTCATAGACCCCCCTTACTTCCTATCTCTAGTGCATGACGTGCTCCTGTACGACTCAACCTTCTGTTTTACGGTTATGAATATGTGTAATATTTCCTATATCATAGCACTGCTATGAGCATTTATTGAAGTGAATGAAAGACACCTTACAGCACGCCAAGCCTCCAGTAAACAAAGCAATGTTGTTTACCATTCACAGTGGAACACTAGAATCTCAGAACTTCATGCTCTGTTCATTCACTTAGTGTGTTTTAGCCACGTGCTCTCGGACACATATGGCAAGACTAAAAGAGCCTGAGATCTGCTTTAATATTGAGACAGCAACACTGTTATTATAATCATCATCCTCTAATCCTTGGGTACTTCTCTGTTAATATTCATAGTATTGTTTAGCTCTAACGAATGAGACTCAAGCTTCAGATTTCTTTATAAGGCTCCTCCTGCTATTTAGCAAGCCCAGAGGCTCACCACCACACTTTAACCTGCCTTCCATTCATTTTCTTAAACTTCCATTATGGTCACATCATTGCTTGGCTGAAGCTCATGAGCAAGAAACAGATTCACTAGGGACTGCATGAAAACATAAAATTGAATATCTTTGCAAGATTCTAAACGTTAGAACCTTATTTTCATGTGTAATAACTTACTTGGTTCTTAAAATGTGGCAGGTTAGAGGTTATCAGTCATATGATAAGATACTGAGAAATGTAATGTAGCTTGAGCAAACAAGCAAATAAGAACTCAGCCAAGAATCATTTGGCTTAATTCAATGCTCATGCTAGTATTAAATGTTGTATTAAAAATATATTAAGTGACCAGTTGTTAAATTACCATTAACTTTTAAAACAAAAGTCTTATCAATTTTATTCAGTATTTCTTTTAGTGTTATCATTTGTGATATCAAAAACAGGGATAGGGAAACCACTGTTTGAGATTAGAGACCTTTCTATGCTTATTTTTTTTATATGATGCCCTTGTGTTTTATCTATAACTGAAACATGGATTTTTCCATTCAGTGCCTTAGGCATTTATAAGTATAATACGATGTGTGGACTGTTAAATAGAAAAAAAAAGTAAGCTTGTATTTTGTTGAGAGGACACATAGCAAATGGCAATTAGGAAAGATAACTAAAAGTCAAACAAGGAATAACAAGTACAGATCACTTCGAAATGTACAATCTTAATTAGCAACATTTTTGTTGGATGCTCAGATAAATCCCCTTTTCAAATTATTTTGTTTTGTGCAAATTGATGGCAGTGTTGGATAGAGAACCATAGAGATGAAATTGTAAGGCTCTGGATTTAAAGTTTAATGAGGGTAAATGGAGAGGCAAGGGGATGAGGAGACAGTCTTGGAAGGTAAACTTATTGTACACAGAGATGCTTCCAAACTCAGGGTTTTCCTTGGGGTTGCTAACTTGAGTCTATAATGTCATTTTGACATTAGTAAATTAGGACATTTTCCCAAACATGTTAATTCATCAACAAATGAGAATGTCTCACATACATATCTATGTATATGTATATATGTGTCTGTATGTAGTAAGAATATAAATGTATATATATGTATGTGTTTGTTTGTGTGTGTGTGTAATTTTAAAACTCTAAAGCAAAGTACATACAAGGCTCTTTGCAATGTTTAGTGAAAAGTCATAGGCTGTAAGATTATGGCTATTCACTTACAGAAGACACAAGGGAAAGTGGAAGGTCCTATAGAGGCCAGATCTTCCAGTGAGAAAAGAGGAAATCAAACGAAGTGTAACAGTGACTGGGAAAGGCCAAAGGGTTCTAGGGTTAAGAAGTAAGAAAATTAACTGAAAAAGAAACAAAGCCAGGAAATATGGAAATGATTTGCAAGGTGCTAGGAGCAGGAGCTTAGGAATGCTCCTATTAAAAGTAAATTCTGATGGAAAACAGTGTAGTGTCAAATACAATTGTTTACTTTGAAGAAATATTTTCTGAGTCAGAGCCACAAACAACAATGCCCAGGGAAATGCACTTCGCAGCAAATATTCTCATAAGTCCACACAGATCACCTATATCAGTGTACATGTCCCCTTTCTTGCCATTTACAAAAGACTGATAGAGACCACAGCATATATAGTGAATATGGGCAATACTAAGTAGTCCCATATAAATAATTACAAATACAACAAAACAGATCATCTTTGAAACGTGTATTTTTTATCTTATCAGTAGTTATATCTGTGAGAGTCTTCAAGATTGCTATAATAACAGCTGTGTCTAAATATCTCTAAGACAGAACTATATTTGTTGTTTTCAACCTATTAAAACAACTTAGTACAGACATTTTGAGCTGTTTTTATTACTCCATGTTCTACAATGTTTTGTTTTTATGTTTTTAATTTAAAATTTTAAGAGAAAGGCAAGTGATAAATAATATAATTGACTATCTCAAAAATAAAGGAAAATTTAAGATAGCATGATACAGAGATAGCATTTTCATACCTACATAGAGTTCCGTTTGTTCTGATGTATGAATACTATCCCACCATCTTGTCCCTCCCTCTTGCTAACGCTCTTCCTGCCTTTATGTTATAGGTGTTCCTCTTACTTCTGCCTTTTAATCCATCTGCTTAAGATCTCTGTCTCCTTTCACACATTCAGATCCGTTTCTGAGGCAGTGTGAGGCATGAACACAATGAATTGGGCCTTTTTTGTATGCCTTTTGCTACCCAGTGTGAGACTAAAACTTCAACATTCTAGATGAGAGTTGAGTTCTCAGGCATGCTGGTATGCACAGCTAGCTAAGGACCATCTGCCTTTCTTCTCTGATGAAATGTGAAAAGTACTTAGTGGCCTGGATGAGACAATTGCCAGGAAATAGGTATCCTACCCAGATACTATGTCACAATCAGACAGAATAGGTGAAAAGATCTTGCCTATTAGTGGACATCAAATAGAATAGTATGCTGGAGTTCTATTCTCTACCTGATCTTGGTAATGGATTTTCTTAAGGGATAATAATAAGGCTAACTTTGCTGTAAGTCAGATAGAAACAGTACCGTGAATGGATGCTCAATATTAGACAATGTCTTAGGCCTAAGGGCAATGCAGCAAAATAAATGGATTTTTGAAAATTAAAGAATAGTAGTTTCTGTTAGTGAATAGTTGAAACTTTCCATGCCTTATAACAAAAAGAATCAGATACAATGATTGAACATTACTAGTTTGTCCTGTTTAATGAGTAGACAATTGGCATTAGCATAAGGAGAAGGGACTGGCTGTTTTATCACTGAGCCAGGATCTTTGAATGCTGTAGCATATCCGGGCTCCTTTTCATATCTTTGTCTTTTTGAGATTACTAAAGACTCACCTGACCTACAGTCTCATTGTCTAGATACTGTAGATGATAAAACTGAGAGTCAGAAAGTAAGTACTGCTGAGGCAGCTAGAATAGGAAGTTTGTCTCCTGGGTATGAGTTTTATCTTCCTCAAACACAGATGGTATCACCTCCTAGCTTCACTTTTCCCCCTGCCTGACTCTGCAGGAAATATGCAAATTCAATGCTGAAATCAATTATTTAGAAACAAAGAGAACAATTGAATGAATCAACAAAACCAGGAGCTGGTTCTTTGAGAAAATCAACAAGATAGACAAACCCTTAGCTGAACTAACTAAAAGGCAGAGAGACATTATTCAAATCAACAAAATCAGAAGTGAAAAGGGAGACATAACAACAGACACTGAAGAAATAAAAAGAATCATTACATCTTACTTCAAAAGCCTATACGCCACAAAATTTGAAAATCTAAATGAAGTGGACAGTTTTCCTGATGGATTCCATTTGCAAAAGTTGGATCAAGATGAGGTAAACGAATTAAATAGTCCTATTACTCCTATAGAAATAGAATCAGTCATCAAAATTCTCCCAATCAAAAAAGCCCAGGACCAGATGGTTTCAGTCCTTCAGAGAAGAGCTAATACCAATACTCTTCAAACTATTACTCCACAAAGAAGAAATGGAAGGAACATTACCAACTCAATCTATGATGCCACAGTCACCTTGATACATAAACCTCACAAAGACCCAACAAAGAAAGAGAACTTCAGACCAATTTCTCTTATAAACATTGATGCAAAAAATGCTAAATAGAATAATCACAAACTGAGTCCAAGAACACATCAAAGATGTCATCGACCATGACCAAGTAGGCTTCATCCCAGGCATGCAGGGATGGTTCAATATACAGAAATTCATCAATGTAATCCACCACATAAAAGAACTGAAAGAAAAAAACACATGATCATCTCCATAGATGCCAAAAAACATTTGACAAAATCCAAAACACTTCCATGTTTAAAGTCTTGGAGAGATCAGGGATTCAAGGCACATACCTAAACATAATAAAGGCTATATCCAGCAAGACAATAGCCAACATCAAATTAAATGGAGAGAAACTCAAGGAAATTCCACTAAAATCATGGACTAGACAAGGCTGCCCACTCTCTCCATATCTCTTCAATACAGTACTTGCAATTCTAGCTAGAGCAATAAAAAAACAAAAAGGAGATCAAGGGAATCCACATCAGAAAGGAAGACGTCAAAGTATTGATATTCACAGATATTATGATAGTGCACATAAATGATCCCAAAAATTCTATCAAGAGACTCCCCCAGCTGATAAACACCTTCAGAAAAGTGACTGGATACAAAATCAACTTTAAGAAGTCAGGAGTCCTCCTGTATACAAATGATAATCATGCTGACTAAGAAATTAGGGAAGCTACACCCTTCACAATAACTAGAAGTAATATAAAGAGTCTATGTGTAACTCTAACCAAGCAAGTGAAAGACTTGTGTGAAAAAAAAACTTCAGGAATCCAAGATGGCAGCGAGCAGTGTGGACTGTGTTTGGAAGCTCCAGTGAACAATTCAGGGAATTGCACAGATTTCTGAGCCAGGAACACCAAGGTCCCGACACCACGGCAGCAGGAGTGCTCCACAGTTCAGAAGGACCAGGGTGCGGAGGACCTGTGTGCCTCTGCACACGGGAGGAGTGAGGATTTTCTCGGATCAGAGTAGCAGCGGCACAAGCAACACCGGCGGCACCAGCGGCAGCGACTGAGGTTTGCAGCTCAGAGCCTTCGGGTGGAGGCGGTTAGTGTGGTGGCTGGTGGGAGTTGCTGTGGGAGAGGGGACACTGGACAGGATTTGGGTCGCGTGGTGCCTTGTGACCCAAACTGGACTCGGCAGACAGTTCAGCCCCAGAGTCCCAGATACAGCTCACTGCACAGTGCCGTGGAGACGCTGGCTCAGCACAGCAGGCAATTCTGCCCAAGGCAACAGCTTAGCATAGCCACAGCTCCCCTGCTGTGACACAGGCTGGGCTGAGTGCTCAGTTCCACCCTAGGCAGCAGATCAGCACAGCCACAGTTCACCTGCTGTGACGCAGGCTGGGCAGAGCACTCAGGTCCACCGAAGGCGCCAGCTTAGCGCAGCTGCAGTTCACCTGGTGTGATGCAGGCTGGGTGGAGCGCTGAGTCCCACTGAAGTTGTCAGCTTAACACAGCCGCAGTTCACCTGCTGTGACGCAGGCTGGGCGGAGAGCTCAGTCCCACCGGAGGTGCTAGCTCACATCAACGAGCAGTTCTGCCCAAGACACTAGCTCACCTCAGCAGGCAGTGTTGGGGCACTGACGCAGGCTGCGGTCAACATGCAGATTCAGCCCAGAGGCCCTAGCTGGACTTGCCGGGCAGATTAGGCCCAGAGATTCTTCCTGAGCAGTGCACACAGGCTCGGTGGCCCCAAGACTCTGGCTGGACTATCCACGCAGTATAGGCCTGGAGTCCCGGGCTGAATTCAGCTTGCAGTGTGGGTCCATAGTCCCTGGCTGAGATCGGTGCACAATTCTGCCCTGGAGATTCGGGTGGAGCTTGGCGTGCAGTTTAGGGCCAGAGTCCCTAACCGTGCTTGGTAGACAGATTGGGCCTAGAGACTCTAGTGGAGCTTTTGGCACAGTCCTGGCTCTTAAGACTCTGGTTGAGCACAGTGTGCAGTTTGAATCCAGAATTCCTGGCGGAGCTGGGCGGATGGTTTGGGCCCTGAGTCAATAACTGACCACAGCACGAAGTTTGGCCAAACGCCCCTAGCTGAGCTTGGTGTGCAGTCCCAGCCCGAAAATTCTGGCTGGACCCTGTGTGCCTTTTGAGCCCAGAATTCCTAGCTGAGCTTGGCCGACGGTTCAGGCCCTGAGATTCTAGCTGAGCTCGGAGGGTGGTTTGGGCCCAGTGTCCCTGGCTGGACTTGGCAGGGAACCCAGAAGGCTGTGGATACGTTGGCCTGACCCAACGCTCATCCAGAGACGCAGAACGATTGCAGGACCCACAGCACAGGGGAGCTGAGGATCACTGGCTGTGAGAGCCCAAAACGACAGGGCTAACCTCCTGCCATCCACACCAGTGAAGCATCAGAGCTTCCAGCCTACGGAAATAATGAGAAAACAAGTGAATCTATCATCAGACTCCCTCCATCCAACTCAGAAAGCTACCCAACAAAAACAAAGCCGGCAAGATGTCTAAAGGGCAGCGTAAAAGCATACGCAAAAAACCCCAAAACAACATGGCATCTCCAGTTTCCAGCTATCCCAAAGAAAACAACCCAGAGAGCTCAAAAACAACGGAAGTACAAGAAAATGACCTCAAATCCTTAATAAGGAGTGTATTAAAGGAGGAAACAAATAAAATTCGTAATCAAATACAGGAAGACGCAGCCAAAAAGGTGAGAGACTTAAAGAAGCACATAGAGTGGAACTGGAAAAATATCAGGAAAATGCGAACAACCATATAAAAGAAATAAATAAAACGGTTCAAGCTCTGAAGACCTATAAAGAGGCAATGGAAGAAACTCAGGAATATACAAAAAATCAGGTGAAAGAAATAAAAAAATCATTTCAAGATCTGAAGACAAAAATGGATTCAATGATAAACACACAGACAGAAGAAAAACGAGAATGTGAGACCTCAGAGAAGAAGGCAAGCAACACAGAGGTGAGCTTTTCTAACAGAATTCAAGAGACAGAAGAACGAATCTCAGGTCTAGAAGATACAATCACAGATCTTGAAGCAACCATTAAAGAAAATGCCAAATCTGGGAAACACCTGACACAAAACATCCAAGAAATTCAGGACACCATGAAAAGAAGAAATCTGAGGATAATAGGCATTGAAGAAAGAGAAGATATCAGACTCCAAGGCCCAGAAACTATTCTCAACAAAATCATAGAAGAAAATTTCCCCAACCTAAAGAAAGAGATACCTATAAACATACAAGAGGCCTACAGAACACCAAATAGAATTGACCAGAAAAGGAAAACTGCCCGTCACATAATAATCAAAACACAAAACATACAGAACAAAGAAAAAATATTAAAAGCTGCAAGGGAAAAGGGCCAAATAACATTCAATGGCAAACCTATCAGAATTACACCAGACTTCTCAGCAGAGACCATAAAAGCCAGAAGAGCCTGGACAGAGATCCTGCAAACCCTGAGAGACCACAGATGCCAGGCCAGACTACTTTACCCAGCAAAACTATCAATAATCATTGATGGAGAAAACAAAATATTCCATGACAAAAACAAATTCAAACAGTACCTATCCACAAATCTAGCTTTACAGAAGGTACTAGAAGGAAAACTCCATCCCAAAGGGTCAAGCTACAACCAAAACTACTCAGGAAATAGGTAACTATACCATGACAAAAACACAGCTACACAAACACTCGATTGGAAACAACATCAAAATTAAGACTCTTAACAGTCACTGGTCGTTAATATCTCTCAACATCAATGGTCTCAATTCTCCAATAAAAAGACACAGACTAACTGAATGGGTGCATAAACAAGACCCAACATTCTTCTGCATTCAAGAAACCCATCTCACCTATAACGATAGGCATTACCTCAGGGTAAAAGGTTGGAAAAAATATTCCAAGCAAATGGTCACAAGAAGCAAGCAGGCATAGCCATTTTAATATCAAACAAGACTGACTTTCAACCAAACTTAATTAAAAGGGATGCAGAAGGACACTTCATACTCATCAAAGGTAAAGTCAACCAAGATGACATCACAATTCTGAACATCTATGCTCCCAATATAAGGGCACCCACATTTGTAAAAGATCTGCTAAGAAAACTTAAACCTCACATCGATCTCTACACAATAATAGTGGGAGACTTCAACACCCCACTCTCACTGAAGGATAAGTCATTGAAACAGAAACTAAGCTGAGAAATAACACCATTAATCAATGCCATGCATCAAATGGATCTAACAGATATCTATAGAACCTTTCACCCAAAAAAGAAAGAATATACCTTCTTCTCTGCACCCCATGGAACCTTCTCCAAAATTGATCACATCGTAGGTCGCAAAGCAGGCCTCAACAGATACAAGAGGATTGAAATAATACCTTGTATCCTATCAGATCACCATGCTCTTAGGCTGCAATTCAACAACAACAGTAACAACAAAAAGCCTACACGTACATGGAAACTAAACAACTCTCTGCTAAATGATACATGGGTCAGGGAAGAAATTAAGAAAGAAATCAAGAAAGTTCTGAAATTCAATGAAAATGAGGGAACAACATACCCAAATTTGTGGGATACATTGAAAGCACTGCTAAGAGCAAAATTCATAGCACTAAGTGCCTTTAAAAAGAAATTGGAAACATCACACATAAGCAACTTAACAAAACAGCTGGAATCCCTAGAAAAAAAAAAGAAGCAGAAACACCAAAAAGGAGTAGATGTCTGGAAATAATCAAACTCAGGGCTGAAATTAACAAATTAGAAACTAAGAAAACAGTCCAAAGAATCAACAAAACAAAGGGCTGGTTCTTTGAGAAAATAAACAAGATAGACAGACCGTTAGCCAAACTAACTAAAAGGCAGAGAGGCAGTATTGAAATCAACAAAATCAGAAATGAAAAGGGAGACATAACAACAGACACTGAAGAAATACAAAGAATCATAAGATCCTACTTTGAAGGCATATATGCCACAAAATTTGAAAATCTAAGGGAAATGGACGATTTTCTTGATCAATTTCACTTGCCAAAGTTGAGTGAAGAACAGATAAACAAGCTAAATAGTCCCATTTCTCCTACAGAAATAGAAGTAATCATTGATAGTCTCCTAAACAAAAAAAGGCCAGGGACAGATGGTTTCAGTGCAGAATTCTACCAGACCTTCAAAGGCGATCTAATACCGATACTCTTCAAGCTACTCTAAAACATAGAATTGGATGGAACATTACCAAATTCATTCTATGAGGCCATAGTCACATTGATACCTAAACCTCACAAAGACTCAACAAAGAAAGAGAATTTCAGACCAATTTCTCTTATGAACATCGATGTAAAAATACTAAATAAAATTCTTGCAAAACGAATACAAGAACACATAAAGGATATCATTCATCATGACCAAGTAGGCTTCATTCCAGGCATGCAGGGATGGCTTACTATACAGAAATCCATCAATGTAATCCACCATATAAACAAACTGAAAATAAAAAACCACATGATCATCTCTTTAGATGCAGAGAAAGCATTTGATAAAATCCAACACCCATTCTTGTTTAAAGTTTTAGAGAGATCAGGGATACAAGGCACTTTCCTCAATATAAGAAAGGCTATATACAGCAAGCCAATAGCCAAAATCAAAGTAAGTGGTGAGATACTCAAAGAAATTCCTCTAAAATCGGGAACAAGGCAAGGCTGCCCATTCTCTCCATATCTCTTCAATATAGTACTCGAAGTTCTAGCTAGAGCAATAAGACAACAAAAGGAGATCAAGGTTATCCAAATGGGAAAGAAGGAAGTCAAACTATCCCTATTTGCAGATGATATGATAGTATACATAAGTGATCCTCAAAATTCCACCAGAGAACTCCTACAGCTGATAAACACTTTCAGCAATTTGGCTGGATACAAAATTAACTTTAAAAAGTCTGTAGCCTTCCTATACACAAATGACAAGCTTGCAGAGGAAGAAATTAGGAAAGCCATACCCTTCACATTAGCCACAAGCAATATAAAATATCTAGGAGTTACTCTAACTAAGCAAGTGAAGGACTTTTTTGAAAAAAATTTCCAAACTCCGAAGAAGGAGATTGAAGATGACATGAGAAGATGGAAGGATCTTCCTTGCTCATGGATAGGGAGAATTAACATAGTAAAAATGGCCATCCTACCAAAAGCAATCTACAGATTCAATGCAATCCCTATCAAAATACCTACACAATTTTTTAAAGACATTGAAAGTTCAATTCTGAACTTCATATGGAAAAACAAAAAACCCAGAATAGCTAAAACGATCTTGTACAATAAAAGGTACTCAAATTGTACTATAAAGCAATAGTAATTAAAACAGCATGGTACTGGCACATCAACAGGCTGGTTGATCAGTGGAATTGAATCGAAGACCTAGATATGAATCCACACACATATGGTCACTTGATTTTTGACAAAGAAGCCAAATCCATTCAATGGAAAAAGGATAGCATCTTCAACAAATGGTGCTGGTCTAACTGGATGTCTATGTGTAAAAAAATGCAACTGGACCCATATTTGTCACCTTGCACAAAACTCAAATCCAAGTGGATTAAAGACCTCAACATAAAACCAGAGACCCTAAGTCAGTTAGAAGAAAGAGTGGGGAAGAGCCTGGAACATATTGGCACAGGAGACAACTTCCTGAACGTAACACCAACAGCCCAGGCCTTAATGTCAACAATTAATAAATGGGACCTCATGAGGCTTGGAAGCTTCTGTAAGGCTGGAGACACTGTCAAGAGAACAAAGCGACAGCCTACAGACTGGGAAAAGATCTTCACCAACCCTACATCTGACAAAGGTCTAATATCCAAAATATATAAAGAACTCAAGAAACTAAAGACCACCAAACCAAGTATCCCAATTGAGAAATGGGGCTTGGAACTAAACAGAGAATTCTCAACAGAAGAATATCAAATGGCTGAGAAACACTTAAAGAAATGCTCAACCTCTTTAGTCATCAGGGAAATGCAAATCAAAACAACTCTGAGATTCCATCTTACACCCATCAGAATGGCTAAGATCAAAAACTCAAGCGACACCACATGCTGGCGAGGATGTGGGGCGAGAGGAACACTCCTTCTTTGCTGGTGGGAATGCAAACTAGTACAACCACTTTGGAAATCGATCTGGTGCTATCTCAGAAATCTGGGAATAGGGCTTCCTCAAGTCCCAGCTATTCCATTCCTTGGGATAAACCCAGAAGATGCACCAGCATACAACAGGAAAATTGCTCAACCATGTTCATAGTAGCCTTATTCATAATAGCTAGATCATGGAAACAGCCTAAATGTCCCTCAGTAGAAGAATGGATAAAGAAACTGTGGTACATATACACTATGGAATACTACTCAGCTATTAAAAACAAGGAATTCCCGAAATTTGTGGATAAATGGATTGAGCTAGAAATGATCATAATGAGTGAGTTAACCCAGAAGCAGAAAGACTCAAATGGTATATACTCACTTATATCTGCATACTAGCCCAACAGGCATGTCCCACGAAAGCCTTCCCTTACCAGGAAACTGGGACAGAGGGGAGGACACCCTATTGGGACTCTAGATTAGAGAACCATGTGAGATTAGCAATGTAGAAGGATCCAATGGGTCCTAGAAACCTACAAGTAGAACATTATGATAGGCAGATTTGGGCCAAGGGTTCCCGCTCAAACTAAGGCACTAGCCAAGGACAATACAGGCAGTAAAACGTAAGCCGTTACCCAGATCTAGCCAATGGACAGGACAGTCTCCACACTTGAGTGGAGAGTGGGATATGACTTTCTCATGTACTCTGGTGCCTCACATTTGACTATGTCCCCTGGAGGGCGAGACCTAGTGGCACTCAGAGGAAGGATAGCAGGTCACTGAGAAGAGACTTGGTACCCTATGAGCATATACAGCGGGAGGTAATCCATCTCAGGAACATTCATAGGGGAGGGGAATAAGGGGAAAATGGGAGGGAGAGGAGAATGGGAGGATACAAGGGATGGGAACACCATTGAGATGTAACAAGAATAAATTAATAAAAAATGATAAATAAATAAATAAATAAATAAAATTCTGAATGAAAAAAAAATTTCAAGATGTAAATTGAAGATGATACCTGATTCCTGATTCAGTAAAATTAACATAGTAAAAATGGCCATCTTACGAAAACCAATTTACAGATTCAATGCAATCCCTATCAAAATGGCTACACATATTTTTAAAGACATTGAAAGATCAATTCTCAACTTCATATGGAAAAACAAAAAACCCAGAGTAGCTAAAACAGTCCTGTACAATAAAAGATCCTCCAGAGGAATCTCATCCTTGATCTCAAGTTGTACTACAGAGCAACAGTAATTAAAACTGCATGGTACTGGCACAGCAATAGGCTGGTTGATGAGCGGAATTGAATTGAAGACCCAGAAATAAATCCACATATCTATGGATTTTTTTTACAAATCCACACTTGAGTTTTTACAAAGAAGTCAAATCTATACAAATGTTAAATCTATACCAATAAATGATGTTGGTCGAATTGGGTGTCTCCATGTAGAAAAATGCAAGTAGATCCATTTTTTTCACCATGCACAACACTCAAGTCCAAGTGGATTAAAGACCTCAACATAAAACTATAGACAGTAGATCTGTTAGAAGAAAAAGGGGGAAAGAGCCTGGAACTCATTGGCACAGGAGACAACTTCTTGAACAGAACACCAAAAGCCCAGCCTCTGAAGTCGACAATTAACAAATGGGAACTCATGAGACTGAAAAGCTTCTGTAAGGCAGAAGACACTGTCTACATTACAAGGTGACAGCCTATTGAAATTGGGAAAAGGCCTACCTAAAGACCCGACTATTCCTGTCCTTGGAATATGTCTGAAAGAAGTTTCACCACACAACAAAGACATTTTCTCAACTATGTTCATTGAAGTCTTATTTGTAATAACCAGAATCTGGAAACAACCTAAATATCCCTCAGTCAAAAAATGGATAAAGAAACTGGTACATTTATACTGTGGAATACTACTCAGCTATTAAAAACAAAGAAATCTTGAAATTTGCAGGCAAATCGATGGAACTAGAACTGATCATCCTGAGTGAGTTAACTCAGACCCAGAAGGATACACATAGTATATATTCACTTGTAATTGGATACTAGCCCAACATGGATGTCCTCTGAGAGTCTTCACTCAGAGTGGGATTGGGACAGATGCTGGCACTTGATCTTGGGTCTCCAGGTGAGAGCGGTATTGGAGAATGGGAATATGGAAGGACCCAGAGGGTTCTGGAACCCTACAAGAAGATCATCAATTCTGGCAGATCTATACCCAGAGTGGCCTGCACAAACTACTGCACCAACCAAGGGCAATGCACACAGTAATCCTAGACCCCCTAGATCTAGCCAATGCACAGTTCATTCTCCACAGTTGTGTGCAGAGTGGGGACTGACTCTGACAATGAACTCTGGTACCCCCGATCTGACCACTTCCCCTTGGTAGAGGGCCTTGTGACACTTAGAGGAAGGGTAAGCAAGCTACCAAGGTGAGACTTGATAGGCTGTGATCATATGGTGGAGGAGGATGTCCCCTTCTGTCGCAGTCCTAGGGGAAAGGAATAGGGTGAAAGAGGGAGGGAGGGGAAACAGGAAGATACAATTGAGGGGATAGCAATCAAAATGTAATCTGATTAAATTATTTAAATAAATCTTTAAAGAATTATAGCTAAAATTCAGGAAATATGTCTTAATCTGAGATTAGACTGATTCAGTGTTCAGTGTGAACACCCTCAGTCTAGACTCCAAGAACTACTTTGAGTCTTCTCTTTGTCATAGACTAATATTTATTTCCATTTATACCAGGAAGGGAACAATTTGTACATGAAAACAAATAAATGCAATGTTGAAAGTAAAACAAAACAGTAAGTGCTGAAGACACATGTAACAGAGGATAATATTAATGATAATAGAAAAAACTAGTACATCAGATGATTTAACACTATGATCCCTGAAGAATACCACTCAACTGCTTTGTCTGTCTAGGACTCCCAAGCTCCCTTGACATTTTTTAGAAAAGGAAGTTACTCTTTATGAGAAAGATCTTATGTACACTATCATATAATCTGCAAATAGCGTACTTTGACATCCGCCTTTCCGATGTGTATCCCCCTTATCTCCTTATGTTGTCTTATATTGCTCTAGCTAGAACTTCAAGTACTATATTGAAGAGACGTGGAGAGAGTGGACAGCCTTGTCTAGTCTTTAATTTTAGTGGAATTTCCTTGAGTTTCTCTCCATTTAATTTGATGTTGGCTATTGGCTTGCTGTATATAGCCTTTATTATGTTTAGGTATGTGCCTTGAATCCCTGATCTCTGTCTGTTCTTTTATCATTGTTTCCATTCTCATCTTAAGATCTTGATCCATTTTATTGTTTTCTTTCATATGATTGTTGGTATTTTCCTGAATTTCTTCCAATGATTTCTTCATTCCCTCTCTATAGGATTCTGTTATGGCCTCTCTAAGGTTCTCAATGTTTGGCTGCATCTTTCTGTATTTTTTTTTAAATGAATTTTATTAATTTCCTCCATTATCATCTTTATTACTATGGATTTAAGATCAGTTTTTGTGCTTCAGTTGTGTTTGAGTTCCCAGTGTTGAATTCTTTGGGAGAAGTGGGTCCTGGAGATGCCATATTATTTTGGCTTTTGTTGCTTTTTGTTGTTACACTGGCCTTTAGTCATCTTGCTGTTTCTGACATTGGAACGCAGTTTCTGATGTCTTCACTTGTCATTCATCAAGGGCAATTTGTTGGTGAGTGTCTATAGATCTATACCCCTCACCTGTGGGAATCAGGGAACCCTTCCTTGGATCAGGCAGGTGACCTGTTTTCAGATGCAGAGGACTTAGCTCCACACCCTGGGCTCCCCACTAGACCAGTAGAGTCTGGTGCTGGTGCTTTGCAGCCCAAGGTTCAGTCAGATATAGTGTAGTTACTATCTGCATTTGGCTGGGCTTTGGAGACTCTACCCTCAGCCACTGGGGCCCTGGAGCCTCAGTTCAGTCTGCCCGGGAGTGCAGAAACTGCCTGCTGGTTTTTGGTAATTGGCTAAGCTTCCAAACTCATTCTTTCTCAGGCTATGGGGCCTAGGTTCAGTCATTTAGAGAGTGTAGGAACCATGTCATAGCCAGAGAACATGTCCATAGCTACTTGGGTCCCCCCACGTGGGTCCTGGATCCCTCTATGGACTGACAGGGAGATCTGCAGTCAGATCTATCCCAGATCTGCACTCTTGGCTCCCCTGTGGGCCACCAGACACTGATGCTGGTGCTCTGCAGCCCACAGTTCAATCAGAGAATGTGTGTGCAGGTACAGCCCAATAGGCTGTGTTGGGCTTTGGACACCCTGCCCTCAGTCCACCAGCCCCTGGGGCTTTCTGTGGACTTACAGGGTGGTCTCAGGTCAGATCCACCTGTTCTTCTGGGTTCTCCCCTGGGTTGGCATTTCCAGATGCTGGCACTTCACCATCCAAAGCTCAGTCCCAGATATAGACTCTGAGATACAGGGCACAGCTACAGCTAGCAGGAGGGTATGTGTCCAGTCTCTGGGGACTGGGCACCTTTCCTCCAGTTGGATAGCCTGAGGCCAGACTCACCTGTGCTCTGCACTGTGTGGACCCCCTTACCTAGGACTCTCCATGTCTTGTGGTCTGAAGCTCCCAGCTTGCTCCCTAGGTTCCATCCTGCCAATCAGACCTGTGTGTGGTCAGTGCCACCATCTTGGCTCCTTCCTAAACACAATTCCTTATGCTCATAAAATGTCTTCTAACCCACTGTGTTTAGAAAAAATAAATTCATTTAAAAGAACATTGTATATGGATGAATAATGACCCATCACTTAATATCAGTGGATTCATGCTGATTGTAAGAGTTACACAATTTTCTAGAGAGATTCCTGAGATGCCTGATTCTTCACAGCCACATTCGGTTGGTGTTCAACTCTACAGACATAAAGAGGCATGCCCATAACCAGTCAGTTTAGAGAATGCCACTCACTACAGCTTCTTTTTTGAAGACCCATGGCAAGTCTTACTAAAGAAAATTATGCTTATGTACTTTTAATCTTGCTCAACAATAAAAATGCTTTTATGGGACATCTGATGATTTTTACAATGAGTGGTATGCAAGGAGTGCTCAGAATAGAGTGTCCTGTTTTTAACAGACATTTTGAAGATAGTAAGGAAGAAATCAGAATATGGAGGAGATATTTTGATTGCTGTTTAAAGTGTCATTTCTGAAGCAAGATGGATTCGGACCTTTATATCTTGTCACGTGACCTTGTAAGTCTATTACACAGAAATGCCATTTAATCACTATTTTTCAGTTTTATGTGGGGCTAATCAAACATGACTCTTTAGGAGGACTTCAAATGTATTCCTTTTAAGGACAGATAAAAATAAATTTAATAGTCCACACTTAGTGATCAGCGTGTTTCCTGTTACCTGTTTCAATTATGTTTTAAATGTTTTCCATTTAAGATACAGTGGACAACTTTATCCACAGTAGATAGTAGAACTTGAGTGTGGCTAATGATGCTGAATTTTCTGTACTTTTTAAGAAGTCCATTTTCACTCAATGGATTCATTACATGCAGCCCCCCTCTGTCTCTTGTGCCTTTTTTTCATTCTCTCTTGTTGAAATTATGTTTCTACTCAAAGTCTTAAATACTCATCTTTCTATGCCTGCTGGGAATAACTGTGATAAAGTGAGTGCATAGCAGAATACTTTAAAACAGAGTAATAGTTCTTCCTGGGCATTGCCTATCAGTCTAGATTATGTGTTTGGAGATGATGTTTGTATTACAAAAGTGTTGCTCTCTATTGTACTGCTTTCTTTGGAGAACTAAATGAACTTTTCATGATACTAAAATAAAAGTTGGAAGCTACATCATAACATAATGTAAATGTGGGAACTCATACTTAGAAGTGGAGGAAGATGATGGCTAAGATGATCTGAGTACTTTTCACTACAGACACCGAACTGAGCCTGCACCAAAGCATGTGCAGGAAAACAGAAGAGAGCAAGTGGCAAAGTGCAGAACTCATGTTTAGTACAACAGAGCAAAAAGACTTATTAGAGAAGGTTTGAAGGAGATCTCTCATGAATTTCTCCTGCCAAGTAGCATTAATTCTAGAGTTTAGATTTGGTAGACAATTAAGTCTAAATCTCAGATTTGAAATCTAGAACCTGTCTTAACATGGTGACACCCAGAGCTTGGCAATCTCTATGTCCCCACTGGCAGGCAAGTCATAGAGAGGGCTAATAAAAAGAGCTGGTGGCCTCTTCCCACTTCTGAGGCAGCATAAGGAACCAACCTCTAATTGCTTCCAAGTGTAGCACAAAGCTCTCAAGATTTTGATTTCGAGCCCAGTGCCAGTTCCACAAAGGAAGACTCAGTACAAACTGAAAGTACCTAGGGCAGAGTTCAGAGGTGGGATCTTTTAGCCAGTGCCAGAGAGGCTTATGACTTTGTGATATGGCCTTAATGCACACCCAAGACTGTGCATGCTCTTGCAGTTATGAAATATAGGCCTGCCCCAACTTACAATGACCTAGTTGAACAACAACATTATAATATTAGCATTTGTAAATAGCATAGACACTGTTTTCTGGAGTTAGAACATAGTAGTAGCATCAGCTACCCTAGCACAAAGTTTAAGACTAGTGAAAACTTACACTAGGCAATGCCAGTGGATCCCACCCCCACACCAGGTGAAGACATATTGATTTCTTTTCAAGTTAACATTGCCTGTAGCTGTTTGTCATGCTCTTAGGACATTATTCCATCTCAATAGCAAGTAGTATTTGGCAATGCACCACTTGGTCTATATCATTGTGCTTTAGGTGTCCTCAGACTTAGTGTTCCGCTTGTGACACAGTGTAGTACTTACAATGGCCATAAGTGTGACATAAAATCTGGGGCTGATCCATACACAAGGACTCCAGTAAGAGGAGGAGAGGAAGACATATTCTGTAGTGTCCAAACAGAAGTCAGCAACTGTGGGCAAAATATCTGGGCTGAACCTGGAAGCAAGAATAGGCTTCTGGACACACTCAGGCCTCTCTTTGTTCTTGAACAACAGTCTACATATGATACAACCTGAGATTTGGATTTTCCTCCTGTTCAGAAACTGCATCATCAAACTTCCAGCAAACCTGGGCATCATTTAGAGCTATAATAGAAAACACAGACTCAGAGAAAAGAAGGAAGCAACTAAGAATTTCTGAAAATTCAGGCACAAACAAAGCCAAATTCAGTATTAAGCATACTTAATCCTTTAGTGTATACATGGTCTTTACCCTGACAGGCAATGAGAGTTTTCAAGAAACCATGGCATTACCTAATGCAATATATCATATACGCTGCCAGAAAATGTCCAGATCATACTTGATCTGGGAGAACTCTCAGAGACCAGAAATGTTGTCCTTCCAAAAAAAAAATTGGTAAAGTTCAAGAAAACACAGGGAATATTTCAATATTCTAACAAAAGAAAAGAAAGCAATTAAAGAGACCAAACAAATTCTTAAGTTAAAAAACATACCCAAGGAAATTAAGAACATGTTAAATAGCATAGAACAGTTTAAACATAAACTCAAAGGCTGGCTATTGGAAACAGTGGGAAGATGAGAAAAGAATGAAGAAGTCTTGACATAATTAAGGTACTGCAAAAAAGATCAAATATTCAGATTATTGGAGTTAAAGAAAGATTGAGAATGCCAAAGTTCACACAACTAATTGTGAGAAATGATAATGAAAAGCTTTTCCAAACCCAGAGAAAAATTTACATGTACACAGTCAGAAAAATAAAAAAAACACAAGTCCAATTAAACTCAACCAACTCCACTCACAACATCTTACCATCAAGCCATAAAACAGGAGAGAAGAAGAAACATGTAACACAGTTGTGCGTCCCAATGCATTTGGCAGCAGAGCTGTCAGTAGAAACCCAGAAACCTTCCAGGCCTGATGTCTCGCTATGGTTAACCCTCAACTTGACACATGTTAGAGTCACTTGAGAAAAGACTCTCCAATGATGGATTGCCCAAAGAAGAATGGTCTGTGTGTTCCTCTGTGGGGTTTTGTCTTGAATTTTAACAATTGGAGGAAGGCCAAGCTCATGGTGGGTGGCACAATGCCTGGGCCGGTAGCCCTGGGCTACATAGCTAAGCATGGGACTGAGGGCACGAGCAGCCAACATTCCTCCAAGGCTTCTGACTCATCTTCTTTCTTAAGTTTCTGTCCTGACTTCCCTTGGTGATGGACTGTGACCTGCAAGATGAAATAAAATGTTCCTCCCCTCGGTAGCTCTTGTTTGTGGTGTATCTCACAGAAATAGAATGGAACTGTAACTCCTGGAGCCAGGGGAACAAGAATGTTTTAAGTATTAATGGGGTTATGGGAGAAGTGGGCAAAGAGCTCCAATTGGGAACGCTATGCCTAGAAAAGCTATTCTTAAGAGCTGGAGGAGAGATGAACACATCCGTTATAAATAAAAGATGTGAGACTGTGTAGATACAAGACCTGATCTATAGGAAATGTTGAAGGGAATTTTTCAAAAGTCAGGATACAATTGTGATGTACAAAATTCAGTAACATCTGTATAAGCCAATGTGAATTACACGAAATGGAAAGCAAGAAAACAATCTCACTGATAATAACTACAAATAACAAAACATATAAGAAGAATATTACCCAAAGAGGTGAAGGGCCTGAACAATGAGTATCATTAAAAATTGATGAAAGTTAAAGTAAACAAAATGTGGAAAGATATTCTTTATTCCTGAACAGGAAAACATGTAGTTGAAATGTCTACCCTATCTTTTGTTAGTTATAGATTTGATAAATTCTAAATCAACCTATGCAAGCTAATTCTATAATGAATTCCATAGTAATCCTAGAATTTATATGTAGCCATAAAAATTTGCAAATACCTTCAGGCATTTTATACAATATATCAATATATTAGAAAATATAAAACTGTAATACATTTAAAATGATGTTACTTGTATTAAAATGGGCACAGAAAATCTAAGCCTGGGTGACTATATGAATCACCACTTACTTGGCCTAACTAACGAGAGAGAGAGAGAGAGAGAGAGAGAGAGAGAGAGAGAGAGAGAGAGAGAGAGAGAGAGAGAGAGAACATATAATTAATGAAATTTTTGATGAAAGGGCAAAGTTGCAAAAGATAGTGAAAAAATAAAGAAAATCATCTGAATGTACCTTAAATGTTTATATTCCATTTGGTTGGAAATCTAAACAAAATAGGTAACGTTCCAGCACCGATGACCTACCAACATTAAACTAAGACATACACATATAACTAGATCAATAACTAACAAATAGATTGAAACTGTGATAAAAATCTACTACCAATTACAAGCCCAGGCCAGATAGACTCACTACTGGTGTTTAAAGAACTTTCTAGAGAAATGAACATCAATGGCTCATGGAACCATTCTTAGACAAGATTCTCTCAGAGTCTCCATTACACTAACTCCAAAACCAGATGAAGATACAGAGCATACCATACATCACTTTCCTTATGAAAGTAAATGTAAAGTTTCTCAGTGAAATATTTGCAAACAAATTCAAGAATATATTTTTCTTAAAATCATCCTTTATCATGATCAAGATGGCTTCATTCCAGAAATGACTCAGAATACACAAACCACTAAATGTGTTGCAGCACAAATATCTTCAGGGAAAAAAAAATCACATGATCATTTCAACAGACATATAAAGAGGCATTGACAGGTCCCAACAACTCTTCCTGATAAAAGCCCTGAAGAGACAAGAATTAAGTCGAACACACTGTACTCAATAAAACCCACCATTCTACTCTACTTTTAGGGACAGCAATTCTTTCCAATTCCATTTGATGAAAACACAAGACACATATAATTTTGTACGTGACATTTTGTTTAACATACTGACTTTAGTTTCATCCATAGTGTCTCAGATGACAGTACTTCACCTTTTTGGTTGCTTAGTAGTGCTTTGTTGTGGATATTGTCATGTTTTCTTTTTCCATTTAACACTTTTGAACTATTAGGATGTTTTCATTTTTTAATATTGTGAATACTCATCAGTAAACATGAGACTGCAACTCTCTTCAGAATGCTGATTTCATTTCATATATATGTGAAATCATATTATATGTAACATATGCATATAATTAGAAAGGCTTTTGTTATCTTTTCATTTCATTTAAAAAAGAATGCAATATAAATACAAACTTAAACTAATTTTTTTAATTTGATATATACTTTGATCAATTTTTGAGGTTAAGTCATGAGTAGAATTTCATTATACTTGATGAATATAAACATAATTTGGAATAAAAGTTTTTAAAATTCTAATTGCATAATTGAATAGTTTTGAAGTATTTAAAAATAGGACATTATTGAAGATTCTTTGTAATCTTCTACGTAAGATGAAATATTATCCAAGAAAAGATGGAGTAAAGGTCATGAAGAGCTGTTAATTCAGTCTGAGATTCTCAGGAAATTAAAGACTTTTGAAAATGATACAGATTTACTGCCTGATAATGCAAAGCCTAGATAATGTGACAATAAAAGTGTGAGTATTCAAGAATATACATCTTAGGTACAGCAGATCGATATGACTCTATAGAAAAACAAGGTCTTCAAAAATCCCAGAGGCATGCAGAATATGGCATTTAAAAAGGTTTTTATTATTTTAAAGATTCATCATTGACTCTGTTTCTTAACAATTAAAGTTTATTATATATCCCAACTATCTTACACAAAAGGGAAAAAAGTTTAATGGGAAACAAGAGTGAACCTTTTGGTATCTGTTCCATGGGACGGTTCCCTTGGTGTCTTTGGTCTGCACGCTGGTCAGGCCTGTTTGCTGATCTTTTTCCTGATCCACATGCGCTTGAGCTCCGTCCTAACCTGCTGCTCCTCTCATCCTTGTTGTCTGTCTGTCTCTCACGTGCAAGGACTGGTCTCCTCTTCTCATAGAGGGTCAATTAGAAACACAATAATTCAGGTGGAGTCCCCCTTCCACTTCCTGAATTTCAGTGCCAGGATGGCTCCACCCAGTCTATCTCAAGGTTAATCTCAGGGAGTATCTGTGGTATGTCCAAGGGCAAAGCCCATCAAGACTGCTTTCACCTGGGCCAGAGCTTACAATCCTTCCCACAATTCATCGACAAAAAGACAGGTTTACTGCTGGCAACACCCAGCCTACCTCAAAGAAGATGATGAGCATCAAAGAACCTCCTTATGGAGATGACTTCAAATGTGACAAACAAGCCACTGGGAAAAAGGTTCTCATTTCTACCACAGACCGAATTCTGCCTTTAAAACAAAGGGGGCGGGGCAACCTTGGATGTTGGCAGAGTCAATAGCCAAACTCTGCCAAGATGGGGTAAGCAAGTCCTCAATAGTTCCTGCATCACAAATATGTCTGTCATATATACTGGGCCAGAAGGCTAAAGAAGATGCTCCAATGTTATAAAGAGTTTTGGGTGACTATTCAGGTAGCAAACTATCTCTGTCATCTTTTCATTTGGAAAGCTACTAAGCTGTACCCCGGCATATTCAGGTAATCACGTTTATTCCTTCTCAAGTCTCTGATGGAGTTGAACACCAGGTAGCTTATTTTTTACAGTGAAGCTTAATTGTTTAGGAATTAAGATGTTTTTAGGTATAGATATGTGTTCTAAGTTGATAATGACAATATGTGATGGAGACTGATTTACATTCATAAATTTAGATGCACTAAGAGAGGAAACATGTCTTCTTCAAGGTTTCAAATACAAATAGCAAAAATACCTAGAATGTAGCATTTATATAATTCCTGGTTGTGTCATGGTTCTTCTTGCCATAGGTAATCTATTGGATATACGTGTAATATAAATGTATATGTACAAAAATAAGATAAGTTAAAAATAAAAAATAAAAAAGTGTGAGTATTATGAACATTATATTATAGTTCTGCCAGCTCTAGTCTGACCATAGGTGTTCCAGATGGACTCTTGTTTCAGTGTTTTTTTAGTGGCTTCTAATGAATGAGATGGAATAATAAAATTTTTTATCATATTTATTACTTTTGTCTGTTCTGAGTTTTATGAGAAATATTTTGGTGTTTATATCATTAAAATATAGTGGACTCTTTACAGCCTGCTTCCAATTTTTTTTAATGTGTAAAATTAAATCATTTATTGCTCTTGTGCACATGGTCTGTTTTTATTATATTTGAGAAAAATCATGAGCAATGATGAACTATTTTCCTTTTCAATCAATAGGTATGTGTCAGCAATACACTGGGGACCTTCAGCAGCACTCCACCAGCCAAATAAGAGTCCTATCACCTCAGCAATGGTGTGTGTGTGGTGTGTGTGTGTGTGTGTGTGTGTGTGTGTGTGTGTGTGTGTGTGTG
>OU015749.1:71295091-71308915 GCA_907169655.1 Acomys percivali
CCCCCCAAAGAAACCCATTTTTATCTGAGATCTCACCCGGGGGACAGCAGGCAGCGCAGGATTGGACCTCTGTACCTGCACCAGAGTCATATTAATACCTCAGATGGGCCCCCCAGGCCTTTGGGACAGGAGTTTTTGGTCCGTTACCTGATGGCTTATTGGGACTGTGGCTGGGTTGAAGTAGTGCCCTTGTGAGAGGTCTTAAAGTTATTCCTGGAGTCACTGATGCTGATACAAGGGGGGAAATAAAAATTATGGTGGAAGCTACTAGGAGTATTCTGGTGATTCCCCAAGGAGCCCGTATAGCTCAAATAATCCTAGGACCTCAACTCCGAACAACCAACCCATTTTTAAAAGAAAAGAGAGGTGAGGGAGGGTTCGGCTCTACTGGGTCATTGGCTTATTGGATTGCAACCCTTAATGATTGAAAATTGATAGCAGAGACTTTAAAGGCCTACTGTACACAGGAGTGGACACCTCTGTCCTTTCCCTCTTCTATTGGCCTATGGCCTGGCCATTGCAACAAGCAAATACCCAATTGCAAGGAGTGGGAACAGCCAACACTCCTTTTCGCAGTACTAAGATGTTAACTTAGAAGGATGCGGAGGGACATTAGGGAATATTTCAGCCATATGTCCTCCCTCATATTCCTATTAATTTATGGGGAAGGGATATACTGGAAGGAATGGGGGATGTATTGGCCACACAGCCAGTACAAAGAATGTTAAATCTACAAAGGTTTTGTCCAGGACAAGGTTTAGGCAAAAACCTACAGGGCCGTAACTGCCCTCTTCCAGACTAAGAGATAACTCTCCACCACCCTTCTGATAAACAGGGGTTAGGGCATTTTCCATAGGGGCCATTGTTGAACAGCCTCCAATTCCCACTATTCCTATTAATTGGAAAAATGATACCCCAATTGGGGTTGAACAATGGCACTTGTCTGAAGAAAAGTTGGAGGCTGCCAATATGCTTGCACAAGAGCAGCTTGCTACAGGTCATATTATACCTTCTACATCCCCTCGGAACACACTTATTTTTGTTATAAAAAAGAAATCAGGAAAATGGAGATTGTTACAGGATCTTAGAGCTGTCAATGCTACGATGGTAGTTATGGGGGCCACTCAACCTGGCCTCTCTGCTCCAGTACCAATTCCTAAGCATTGGCATATGATTGTAATTGACTTGAAAGATTTTTTTTTACTATTCCCCTACATCCCAATGATTCACAATGGTTTGCCTTTAGTGTTCCCTCTGTTAATTTGCGAGAACTTTATAAAAGATATCAATGGGTAGTATTGCCTCAGGGTATGGCTAATAGTCCCACCATTTTTCAGAATTATGTGGCATCTGCCATAGAGCCTGCCAGGATGCATTTCCCTGCCATATATATTATTCATTATATGGATGATATTTTGCTGGCTGCCCAGACAGAGGAGGAGGTATTATCTGCCTTAGCTGACTGGCAGGAGATGCTGAAACAGGCTCATTTACAGATCTCACCTGAAAAAATTCAGAAGCAATTTCCTTATCAATATTTAGGTCATCAGTTGTTGCAGAATGGTGTTAAACCTCAAAAGGTTACTTTAAGATTGGATTCCCTTTCCACTCTCAATGATTTTCAGAAGCTTCTTGGAGATATTAATTGGATTCATCCCAGTTTAGGAATTACTTCTGGACAGTTAAAACCTTTGTTTGATATTTTGCAAAGAGATTCTGATCCTACTTCTTCCCGACATTTAACACTGGAGGGTCGTACTTGCACAGAACTTCTGCAAAAGGCCCTATCTCAGGTCCATGTTAATTATATAGATTATAACCGACCATTATTGCTATTGATATTCTGCACAGCCCATGATCCTACTGGAGTTTTTTAGTAGACGGGGCCTGTCTTGTGGGTGCACTCCCAGGCTTCGCCTGCTAAAATGGTAATTTCTTATCCTCAAGCTGTAATAACTCTTTTATTTAGTGTCCAGAAATCTAGCCTGCATATTTTTGGAAAGGAGCCTAATCTAGTAATCTTCCCTTTTTCTTCGGCCCAAGTAACTTGGCTTCAAAATAATAATGATGATTGGGCAATTTTTATGTCTTCTACCCTCAGCAAATTTGACAATTATCATCCTCCAAATAAGTTAGTTGAATTTTTTAAAATGCACCCTGTTGTTTTTCCTAAAATTATACAGAAGTAGCCTATTCCTCATGCTAGGGTGGTCTTTACTGATGGGACTTCTAAAGGTTTTGCAGCAGTCTTTTCCCGGGAGGTAATCAAATGAATTATGGTCACCACCCTTTCTGCTCAGGTGGCAGAATTGCAGGCTGTTCTTTTGGTTCTACAGTTATTTCCTAATACATCTATGAACATTTATTCTGATAGTAAATATGTAACTCAAATTCTCCTTCCCCTGGAAACATCTGCCTATGTAGCTCCCATTTCTTTGGTACATGGTTTTCTCTTACAGATTCAGGGATTAATTTGGCTGAGACAGGATCCTTTTTTTGTTGGACACTTAAGAGTGCACACACCCCTGCCTGGACCCTTGAGTGAGGGAAACAGATGCACTTACTTAAGAGCCCATAGCTCTGACAGCAATCACAGGGGTAGATAAAGCTTGGCAATTACACCATAAATTCCACCTTAACGTCAGGTCCTTTTGTTATCATACTGGCGTTACCAAAGATCAAGCCACCTAAATAGTTACAGATTATCCATCTTGTGCAGAGTTCCTTCCAGTTCTGCAAACTGGGGTCAATCCTAAAGAGCTCCTGCTGAATCACATTTGGCAAATGGATGTAACTCACGTTCCCAGCTTTGGTAAATTACAATATGTTCATGTACTATAGATACATACTCGGGCTTACTTTTTGCTTCAGCTCACTCAGGGGAAAAGATATGAAACATTAAGGCACATCTGCTCTTGGATTTCACGTATATGGCAAGCAAATAAAAACTAATAATGGCCCTGTATATACTAGTGCTGGTCTTGCCAAATTTCAGGATGACTATGAGATCATTCATAAAACCGGGATCCCGTATAATCCCCAGGGACAAGCATTGGTAGACCATGCGCATCGCACCATTAAGGCTTACTTTGCTAAAATAAAGAAAGGGAGAGTATGGAGGAAACTCCTCCCTGCATTCTCAATTAGCTTATATTTTGTATATTCTCAATTTTTTAACTGTGGATGATTCAGGCTTATCTGCTACAGATAGACATTGGAGACCTTCCAAGTCACATAAAGGACTGGTTAAATGGAAAGATCTTTCCACTGGTCAGTGGAAGGGCCCAGAGCCAATACTGGTGTGGGCCCAAGGGTCTGCTTATGTCTTTCCACAGGACAGTGAAGTACCAATCTGGGTTCCTGGGCATTACGTGTGTTCTGTTGTTCTACAAGAGTCAGCCCAGCCTACGGGAGACTGTTTGGGCTCTGGTGAAGAGCACCTGCCCCATCAGGACGCCAGTAGGTCTGAGCTGACCAGTGTGACCGTATTTGACTAATTGCAGCCTGGGCAGGGCTGCTATGCCTGAGGATCTGGAAAGGAGTAAGATTACAAGGACATTTCATTTAAACTGTCATCGTAAGTTCAGCTATCTGTGCTGTAGCACCTTTCCCTTTTGCTGTTACTAATGACTCCCTTGAGGGGAGACTTTAATTTGTTCCCTGAAGGTTTGCCATTTAAGAAGTTTCTGGAATGATGAGAAGACTGCCGTGGTGGCACGGACACCTGGAGCGGTTCCCTGCCCTGTGCCGCATGACGGCTGGAAAGGCCTGGTGAGCTATCATGAAAGGACAGATTTTGTAATTACTGCCACTGTTATTGTCACCATTGCTGTAGCAGCTACTGCCACTCCCTTTGTGGGCATTGCCATTTCCCAGTCTGTTACTACTGTGCACATGATGGATAAACTCTCAGGAGAGGTGGCCAGCGTATTGGTTACTCAGAATTCCCTAAATTCTATAATATAATTGGCTATCTAAAATCTTAATCAGTGAGCAGCCTTATTACAGGAAACTAGAGTTCCACCCATTACAGAGGATGCCTTCGTAAAGGGCCTACAGACGTTGGGAAGCTTGCTAAAAAGCTGAAGTGATGCTATCGCGCTAGGCATCCTGCTATATGGCTTAGGAAGTTTTCGGTTCTGGAGCCTCTGCCGCATGAGAAAGCAACAGGCATTTCAACAGTTCCATACCAAACAGGTCCTTATGCCTTTGGCAGGGGATAACCCCACTGCCCTGGCTTGGCTGAGCCTTGATAAATGAGTATCCAATGATGGGTAAGACCATGGAGGTACCTATCCACCAAAGACAGGAGGGTTTTGACGCACAAAGACTTTCCAATGATGGGTAAGATAGGAAATCAATGTCCTGGTGACCTAAGACAGGAACTCATTTGTATTTTATATAAAGGGGGGACCTGTAGGAACCAGGCCCAACTGGGCTACCTGCCTGTCTTGCTGCTTCATGTCCTGTTTCTAGCAGCTTCCGTGTCTGTGTTTATGTTGATTAGCTAGTCATGGTTACTGCTCTGAGAACGTGCCCCTCCCCTCCTTGAGACCTTCCCTCCTGTGTGCAATCACCTCTTGAGAGATTTCACCTGCGAGTGGCATGCCTGTTTTGCTGCCTATACAAAGGTTTTTTGGACACTGAATAAAAGCTGCTGCCACTGCTGCTGCTCTCTTAGCATGAAGGACCCGCTGTTTTAGTGTGCGTGTGTGTGTGTGTGTGTGTGTGTGTGTGTGTTAAATCCACAGTCCCTCGCTCTTGACTCAGTACCACTGTGGTGTGGGCGCCACAATAAAGTAACCCAACTTCAGTTGGTGACATAGGCAACTGAATGACTTAATCAAGTGATGCACATTTTTCATAGTTCTGGAAATCCAAGACTGAGATATGGCAGCTAAAGTAACTCTTCTGGGCAAACAGATAGAAGCTTCTACCATGTGTAATGTGGCACATGGAGAAATCTACCTTCTCAATGTGACATGAATCTCATTATGGTGGCCCCATCCGAGAGTCATTAGACATACTTATTTCTCAAAGGTCCTACACCAAGTATCATCATATGATCTCATATGTAGGACTTCACCCCATAAATTTTTTTGTGGACCCAAACATTCAATTTATATGGAGGTGATTTTTCTGTCAATGATCAAATTTTCTTCACAAAACATAGATGAAAGATTTAGCTAAGTACAGCTAAAAGCAAATAAAACCCAGATATGCTCACAAATAGCAAAAGATAGATAGGACCGAATTTAAAGAGGTTTTCACAGTGTGGACACATAATTCACCTTTAACAGAATAGGTCTCTAAGTTTTAAATATTGATTCCATGGTTGGGAAAAAGTGTAATCTTGTTTGAGTAAGCTCCATTGATATTAAATCTTGGTCACGTTGTCATATAAAATGGTGTCAGTTAACCACTCACAAGGTTGTCTTCTGAGAATTGCGACAATATGAAACAGCTATTGCTTTTTGTGTTTGCCGAAGAAAACATGGCATAGAAAAGGGAAAATTAGTAATTTTTCCATTTAGTAGGCATTTATCTAAATGAAAAGTGACACTTCAGAGAGTAATATGCAAGTTCACTCAGGCTTCTTGTTAAATATTAGATATTATGTATGGTTTATATGTTTACCAACTTTTTCGGAATCAAAATTCTGTACTTAACATTTCCATTAAATATATGTCTTATATTTTAAATTACAAATAATCATAAAATAAAAATGTTATAAGCAAATATTATACTAAGCATAAATAAATATATGTCTAATGTGTTATAAATTGTTGTTAATGACCTGTCATAGATTTGCATTCTATTGCTAAATTTAAAACTATCTAATACAGATTTATACTGTGGTATAACCAACAAAACATCCTTAAGAATATTTGAACCTTGTCTATTTCCATAATATGAGTGGCTGGCCTCTGTTTTCCATATGGGTGGGAACATTTAACCTGTAATTTCTCAGCTTTTCCAAAACTATCATCAGTGTCTTTAGGGCATCATGCATTGTTCAGCACATCAGACCACAAGTGTATATTGGGGTAACACTGTATGAGATGTCTCATGACAACATCTGAGACCAACAGGAGTTAGTTGACAAACACCTTCTTGGAGGCACAAACCCACTTGTACTAGCTCAGGACAGAACATGAGCATGTTGGGTTATAGTTCAGAGGGGACCTACTGAATCCCAGAAAGACAAAGAGTAGAGAAAGATGCTAATGCTATTGGGCTCTCATCTTCAAACACGAAGCATAAATAGTGCACTGTTGAGTACAGAGCAAGTAAGATGAAACTGTGACTTACAGCTCTCAGAGCGACTCTGGGAGAATCAGGTCATCGGTTGTCTCCATTTGTAAATGGAGATCTGAGGACCCAAAAGCAATAAATCACATTCAATATTAGATAAGTGGCAAAGCCTGAAAACAGCAAATATGCACTGTGCAGAATTTTATTAAAACTAAAGAGATGTGAGCTACTAAAACATAAAAGCCAGAGCCTGTGAATGAATTACAAAAGTCACTAGATATGGCTAATCCTTCTATAAGAGATGAGATTTTTAAAAAATGAAGATTAAAAACTAACCATTTAAAAATTCATTCTTGTCAAGAAATTTATTTAAGAATGCTTATGAAGGTTTTGGAACACCAAAGACACACATCCTTCCTTCTAGGTTTTAAACAACTGAGAAATAAATTTTGAAGAAAAAGATATTCCATTGTCAGCAATGAGCTTTATTTCTCACTTGCTTGTGGCCCAAATAGTGTTGCTTATCTTTCACCACAGACTGAAAGGCTGAAAGGTTTGGGTTTTGGTATTGTAGCCAAACCATATAACCCACTTCTTCTGTAAGATCCAAACTTCCCTAGAAGAATTGGGGCAGGATATGTGATGGAGCTGGAGGTACCAGGCAGGGCTTCAAGCATAGCATGGAACTAGCTGCGATGAAAGCCAATGATTTTTTAACTTTCAAGGCTGATTTCAAAAGACCCTACCTACAAGCACAAAACTGAAGTAAGTTATGGGACATAGGCAGTTATGTAAAAAATAAACAACAAAAAGTCATCAAAGTAGGAGATAGTCCAGTTGAGAAAGGAGAGTCAGCAGGGATGGGAGGAAAATGAAAAAAGGTAATGGGGGTAAATATGATCATCATACAGTTGTCATTATGGAACTGTCAAAAACAAAGACATGAAAAAAAGGAGACAGTAAGTTAAATGAGATTTCATCTGGCTCTCTGTCTCAGGTGCTGTTACATCTTCTAAGGAGAGAGAGTGCATGTTCACAAGAAAGGAAAGCCACTTTTTCTCATGAGCATGCATGCTGTTTGCAGGAGACAAATTATTGTAGGCTGGTTGCCTGAAGATGTGATGATTCCCAGACTCTAGAAGGGCTCTGCCCATTTTGCATTATTCTAGAGCTAGTCTTGAGATGACGTGGTGAAATCTGGAGCAAGGATGGGTCCAGCCTAGGGAGAGTATTGTTTTCTATGTTAAATAATTTTGACTGTCCAATGGGAAGGGATGAATAAAGATGCCTTTCAAGAGGAAATCACACACACACACACACACACACACACACACACACACACACTGAAACGTGGTTGGATACTAGAGGAGAGGAGAGAGCACTGGGGCTGCAAACACTCATGTGATAAGACCCAGAAGAGAGACAGTGATGAGAATGAGGAGAACTTGTATGTTACTTCCAGGGTTCAGTGAAGCGTGCCACACTCGCTGACACAGTAAGTTTCTATTATATTTACTTTTGACAGTTCATATGTTGATCATACCATTTAAAATCTAATTTTCTTCATCATCTACATTAGTTTATCTTAGCTTAAAGGTAATGCATTTTAAGAAAATAACATTATCTTGCACAAGAGATGGGCAAACAGAAGCACCTTCTAATTACACTATGCTTCCAACACTGGATATAATCTTGCAGGTAGTATTCACACATCCTGTAGAATCATTACTGTCCCCTGCATAATTTATTATAAAATGACATAACTGTAGTTTATTTTGTCCATAAAAAGCTGAATCCTAATAGTAAAGATTTCTAAAGGGAAGCTATGAGATACCCACCATGTAGTCTCATCCCTTATAATAAAAATGATAGATTCAGTGTTGTGAAGAGCAAAAACATGTATCTATACTTACCCAAATTTATTATGTAGATTGAAGGAAAATATAAAATACTGAATATTCAATACAATAACACAAAATAATTAAAAACAAAGAACAAAATAAACATCTAAGATCCTGCCATCCAGTCATAATCACTAGCTATGATTTGAGCTTTAACTTCCAGCATTTAGTGAAATGTATTTATATGAGACAAATTGCAATCAAGGCTTGTTTTGCAAATCATTTTTTCCTCTCTTTCCTTCACATACACCCTCAGATTTTTTTCCTGACTGCTAAATGTTATGATCTACAACCATATAAGTATATTACTCTGATTATGAAGATTTTTTAATTTTCTGTTCTTCCCTAATATATTGCATCCTGACCACAGTTTCCCCTCTCTCACCTCTCCTAAGTCCCTCCTCTGCTTGCACACCTCATCTCACCTAGATCCACCCCCTCCACCTCCCCTCAGAAAAGAATAGGCTTCCAATGGACATCAGCCAAACAATGCATAACAAGCTACAATACCACCAAGCACATAGCATACCATCAAGGCTGGACAAGGTAACCCAGTTGAAGGAAAATGGTCCCACAAGTAGGCAGAAGAGTCATGGACAGCCCCATTTCCTACTGTTAGGATTCCCACAAGAACACCAAACTACTCAGGTTCCCCCTTTTAATTTAGTATTTTTATTCTTTAAGAACTTCTTATAATGTATTTGGCCATATTAACTCCCCATTCCCTTTTACAAT
Organism: Acomys percivali; assembly: GCA_907169655.1. Classification (NCBI taxonomy): domain Eukaryota; kingdom Metazoa; phylum Chordata; class Mammalia; order Rodentia; family Muridae; genus Acomys; species Acomys percivali. Next base: position 71,303,983 of record OU015749.1, read on the forward strand.
TCCTGCAAGAGCCATCCTCGCTCCTCCCAACTAGACTCTCTCTCTCCTCTCTCTTTCTCTCTCTCTGTCTCTGTCTCTGTCTCTGTCTCTGTCTCTGTCTCTGTCTCTCCCCCCCTCTCTCTCTCTCAATAATAAACTACTGAATCCAATTTCCTCTGTCCAAATATCCATGAATGTGAGGTCATCACTCTCACAGTCCTGGTTATTTTTTCTATCAACTTGACATAACCTGTAAGAGGAATTCTCAGTTGAGAAAATGCCCCATAAGATTGGCCTATAGGCAAGTCTGTCTAGCACCTTCTTCTTGATTAATGCAGGAGGTCTAGCATACTATGGGTGGTACAACTACTGGCTAGATGGTCATGGGGTAGATAAGAAAGCAGCTGATCAAGCCATGAGAACTTAGTCAGTAAGCAGCATTCCTCCATATCCTCTGCTTCAGTTACTGCCTCTAGAGTTCCCATCCTGAGTTACCTTCATGATGGACTGTAATGTGGAAGTGTCATCTAAAATAAACTCTTCTCAAATTGCTTTCGATCATGATGTATTGTCATAACAATAAGAAATACAACAAAGACAGTTACCTTACCAGGGATGTCATCGTACATTGTTGCTTGAGAGTATGTACATTTTAGAACAGATTTGTATTTGCACTGTCAGTATGGCAAATGAGTGGAACGTGTTAATACACTATTGGATTTTTTTATTTCCTGTTTTGATTTCAGCTTATGCCCTGGCTGGAAAACCTCAATTTATGTTCATGACAGTGGGGATTTTTTAAATGTCTACATTCTTTCTAATAAACTGTTGGAAAATTTAAAAACAAAGGGAAAAAAAAAAGAAAAAGAAAACTAGCAATCCCTTCCTGAGAAGCTATCAATTCCCACTAGCTCTTGAGTTAGCCATCGCGCTCATGGTCCACGCCCTGCAAGCTTCAGTGTTGACTGGCTTGATCTTGTGCTGGCAACCAGTATTGTGGGGAGGTCACAGGCCCTAGGACTGAACCTATTATTATTTTGTTAAGTGGACATTGCAGCAAACCATTTTCTAAATTAGTATCTCTGTGCTCACAGCCCAGCCTTGTCTTAGAAGTTTCTTTAGGCAATGATGAATTTCTAACTGATCAAAGTGAAGAGAATAAGCATGTGTGTAGTGTTCGGCTACACACGTGACATCTATATTACACCCTCTCCAAGGCTTATGTCTGTTGTGGAAGATGGAATGGAAAGATAGTAAGAGCCAGACGTCAGAGCAAAACCATGTCCTCTGGACACTCATATCTAACTTTTAACTTAAAGATTGGGTCTTGGAATTCTTGTATTGGTATATCTCATTTGGCAAGATGTCTGGTTTTGACACTGGCCAGTCAGTGCATTAGTGAGCAAACCATTGCAGTCCAAGGATATTATTCATAGAGTGGTTTGGAGGTAATCACAAACTTTTACAGATATCTTTAAAGAGCTCTTTATGCTTTTTTGAGGCTGATACTCAGTCTCCGAGTCATTTATGGCTCTGGAATGTAGCTATGGCACAAGCCCAGGCACGCGTCTGCTTAAAGATACAGGACTCCTCTGCCTAGAATCCCAACCAGTTAAGAAAGTTCCCTGTGTCTTGGTTCCCTTAGAAAGACAGCAAGGATGGCAACGCACATTACAAACACAAGTTCCTAAGTTACTGGTCATTAGTGAAGGCTGGTAAGCAAAGCTCACTCCCAAGAGGGTCTGGTGAAACCACATTTATCAACTAAATACAAGCTGTAGGTGTACACGTGTTACAGACGGGTAACCCCCCTTCTCCAACCCAATGAAAACCACACTTCAAAAACTTAAGATCTTCCATATTCACGGAGCAAAGGGGCCAAAGCTCTAATGACATCACTCCAGTACCACCCATACATGTTCTTCAGTGTGGTTTCAAAAGAAAAGTGCAGTTCTCACTACAAATGGGATTAGTGATAGTTGACTCTGAACCAAACATGCTCAGGTTGCCCCTAATAACATTCCACTGTAGAAGAGGTTACATGAACTTTTATAGTGATAAAAACAAAGACAATAATAAGCTGAGACATTTGTCAAACACATTGGCAAGAACAGCAGATAGGTAGGTTTCTAGGAAGTAGAAAGAAAAACCTCTGATGCAGGCCAAGATGCCGAGGACATTCTTAGCTTTTGCTTGGTAGATGGAGTAATCGGCTACATCATTAGATTCCAATGGTTTTATGTGCTAGTTAAAAGGAGTCTCAGGGTCTAGCCCAGAGGTGGGTGATAAATAGATGTTAAGAGTTCTAAATAGAGCTAACGCTCTGGGAGCTGCATTTGTAACATGCTAGCTCTTCACAACCATAATGGCTCTAATCAGTCAATAAACCTGTCGGATCTTGTGGCCTTTCGAGAACTGCAGTTCACAAAGGACATAATCAGAAATAAGCCTCCTGCTATCTGGTCTATAATGCTGAAAATAGTTTTGCTGTTACAGTAAGTGACAGCTTGATAAGGGCTTTAGGTGCATAATTTTGCTTATTTTCATAAGCTCCATGTGAGATGGGTGTATTATCATTTTTCATAGAGGTTGCTAGTTTCCAGTGATCACTCAGCTAATGACCAGAACAGAATAAGTAAAACACACAGACATAGACACACACACACACACACACACACACACACACACACAAAGATACATGGATACACACACAGGCAGACATATTCACAGAGACAGACACACAGAAATAGAGAAACACAGACCACAAACAGATACATGCACAGACAAGATACACAGAGGAAGACACACACATGAAGATACATGGACACACACGCACACACACACACACATACACACACACACAGGTAAACATACCTACACAGATACACACACAAAGATACAGACATACAGGAAGAGAGAAACGCAGACCACAAGCAGATACATTCACAGACAAGATACACAGAGGCAGACACAAACACACACAGAGATACGTGGACACATATGCACACATAGGCAAACATACCCACACAAATATATACACAGAGAGATAAGACACACAGAAGTAAAGAAACACTGACTTCAAACAGATACATACAAAGACAAGAAGATATACACCTGCAATACAGTCAACGAGTCTAGAAAAACATCAGAGATAATGATGGAGAAAAAAATCCACTGTCCTTTGGGAGGCAGGTAAATAAGAAGCACCCAGGGTATGCATTCAAAGGAGAACTGGTTTTATCATGAGGCCCTTTGGGCTGCTCTCAAGCTGGTCTCGCAACACTCGAGTCTTCCTTCCGATCTTGTTCACCTCCCTCTGGCAAGCAGAAATCCCTAGTCACCCACGGCAATACAGAGCCCCCTAACTTTTTGTACCACGGTGGAGAAATGTTTAAAACAATTAAGGTAGAAACACATAGAAATAATGTGTACCATTTCTCAGTCTGTGTGGACGGGGCTTGAATGCTATACTCCACCTGCTGCCTCTGCTGCTCCAGGATTGGTGTCTCATTCCAGGAAGTTGTCAGATTGCCATTGCTCTGCTGCCCAAGACATAGAGAAGACCTGTACAGACAGTCTTTAAAATCTGATCGAAGAGACAAAGAGATCTATTCCTCTCCCTTGCAATAATTAGGTTTTTGCACAGAGCATCCTATTTTTTCATGTGATGTAATTATTTTTGGTCAATGGCTGGAGTTAGCCAGAGTCAAGGCTCCTGGAGCAGCGTATAGAGGGAATTTTAGTTTTGCTCCTCTTTGCTAATCAGAATACTATTCACATAGTATTCTTGCTTGCTAAAAATAGGGAAGAAGCATTTCCTGCTTAATTTTGTCAAGGAAACATAATATGTTAGAAGAAAATTCAAAGCCAAGATGGAGTCATTTCTAGATCATATCAACTAGGTGTGTAGTATTCCTTAGCATACCATAAGTAACAGTATTTTTAAGGATTTATTGTTATTATTATCTTTAATATTTGTCTGTGTGTGGATTTGTGAATGTGAATGTGGTGGCTGAAGAGGCCCAAAGAGGATTTTAAACTTCCCTGGAGCAGGACTGAGTGGTGTTTGTGTGTGAACTGCTTGATGTGGGTGATGGAGACTGAACTCAGGTCTTCTGGAATCATCGTCCGGCTTAACCACTGAGCTATCTCTACAGGCACAACGTTCAGTACTTAATTCAGTCATTTAAGAGCCCTGTGAGGTCAGCATTTCTTTTTCCATTCTATTCATTACACAACATAATAGTATTTAGAGTAGACCTTTCCATGCATTTAGACAAATATTGAAAATACAAAGTGGCTGTATTATTATGAAAACACCTATTTCTAAGATGCTCACACCGAGAACGAGAAGAGAGGTACCCCATTATGACTAAATATCCTTAGGGCTAAACAAAGGCAAAATATTTCCCCTACTTCCTATGACCCTGGTTAATGTCTCTGCCCATGCAATGCATTATTAGCAGGGGCCAAAGCAGCATGCTTCTATTCTGAGTAGTCACCCTTCTGCCATTGCGGAATCGGGGCATTTCTGTGTGTTCCCCAACAGTTATGCCAACCCTCCTGCCCCACGACAGCAACGCCCGTATTGTTCCACTCTGAGGCACTCCAGGTCAGGTTCATCTCATTTCCCCTTATTCCCGCTCCTTAGTCATGGCAGTAACGAGGGGTTCTCAGGATTTCCCCTGCCCCACGTGGCTCTCTGCTTCCCCTTTTCTGGCCTTCAGTTCTAATTTTTTTCCCCAGCTGCTACAAGGCTGCCGCATGCCCTACAGCGCTGGTTTTCCTTTATGGCATTTATACCACTAACAAATGATTCTACAAAAAACACCGGGCCTGAAGACAATGTTACATATTGGATGCGGAAACTGTTTTTACTCACTGTTGCCTTCCCAGCGGCCGGAAAGCACACACACACACACACACACACACACACACACACACACACACACAC
>OU015749.1:71308925-71331247 GCA_907169655.1 Acomys percivali
CACACACACACACACACACACACACACACACACACACACACACACACAGCAGACAAGGAACCCTTCATTAGGTCAATGAAAGAAAGCAGAAATAAATACTGACTGTCAGTGTGATTTCTCCTTAGTGCCAAAATTTTTTATTTGCCCATAAGACATATCCAGTACAATATTCCAAAAGCCTCATGAATCATATTTTTTTCTTTTCTATTTCCTTTTTCTCCTCTTTTCTTTCTTTTTTCTTTCTTACTCCTTTTCTTCTTCCCCAACCATCCATGCTAGTCTAAGCCAGTGTCACACTTGCTCTGTAGCTGAACATGGCGGTGAAATTCTGGTTATCTTCTGTGCTGGGATTATAGTCCTGCATCGCCACCACTGGCCAAGCTCGTGTTCTAATCTCCATTGTTGTATTTTCTTTCTTTCTTTCTTTCTTTCTTTTTTTTTTTTTTTTTTTTTGTCTTGGTCTGAAGACCGCCTGGTAAAGTCTTCATCTGGAAATCTCTTTGGCGCTCGTTTTTTCTTCCTATCTATCAAGGTCTGTTAACACTGCCTCTATCACACCCTGCGAGCCAACCTCTAATTCTTTGTGCTTCCTGCCGTGGCTGATTTTTAGACGCTCATGGCCCCCTCCTTCATTCTCACAACAGCAGTTTCATGGTCTCCCCAGCTCCTTCCTGGCTCTCTGCAATCCAGCCCTCGCAGGCTTGCCTGCTGTTAACACTGCTAACCGTGTAGCCCATCACTCTGTTCTCATCACGTGCTTCACAGAAGTTTGCAAAGATGCATTTCAACCTAGAGTCCATTCACTATGTAATAATTCACTTTCTTTCCATGAGTATTCTGGGGTTTAGCTACTATTACATAGCTACTTCTCAGTAATATACATATTTACCTTTAAATAAGTGAATAACCTCATGACTAATTTCTACTATGTTTATAATTTGAAATAAAATTCATATTTTAAACTATGAACTGTGGGTCTACAAATGTGGTTTTATACTATAAGCCTCACATAATATTAAAGTAGTCTAAATTTTCAAATGGATATTTGGATTTTTTTTATAGCTTCTCTGTTGGCATATACATTTGAATAGATATTTTTTACCCCAAACTGAAAAATATAGAAAAACTTTAGTTACACACACACACACACACACACACACACACACACTTCTTTTATATACCTTAAATCATTTATGTGCAAATATTATAATGCATTAGTTTATAATACATTTTTAGGTTAAGGTCTAGGTAGGCACTGTATATTTTCAATTAAAATGGTAAGTTACAACTACATCAAAATTTCTAGTCTCACAATTTTCCATTCTTTTATAGAATAGACATGCAACCATATCAACATAGACCTCTCCTGGTGTCCAGCATAAATAACAATGGGAAACTAAATATTTTCCTTTTTTCTCTAAGTATTTAATTTGTATGTAGCTCTGTTTTTACTATTTAAAAACAAGGTTTAAATTGTATTTTCATTTTATAGCCAACTAACTAGTGCAATAATTTCTGCTTAAAACAAAAGAAGACACATTTGTATAAATATATACCTATGCACATATTTATGTAAGTGTTTAAACAGTGATCATTCTTTAATAGTTTCTTATGAAGTTCTTTGGAGGAAGACCATTTGTGAGACTCTGTGTAGTACAAAGTTACTTAGCATTGTTTATTTTATTAATGATAATTGTTTCAAAAACTGGGGAAAGCTTAAATAACTCATGTACCTAAATCAGTCTCTTCTTCTCCATAATTAAAGATAGAATTTTCACAGGAGTAGGATGAAGTTTATTTTATTTCTTCAAAGTAAATTAGAGAAAAGCAAAAGAACAAACATAAATCAGACTTTGATGGCTGTAAGTCCAAATATAGATGAGTATTTTATCTTTGGAAATGATGAGAGAATGCTAATGCAGAAAGAATAACAGATTTAAAAAATATCCCCATCCATATTGAACAGAAGGGCTAAAATAGCATGTCTTATATAACAGATTCCATGGTGTAGCATCTCAAATCCCCAAGGCTACTATTGACATGACATCTACTATTTTGTCCCTAACTTTGACAACCTAGATTTTATCTGATGTTTACTGATAATTTAGTCATATTCATTTTCCTAATTCAACAAAAAGCTTTGTAAAGGACTAACAAAGAAGCCATAGATGCAGGGTTTTCTTTCATATACCCCAAATCCCTGAAACTTTGAAGAACGATGTTATTTATTGGGGTAAGCTGCCAATAGGAAGAAAGACAAGCCCAACGAGAGAACAGCAGAGGGATGCTCAGCAAAGCAGACCAAGATGGAAGAAATCTTCAAGTGGTGACGGAAATGAACAAAAACAAGACACCAATCCAGAAGAGAGATGAAAAACTTAACGAAATCTCATCAGTGGCTGCACCCATGACAGCAGTCACTCTCAATGGTTGGACAAGCACAGTGCTACTATATCAGATACTTAGCATTACAGACACAGCGGTTTTACTCTGTCTCCATGACAATTTAATGCTATCGCATAGCAAGCAACAGATGCCCAATGGAGGCTCAACATTATTTCAAGAATAGTAATAGAAGGAAATTAGAAGAATAGTCTGACCCAGATTTGAGTACAATTTTTTTATGTGGTAGTGGGAATTCACTACATTCTAGGTAAGTTTTTTTTAACCACTAAACTACAACTCCAGCCCTCTATGTGCCTTGAAGAAAACTTTTTTCTTTGTGAATTTCCCAGCATGTACCTGAAATCCTATTCATCTCATCTCCCTGCCTTTTCATATCCACCCTTTGCCTTTGCAACATCCCAAATAAATAAATAGTAAATAAGCAAATAAATAAACAAACATCTCATCACGGAAGCTGCAATGTAACGTGGCATGTAATATAGTTTACCCTTTGGTTGAAACGTTACTTGCAAATGTTCATTGCAGTGAGTCATTGGTCTGGTTCAAGGCCTCTGGCTTGAATTGCCAATATCGTATCCTCACTGAGACTTCTCCCTGATATCCCGTTGTTCTTCCCTGTCATGGCGATCATGCAGCTTTAGATCTATAGGAATGGCCCCTTCATGTGCTTTAGAACTTCATAGATGAGGCAGGTGTTGGGGTGGGTCATCTCAAAATCTCTAGGTCTGGGCCTGGGTAGCAGCTGAGTCATTGAGCCTGCCAATTCTCCTACTGGACAGATGAGACATGGGGCCAGGTCTCTCAATGTCCCAAGCCCACACCGCCAGGGCCAGCACTCCAGCACTGCCTTGGCTAGCTCGCCCAAATGCTGTAGCTGGTAAGGAGTCAGGCCAGCTCTTTGGCTCTCATGCCCTTGGGGCCAGCTCACTCAGCACCATTCCAGCAGAGCCAGTTCCACTGTGCTGAGTACTGTAGCCACTGAGGTGTGTGGCAAGCTCTGCACAGCCCTTGAACCTCAACATGGTACCAGGGGACAGCCCAGACCAGGAACATTTGCATGGCCTTTGATAGAAACATGGGCCATGAGTGCAGACACAGATGCCTGCTGCTGCTGGGCCATGGCCCCTAGTGGGCTTTTTTTTTTCCACTAGCACTATGTCTTTAGTATCCTTTTCCTAATATCAATAAATAGTCAATTAGACAATTACCTATTAGCTAAGTCTGTACTTACCAAGAATTTTCCAGGTATGGGCACTATAGAAGCACATTGATAAGTGCAGTGGAGGGGACCATGAACAGAGACCAGCAATATCCTCCTGTTTGGAGCAGCAGAGACCAGATACAGATAGGGGGACTCACTTTATCTGTATTGGACAGACTTCAGCCTGTAGGGATCTCTCACTGAAGGAATGGCTATTTCAGATCAGCACAGGCACGTACAGACAGTTGAGGATGGTGGAGGATCCGAACATTCAGTGCTGATGTTCAGTTGTTTTTTACATAGTTGGGCCGTGCCACACTGTGAAAGTCAGGAGTGCCTCATGATCCTACATGGCAGAGCTCTGTAGCAGAGCTCTGATCAGCCTTTGATGAAACAATGAAACTATAATGTAACCTTCATAGGTGGTGTCCTATACCTTACAATGCCATAGTCATGGCCTTCATGACCTCTAACTCTCTGCAGATCACGTCCCAGTTCAGGAACCTGAGAGTTGCACGAGTGGCTACCGAGCACAAAGAGTCAGGAAGAAATGGAGGCCATGTTTCCCAGGGCGCTCAGCGGGACAGAGGAAAAGTGATTCTCTGAGGAGATTCTGGAGGGTTGTGAGCCTGCCCTTCCAAGTTTGCAGTTCATTTATTTTTGTCAAAACTGAATTGAAAGAGAAAGCCAGTCCCGGTAAGTTCATTTTTGAGTGTAACTGAATTACTGGAAGCTGCTATGAGCTCGCTTCTGGCCAGCACAGAGTGACACATTTCCTCTATCTTTATTTGCTGGTAGACCTGGGGCTTTAAAAATATCTATTTGTATCTTTAGCAGCTTTTATCTCATTTTTCTATTTGGCGTTTCCGATTTCAATCCTGGCAGCTCTTTACTGTTCCTGACACCTCACCCACTGGATTGTATTTGACTTTCAGTAATTCTCCCTACTACAGATTTGCCTTTGGTACCATTCAAAGTATTGAAATCAAATAATATTATATGTTGAATTTGTAGGAGAACCATCTTGGAAATCAGATACAACATTGTATTGTTCAATTTTTAATGCACATTGCCAGCTAATAGCCTGATGGTGTGTGCTAGGCCCTTTCCCCATGAAACTAGTGGCCTCTCTTTCATCTCAGACAACATAAGAAAGGGACTGACTATGATGCTTAGAAAAAAGAGCTTAATAAGTAACCATGGGTGGAATGGATAGAGGAGAGTGTATAAATGTGTGTCACCTTTGCCATGTTGTATCAGCACTAAATGATCTATCCTAGGTCAGGAGAGTCTTTATAAATACAGCAGCACTGTAGAACTGGGGTTAATTTTCTTTGTGGAGCTGAACAGGTCACCTAAACCATTCTGATTTTTACTACACTGTGCTCTTTGGAAGATTTATTCTGAATCCCTACAAAAGTTTAACTAAGTTTTCAAAGGAAGAAAAATTATATACGGCAGGCTGAACCTTACAAACCAACGCCAATCCCATTACCTAGCTGGACCTTCTAACAGAGGAGTTAGTGCTCTTAGGTTGGCAACTTTTTCCATATCTGTGAGTAGCAGGACACCTTGTGCAGACGGGCTTTGTAAAAGACAACTTGCCATAAACTAAGTATGTAAATCACTATGTTCACTGAAGAGGTTGTGTATGACACTCGCGGTTTACAAATCCTTGATAATGGTATGGTTACATTTGAGAAAATTATAGAAGGATTCCAAAATATTATTCACTTACTTTTGTTTATATTTTAATAAAACTAAAATTGTCAATGGTGTATACAGACCTATCATAATGTCTTACAAGGGTTACAATATACTAACTTTTTAAATTTTAAGGGGAAATCAATCAAAAATCAAAATGTGACTGGCTTCTCTATTTACAAACCACAACTTAAAAAAACACTAGTTCTACTCTTCATGGAAATAAAATTGAGATATTCACTTACATGGTGTTTTCAGAGATAAGTTTTGCTCATGGCCACTGTTTACTCCAGTGTATTCATCTGTTGTCAGTGTTCAACCTTTTACTGTATTAACTCTTAGCATCCAGTTTGTACAGTAAAAAGGACATATTAAAAAATTGGAGATTTTTACTGTTTACTTAAAATTTAACTGCAATGTCATATTCTCAAATTCTTGCAAATTTCTAAAATGACTTTCATTCCACCTAATGCCTGTTTTGCAAGAATGTGTGTTAAAGAAAGCTGAACATGCACTGACCTTGGCTTTTGCGGTCCTTGGTCTCACAGGTACACCTGTCTATGGCAGGTAGATGGGGCACAGCTAGAGACACACTCTTTAGGACCCACGTTTCCCTTTGTTCAATGCCCTCAAGTGTTCACTGTTCTGTTGAAGACCAACCTCAAACTGGAAGTGAATCCAAAATGGTGCAGTTCCATCTATGGAAGCAGAGCCTGCACACATAAGAGGTCCTCCTATGCTCTCTTGGTGCTCAACTTGTCTGTTAGCCAAGGCTCCAGCCTAGCAATATTGACTCTTCTGAGGTCATCAGACTACTCTAGCAATATCTGTGTCATGGCACTTACTGCTGCCACACTGAGGGAACTTTTGTCTGAATCATATTTCTCCAAATTCACTCCATCTGGATTCTGAGAAAACTGCACAACTGAAGTACACTCATCCTTGTTTCTGAGCACAGACTTATAATGTGTTTGTGTTCAATGCTTGGCTCAACTGGCTTCTTTACCAACACATCTTGTTGGCAATGCCTATCTCTCTGGTCACTCTTTCTCTGTTCCCATTTTTAGTCTTTGAGTGTTTCCCTCTTATTGTCTGTGGCATAGATGACATGATTATGTTATGGGATGTGATAGATGATATGGCATGGCATTTGGTATGATATGCCACAGATCATATGCCCTCTCACAGGGCAAACTTTTCTGTATCTTGTGTTTAAACTGTTGTCTCCATGCAAAGCGATCCACCATGGCTCATTCCTTCAGCTGCTCACACATACAACTGTTCGCAAAACTCATATGCAGCTCGACATTTTGTGACCAAAGTTTAAGCAGGGATCTTGTGTCCTATCCTTTTCCAGAGTCTTCCTCCCTCTGTTTACCATTACACTAAATAGCATGCCCTCCTCCCAGGTCTCAGCCTTATATTCCATGTCACATGTGCTTTGAGCTCACCTGAGCATCACCTGAGGTCTCTTGACCCTCTCCGTAGCTCACTGCATCTTACATAGGAGACAAGCAAACTTTGTACACGCTAAATATGATAAAGTGACTCCCAACTTGTTTAGCATTTTGAACTTGAGTTTGAAGATGACCCCTTGCACAGCTGCGTGTTCATTTTCCATCTTCACATCAGTGTTAAAGAACTCAGCAGCACACAAGTTCACTTACAAGTAATGATGTGCTTATATACATGTGTATACATACACACACAGACATATTTATACTATATACACCCACATAAAAGAGCATACACACACAAACATATATATATGTACACAAATATATGTCTACCTCCTACATATTTATATGAAAGCATGCATAATCATATATACATAACACATACATGCATACACATATACACACATATGTACATACATACATATAATGCATAAACACAAATTTATATACACATATACAAAATAAGCACACATAGACACATGTAAGCATATATACACATACACAAATAAACACATATGTAAACACATGTACAGGTAATGTGAAGTTTCCTCAACATTTTGATGCGAGGATATAACTTACTTCCAAAATAATCCCTATAAAAATCTCATTTAAATAACTCCATTTCACTGCCTGAACCTAGGTTTCCTGTGTATGAAGCTCCCTCTCCTGACTTTTCTACAATAACCATGCTTGCACCCCTCCACACTGTTGTTTGCTTTCTGCTCTCTGACCATGCTCACTTTCTTTTTTTATATTTAATTAATTTATTCAGGCTACATCTCAATTGTTTCCCTCTCACTTGTATCCTCCTGTTCCTCCCTCCCTCCTGCTTCCACCCTATTCCCTTCCCTTAGGTCTGTGACCTAGGGAGACCTCCTCCCTTACCGTACGGTCACAGGCCATCAAGTCTCATCTTGGTAGCCTGCTTATTCTTTCTCTGAGTGCCATCAGGCCTCCCACCAAGGGGAGGTGGTTAAATATGGAGCACGAAAGTTCATGTCAGAGTCAGTCCCCACTCTCCACACAACTGTGGAGAATGTCCAGTCCATTGGCTAGATCTGAGTAGAAGTTCAATGTTTACTACATGTATTGTCCTTCGTTGGTGCACTAGTCTGAGCAGAGAGCCCCCTCGGTTTAGATCTGTCCATCATGATGTTCTTCTTGTAAGTTTCTAGGACCCTCTGGATCCTTCTATTTCCCCATTCTCCCATACTTCTCTCACCTAGAGTCACAATAGGAAGTCCTCACATCTATCCCAATCTCCTAGTAAATGAAGACTTTCATGGGATATCGCTTTTGGACTAGTGTCCAATTATAAGTGAGTATATACCATTTGAGTTTTTCTGCATTTGGGTTAACTCAGTATGATCATTTCTAATTGCATCCGTTTGTCTGCAAATTATGGAATTTCCTTGTTTTTAATAGCTGAGTAGTATTCTGTAGTGTAAATATACCACAGTTTCTTTATCCATTCTTCAACTGAGGGACATTTAGGTTGTTTCCAGGTTCTGGCTATTATAAATAAGGCTGCTATGAACACATGGTTGAACATATGTCCTTGTTGTGTGGTAGAGAATCTTCTGTGTATATTCAAAGGAGTGGAATAGCTGTGTCTTGAGGAAGCCTAAATCCCAGTTTTCTGAGAAAATGCCAGATTGATTTCCAAAATGGTTGTACAAGTTTGCACTCCCACCAGCAATGCAGGAGTGTTCCCCTTTCTCTACATCCTCAGCATGTGCTATCACTTGAGTTTTTTTATCTTAGCCATTCTGATGGGTGTAAGAGGGAGTGTCAGAGTTGTTTTGGTTTGCATTTCTCTGATGACTAAGGATGTTGAATATTTCTTTAAGTGTTTCTCAGCCATTCGATGTTCCTCTGTTGAGAATTCTCTGTTTAATTCTGAGCCCTATTTCTTAATTGGGTTATTTGGTTTGGTGGTGTTTAATTTCTTGAGTTCTTTATATATTTTAGATATTAGGCCTTTGTCAGATATCGGGTTGGTAAAGATCTTTTCCCAGTCTGTAGGCTATTGCTTTGTTCTTTTGACAGTGTCTTCTGCCTTAAAGAAGCTTCTCGGCCACATGAGGTCCCATTTATTAATTGTTGACCTTAAGGCCTTGGCTGTTGGAGTTCTGTTCAGGAAGTTGTCTCCTGTGCTAATGTGTTCCACACTTTTATCCCACTTTTTCTTCTAACAGATTTAGTGTCTCTGGTTTTATGTTGAGGTTTTTAATCCACTTGGACTTGAGTTTTGTACATGGTGATAAATGTGGGTCTACCTGCATTTATCTGTATGTAGACATCCAGTTAGACTAGCACCGTTTGATAAATATGCTATCCTTTTTCCTTCACATTTTTAAAAGACATTAAAGATCAATTCTCAACTTCATATGGAAAAACAAAAAACCCAGAATAGCTAAAACAATCCTGTACAATAAAAGATCCTGCAGAGTAATCTCCATACCTGATCTCAAGTTGTACTATAGAGCAACAGTAATTAAAAAAGCATGGCACTGGCACAACAATAGGCTGGTTGATCAATGGAATTGAACTGAAGACCCAGAAATGAATCCACACACATATGGACAGTTGATTTTTGACAAAGAAGACATGCCCACTTTCAAATCTTATCTTAGACCACAACACCTGAATAATGGGAAAGCTAAAAAAAATTACCCCCAAAACAAACAGATCCCAAAGTTGCTTCTCCGTGTGTTCCTCCAGCATAAGTCTAGAAGTATCTCAGAGTACTTGCCATAACAGCCCTTCAGAGCACTGCCTGGAGGAGCAGGCAGCCTGCACCAATTGCCCCTGGATGATCTAGTCTGTGCTCACAGTACCTCATGTGGTACCACCTCAGGGTCTCTGTAATTATCTGCCTCCCTTACTTGGGACAATGTTCTGTTAAAGCTCATTTTTCAGGATATATGGGGGTAAATACTATGTTTACTGTATTTGCATCTGTCAGTCTCTCCTGTTTACTTCATAGCTGCCATTAAAAGAAATGTATTTAGTAAATAAACAAATGGGTGAGAGAAGGAAAAGTTAGAAGTAATGAATTAAGCATAAAGCCACAGACTTTCGAATGAGTGGGACTTGGAAGTGTCTGGATTTTATAAATCCTTTTTCAGTTATTTATTAAAATAAAATCTGTGGACTTGTTTTGGATGGTGTATTCCCTAGCTCCATTCTTATTTTCGCAAGTTTTACTGATCAGCTAAAATATAATATATACATATGTAAACATGCTTACACAATGAAACCTTAGAATTTGAGCTCTGTATACTAATTGTAGGTGTCAGAAATGGTCATGAAGAAGTGTGAGTCTGAACATCTCTGCAGTTTTCTTGAGTAATAAGATGGTATCCGAGAATGTGCCTTTATTTAAATTTGGGGACAATTTAAATGCATGTAGAAGGAGCTAAAATAACTTCTCTGGCTCCCAGGGAAATCAGGAGATATTCATGCTCAGAGTCAGATATTTATGTCATTCTTTGGAAAGCCTGATGAAAAGAGTGCTAGTCACACTTCTAAGGAACTGAAGTTCTATCTATGATTGCAATCTGATCTTCAGTCTTCAAAGGAATTCACATGTGATCAGTGGCTTGTCATAAATGGAAGGGTAGGAAAATAATCACAGAAAGGCAAATGACTCTGATGCATTAGAACTTCTGCTGGACCACCACTCAGGACTAAGATGAATCACCTTTGAAAACACATCACAAAGCGTCCCTGGCCAAATGTCTAAATATCAATAAAAAAGAGACCGTTTAAAATATATCCTAAAGAGGCATAATTCTGTTTAGGCATATTTCCCACAATTCCATTTTTCTACTATCTGTCTAACTCTTCACCCACCCATTCACCCGTCGTTCATCCATCTGTCTAACATTCATCTAACCACCATCACTCACCCATCTACTCACCACCCATCCACTTATCCACCCACCAGGCTATCTGCTGATCATCCACATGCCGATCCATCCATCCACCCACCCCCATCCACCCATGCATTAAATGCACAATAGGAGGTAGGATTCAATCTAGTCTTAAGAAACTTAGGAAAAGGATCTCTGGGTCATTAATACTTTATATGAAACCTGTTGTTAGGAGAACTCATAGCTGGACAGTAGGTAGCTAAAGCATTGATGTAGAAGTGAGGCTAGAGAGAAAATATTGTAACAGATGGGGCAGTATAGAAAACCACTCTGAGTCATACTCTCTTTGCCTTTTCAAGATTCTACAGGTCGCCCACTGTCTTAGTTTCACTTTCTGTTACTGTGATGCAATACCCTGACAAAAGCAAGGCATGGATGAATGAATTCATTTTAGCTCACAGCTGCAAATTATAGTCTGTCACATCAGGAAGGTGCATATCACATCCATAATAATGGAGTACGGAGAATGAATGAACCCTCGAATGAATACGTGTTTATATTTGTTCAGCTATCTTCACTCTTATATACTTCAGGATCCCTTGCCTAGGGAATGGTGTCACCCATAGTGGGTAGGGCTTTCCGTCTCAATTAGGAGACATTTCCTATAGACATGCTAAATGCCAACCTGATGTGGATGATCCCTCATTAAGACTCTGCCAGGTGGATCTAGATTGTGTTACTGGACACAACTTCCATCCTAGTCATGTTCTTTGTTTGGGACTCTCTTGCTCTATGTTCAAATGTAGCCATGCTTTATCTCTGTGCCTTTATCTCTAACAAGGAAAATATCTACTTTGATGTCTGCTCATAGCAAAGGTACTCTCCCATGGAAACTAGTATGTTAACAGAGTTTGAGGGTAAGGCCTTGTTAGGAACCATTTTACTGTCTAACACAAGAAAATCAGAAGAAGGGGGAAGTGATGTGTCAGGCATGGTAAAATTAAAGGTGGATGTCTCTTGGGTGAGCTGTAGAAGTGAGACTTGGGGAAGTGTACATGTGGATATATGATGTTCTTGTATTCCAAACAGCAAGAATGGAGGAAACTCAGCATTTGAAAAGATATTGAGAGAATTAATCTATTTCTGAGCATATTAAAGTGAAAACCTGGCAAGAAGAGTTGTTTAATAGGCAATTCAATATGTGAACTGATGTGTTTTTAAAAATCCATATTTATGTTCAAGGTGTTACAAAGTTGGTTAGTAGCTTATTACCAAGTACTATACAGAGTTGGATTATTACAAATCCAGAGCCTAAATAATCTGGATATATATATATATATATATATATATATATATATATATATGCTAAAAAGTTGTGAAACCTATAGGAAAGATCTCTCTTCTATGCCATAACCTGTCTACCTGCTGTTTGCATCACTGTATCTGAAAAAATGCTGTTATTTATGACTTTTGTTTTTACAACTATAAAAATGTAACACGACTATTCCTAAGCGGAAATGCATTTTTCAGGACAGTACAAATCCATGCTCTTGAGCCATGGTCACTTATAGTTGGCTCAAGCATAAACTCACTTATTACCTTTGAGGGAAGAGCGTGTTTCATATCAACAGATTGGGACTAGAAGCTCAGAGAAGATATTTGCAGATAAAAAATTTTAAAATATTGACTCATGGATGGCAGGTGTTGTAATAAAGATCATTTGCAAATAGTAATAGCAGTTAAGTGAGACAGGTGCCTCCATGAGGAAATGCCCACATTAAGACACCTTCAAATTTTTCTTTGCTTTGGTTTCAGATCAAAACTTCAAGGGAAAAAAGACAGATGGAACATGCCCCAGATACCTATTCACCATTTTCAGCGCTTCAATTTGTGCCCCAGGACCTTGAGTTAATCATGCCTAGGAATCTGGCAGCCCTCTCTTCTTCCCAAACTCTGTAATGTCCATCTTCCACTTCATTCTCTATAATGCATCCTTCCTACAAAGAGTTTTCCTGATGACTTTGTACGGGCTCTCAAGGTTAAAACCTTGCATTTGTTTTGTTCAAAGAGAGCAAAACTTTTGGAAACAGTCCATTTTTCTCATCTGTTTCAGGTAATTACACATTTTCCACTTCTTTATATTCTTCTTATCCTCATTGGCTTCCAAGAGAGGCTAAAAAGCAGAGCCTTATATTGAAAGCTTCTATGAACCATGATTTCTATTGAATCAAAATCAGTAGCTTTTTTTCCTTTCCAGAGATCAGAGGCAATTTTTACTCATTTCTTGTAAGGTCTTCTCCTTACCGGTAATCTTATTTATTTCATTTAAATCTTTATATTTACGTTATTTATATGTTCTCTATATACTGTTCATCATCTCTTTCTCTGACTTTTCTCAGGTTCTATGGTGTTTTTTGTACATTTATAAGATTTTTATCTTAGATTTTATTGATATTAGTTGCCCTTACTTATCTAATAAGCAGATACTTTAAAAAGAGACAATGGATTTATATTTAATATTTTTTATATCGAAAATTCAAAAGTATGAGTTGTGGAGCTGGAATTCTGGGCTCAGATTCTACTTCTATCACTGCTAGGTTAAACACTGTATCTTGATTTCTGCATCTTTTCATAGAAAAGAAACAGTATTATTCTCAGAGGATTTCTTAGAACACTCAAAAGTGCTACACATATTATCTGAAAAATGTTAAATACTAAATAATTTATCTAAACTATTAAAGAAAGTGTATGGCCTATAGGCCAAACTAATATGCCATTAAAAGTGCCTCTGTACCTGAGTTGCTCACTGTAGATTCAAAATGAGCTGCTGGTAACATTGCAAATGTCAAAATATTTTTTGTGTCATATTCCATCATAGGTAAGAATTTAAGAACTTTTTAAATCCTAGTGGGGTGTAATTCAATAACTACTGGTTTATATATTACTAGTCAGTTATGTTTAGTGATATGTACCTAGTCTAGTAAGTTTACAACTCACCAAACCCTTTAATGGCATTCTAGGACGGGGTATAAAGGCTGGCTCCATTGGCATTCCAAGCACTCATTGGTATTAACTTGTAGCTAATCTCTCAAAGCTGGAGACAGTCTCTGCCTTCCTCTGTGGCCCTGAAAGCATCACAAGTTGCTTAATTTGTTTCAATTCCCAATCTAAGTTGGATTATAAAAGCTGTCTCGACTTGGCTTCAACATTTGGTTTAATATTGGGTAAAGGAGAAATTTAGAGATGCGTATTTAAATTAGTTACCATGACTAATTATATTGAAAATGAAGTATCTGTAGTTCAGTCACTTAAGTGGCAGCAAAGAGCTGTCACTAAAGTGTTCCAAGTTGTGTCACACCCATGATAAAATGAGGGAGGACTCACTATATTCAGATTTATCCCACCTAGGGGTCTGGATACATTATTTATAAGTGGAATTCCTCTCTCTGTTGAAATATAAAGACTAGATATAGAGAGGAATGTAAAGAAAAAACTGATTTTCATCTACAATAACAGAAAAACCTGATGGCCAAAAACCCCCACCTTTTAACATTTAAAGCCAAAACCTGTGATAGACTGATTTATCTATGCTATTTTTCAATTTTGAAGCTGGAGATTCAGTTTCACTTAGACTTCTGAGATATGATAGAAAGCTGAACATAGTTTCAGGAGAAACAGAACAGGCCAAAGGAGCCGAGAGGCTGCGATCCTGCGAGTTTAGCTACAAGACAGACGTCATAAGTTACTCACAGATGCCGGCCGGCTGCAGTGAGCTTGGTGGTGCAGGGGATGTTAACAGGCTTGGACATTATATACAGAAACATATATGATCTCATTATCTTTAATAACTCACACTGCAATAAAATCAGAGTTTTTGAAAAGTATATATTGACAGTATCTACATAAAAGCCCATCCTATCACACAACGTATGTTACAAAACTTTTTTTTGACTGCCAGGTTTTTTTTTTTTTTTTGCAGTATTTTTAATGTGATATTTTTATAGATTATTTCGGAATTTCACATAATGCATCCAGATCACCCTCACTTCCCAGTCCTCTCAGCCTCCTCTACTCTTACGCACCCTGCACCTAAGAAAAGATTTAAAAACCTAACAAGTCCAATTGTGTTGTCTATTAGTCAGTAGAGCAGGGTCAAACTCCTAGTGGCCAGCTCCTTAAAGAAAGACGAGTCCTTCCCTGCCCCACCCACACCAATCTGTTGTGGAGAGCTACACTTCAGTGTCTTTATTACAGCTTTTAGGAGTTCTCTTCGATGGCTTCCTGTCTAGGTTATTATTTTCTTGTGGCGGGGGTAGGGATTGTCACAGAAGTCTTTGTCTTTCTCAACTGTGAGCCTGGAGTCATCGATAGCTCTGCAGAAGATGCTTCCTTGTCCTTTATAGTCAGCAGGAGCACGGAGCATGAACTTCTGCATGAATTCTATCAGCAACACACACCACGGACATCCACCTGGCCTCTGGCGTCAGCGCAAGCCATGAACCTCAGCATGGTCTTCAGTACGGGCCATGAACACCAACACTGTCCCGGAGGCAGCACAACCCACGGACATCAACACGGCTTCAGATGGCAGCACAGACCACAGATATTTGCATGGCTTTTGGTGGTAGCACTGCTTACCATCAGCCCCCAGCTACAGCAGGATCACAGACTCAGACACAGAAGCCAGTGGCAACATGGACCACTAACATCCACATCGCATGACCACATACATTGTAAAAGGACCATGGACCTAGTCGTGGCTCACTGTGCAACAAAGACCATAGACATCAAAAATGGCTTCAGGCAGAAGTACAGGCCACACACAGCAACATGGCCTCTGGTGGTAGAGCAAGCAGTGTACACCGACCTGGATCAGCATCTCTGCATTGTGAATGCACCACTCCATTCCTCCATGCCTTCCAACCCTCCATCACAAATGTATTTGTCGCAGTTGTGTTGGAAACTGCAGCCACATAGTTTCTATTTTTGGCCAAATAGTTCTAGAAGCAAATATTCCATTGTCATGGGTCTGGTTCAAGGCCTCTGCAGCACCATAATGACTGGGCCATCGCTGAGACTTCTTCCATCTTAGCCGTGCTTCAGGGTTTCATCTTCAGCGGTGGTGGTGTGTTCCTGGATCTGGTCCTCAGTACTGGCTACTCCTCGTGGTCCGGCAGTTAGTAGATGAAGTAGGTGTTGGGACTGACCAACTAAAAGAGCTAGACCTGAGCCCGCATGGCTGCCGAGTTAGCCCTCACAAGACACTCTTCTGGGCAGGAACTCCATGTGTAACTGACAGATTTTTTTTTTAACGCAGTGAGATAGCGCTTATGTCTATATGATCTTAAAACACAGATTCCTCAGACTGGATTAGGAGGGTAGAAAGTGAGTGAACATTGGAAGGAAAAGCCTTCTATCTATTCAACACTGAAGACGTAGGTGGTGTGAAAGGGTCCCAACTTGACAGAAGTGGGGTATGGTAGGTAGATAGTTAGGTGTTGGAAAGTCTGGAGAACGCGGGACTGGACCCCTCCTTCAGAGACAGAAGCCATAAAAGGATTGGTCAGAAAAATGGAACCAAGTCTACTTCTTCTTTGGCTCTGGAAGAAGACGTGTTATCCAGGGCTGTCTGGAAGGACATCCTGGATGGATAAGGGACTACCTGGATGGATAAGTGGCTAACGCTTTCTCCAAGAATTCTGAACATCCTTAGATTACTGACTAGAAGAAGCTTTCTGGTAACGAACAAGGTCATGACAATCTAAAAGACATCGCTGAGCTAACTCATGGCAACAGCCAGTGCCAACACATCTTTTGGCTACCTGTGTGGAATAGGTGGCTTCTGAGATATTTAGACAGCCAGTATAAAGCTCACCTAGGGTGTAAGCCAAAGCAAGGGTTCTCTTTGATCTTTATCCACTTTCATTCTTTTAAAACCATTTTAATTCTTTCACTTTACATGCGAACTGTAGCCCTGTCCCTCATCTCCTCCCAATTCCACTCTCCCTCCCTCTATCCCTCTTCCCTGCCTCCCCTAGTCTTCAGAAAGGGGAGCCCTCCTCCCCTAACATCTGACCTCAGCCTATCTAGTTTCATCTGGACTGTCTGTACCCTCTTCCTCTGTGGCCTGGCAAGGCTGCCCCACTAGGGGGAAGAGATCAATGTGTGGAGGCTAGAGTCCATGTCAGAAATAGTCCTTGCTCCCCGTGTTAGAGGACCCACAAGGAGACTGTGCTGCCTATCAACTACATCTGAACAGAGCGTCTAGGTCCACACCATGCATGGTACTTGGCTGGTGCATCAGTCAGTCTCTGCAGCGCCCCCCTCCTCCACCAGGATATGTTTGTTCCATTGGTCTCCTTGTGGAGCTCCTGACCTCTGCACACGTCTCTGTTCCACCACTCTTCCATAAGACTGTCTCTGCTTTGATCTCCCGCTGGGTGGAGTCTTTCAGAGGTCCTCTATGGTTTGCTCCTTCCCTGTTCCTTCTCTTCAACCACTTCCCATGTCTATTCTATTTGTCCTTTTGAATAAGAGTTAAGCACTCTTCCTAGGTCCTCCTTGTTATTTATTTTCTTTAGGTCTGCATAGTGTGGTTATGCTGTATTATTTGGCTAATATCCACTTATGAGTGACTATATACCATATGTGTCTTTCTGGGTCTGGGTTACCTCACTCAGAAGGATATTTTCTAGTTCCATCCATTTGCCTACGATTTTCAAGATTTACTTGTTTTTAATAGCTGAGTACTGTTCCATTATGTAAATGTACCACAGTTTCTTCATCCATTCTTTGGTTGAGGGACATCTAGGTTGCCTCCAGACTCTTGTCATTACAAATAAAGCTGCTATGAATATAGCTGAACAAACTGTCCTTGTTGTATGGTGGAGCATCTTTTGGGTATATGCCTAGGAGTGGTATAGCTGGGTCTGGAGGTAGCGCTATACCCAATTTTCTGAGAAAGAGCCAGATTGATTTCCAAAATGGTTGTATAAATTTGCACTACCACCGGAAAGATAGTGTTCTGCTTTGTTTTATAGTATACTCTGTCTGTCTTCTACATAGTTGTTTCCTAAACGTTCCAAATCCTTTCAACGAATAGCCAAACAACTGGAGTATTCATATAGCAGATTTAATGACAGTAATTTTGAATAAAATATCTTTAGAGAACAAAGTATAGGATGAGTAGGTGTAGATGTTTCATTATAGAAAAAGTATGTAAAAATATATTAGTATAAGAGCAAAAAATGAATTCAGAAATATGATTCTCGTAAGCTCTATATCTGTTGGTTTGGTCCTTAAACTGTTATCCTGGAAACAACTTTATATTCTACGTAGTCGACTTCCCTTCTACACATGTCAGCCAGTACTGAATCAGCCCGCATTCTCTTCAGTGCATTTGTAGTCTTCCCCCTAAGATTCTGAAAGTCCTCTGCACTCATCCATTCACCCTCATTAATCAGGATTTATTTTTGATGACACTAGGGAAAATCAAGAAGCCTGTATTAAAGTCAAGCCCTAAATGCCAAGGAACAAATACCTAAGGTTCTTTGTGTCTTGCATCTTGCATTCCTGCCTTTCTGGCTGGCTTCCTACTTTCTCATGGCTTCTTGTGTCTATTCCAGATACGTGGTCCATCACCCTTTGACAGTCCTCGACAAGCCAAGCACCCTCCAGCGCTGGTTGTCTGTAACAGACTCCTCTCCACAGCTGCCCCAGGTGTCACAGTTTACCTCCATTAGCTCAGATCCTGCTCAAATCGAACCTCTCCAAACCTGACTTCCTGAGAGGCAGCACTTCCCCCTCCACCCACTATTCTCCTTAGTTTCTTTGTTCTTCCTGTTTGTCTTCTGTTTTTTTTATTTGATTTTTATCTTTCTCTTCCCATCAGAATGGTTCTCCATGAAAAGAAATGCAAAAAAAAAAAAAAAAAAAAAAAGCAAATACTGTTTATTCACTCTTATATCCCTAACTGAAATCATACCTAGCACCTGAAACTGTTTTTTTAAAAAGTGAATTATTTGTAGAGTTGCATATGTGGTAAAAACACAAAGTGTTATTATAATAAAAGTAAGTCAAAATACATTTATTTTGTATTATTTTAGGTCTAATTCTCTTTTAAATAATAATTTGGGGGACTGTTGTATATAGAGTCACTCACATTTAACAAAAGCAGTAAAAAAGCTTGTCACCTATCGGTTTACAAATGTGTATGTATATAACATATTTGAATATAAATTTTATCTGTACATAGCTTTAGTATCCTTACATGGAAAAGCTAGACTGACCTTTGGGTCAATGGTTAGTACTATTCCATTGAGTAATTGATCTTTCTCCCCACATTCTCTGAGGCACACTGATTTTGCTTGAACGTCTCCGGATTGATTGAAATCCTGTGAACTGTGGAATTGGAGGAAGAAAAGGAGTCATTGTGTAAAGAGACTATTGACACTTTGATCAGTTCAAGTGGAATCAAATGGAACAACTGGCATTCTCTTGCACATCTAATGATGACGAAAATTGGGAAACTTCCTTGCAGTGTATTTATCGGTATACAAAGAGTCCTTAGATGCAGTTTGCGTTGCCAAAACTTGGACTCGGCGAGTAATTAAACAAGCACCACAGTGACATATGCTCAAACATTTCCTCCTTGAAATGAGATGTTATGGCTTTAAAAGGTTTCAAATTAGACATATTAAAAATAGAAGGCTAATTAAATAAGCAGTAGTACGCTCCTAAATGGGAACATTAGAGAGTGATTGAATTTTGCTGTGATTGTATTGAAACCAGAACCCTTTCTATAAAACCTAAGGTGAAAAAAATACACAGAAAACTTAGAATGAAAATTTAAAAAAATCAAGCATCAAAGCGTTAACTTAATACATACAATGTTTTTCTTTTATTTGCCTAATTTCCTGATAGTCTTTTGGTACAAATTCAGCAAGGGAAAAGAGAATTTCATGTTTCCAGGCCAGCGATGACATTTGGAAATAAATTACGTTAATCCTACCCTACCTTGCCCCACCCCCAGCTTGTCTTGGTGCCTTGGCTAGCATTGTACTTTTCTGTTCTGTGGAACATACATCTCTCCCATTTTTTCTAAAGTTTTTTTTTTTTTTTTTTGTACATTTAATGCCTCAGATTCTGGTTGGGACTGTCTTCATTTTATTCATTCTAAAATTACTTTTCTAAGAAATGCAGATTTCTGAAGGATGATTCCTTTAGGAAGTATTCCATGTAATTAATCTTGGGTGGTTTAGGAAGAACTGCTTTGTTGTCTGGTTACTGGAGAAGAGAAGGAGTTGCCATTTTCCAAGCAGTAATTTGCATGCAAATAGCAATCAGGAGCAGCGCGGAAAGCTGGCAGTACCGTGCAGCTGTTTGCATAGCCCTTGATTCTTGGGGATACCCCCAAGGAAGAACAGAGATGAATGACCCCCGAACAGTTCCTGTTTCATCCATTTTTCTTTGCCATGGAAATGCTGTGTGTGCTGCCAGCCGGACCAGTCTCCAGCTGTGAAGAGCTCAGTACTGGTTTGTGAAGGGACTGGTCAGAAAGGCCTGGAGAGTACAGTATTCTCCTGGGCATCCTGAGCCTATTGTCTGCGAGCAGAGACCACCCCACAGGCTCTGTGAAAGCTTCTTGTATGGAGAGGTACGAGACAATGAGTGTCTGCAATCATTTTCTATTTTTGAACCCAATTTTTTCAAGTAGAGGTTAAATCTCACACAGAGAGACATGGTTAATTTAAAAAATGTCTGTGGCTTATGGGGCAGAAATTCAAATTGATAGGCTTTCAATTTGGCTTTTTTTTTTTTTTTTTTTGGTAAAGTAAACTAAAATTCTGTGAACAACGCTTTTAGTTCTAAAAGCTATTCTGTCTTTTGTGAGATTTTTAAAATAGAAAGTCTTAACACTTAGGAATAAAAAACTAGTACATGTTTTAGAAAAGAAAAAACATTCTACTTATTAAAATAGCTTACTGTGTTCAATAGTTGATTATTAATTGCATGGTCAAGTAATTGCAGAAATGAAAAAGCAGACACAATATTAAAATCAGTCTTTGAAATGGAAGAGATGTATTAGTTAAATTTTGAGTGATTACAAACCCTTATTTACTTAGCCTGGCTGAAGAGAATAGATCAGCTTCAATGCTGCCTGATTTCAAGTCAGTTCCTTGTTATTGAAGAGTTTGCAACCAGTAATTTATTATTGACTGGGTGACCCATTTCTATATCAATGATAAAAACTTTTCTATGACCAAATAGTAAGAGACAGGCAAGGTAAAGTCACTCTAATGGCAGGGTGGTACTGTCTGTTCACTGTCTTCTCTTGATATGTATGTATATATGTATGTATGTATGTATGTATGTATGTATGTACGTATGTACGTACATGTGTATGTATGTGTGTATGTTAAAGGAAATAGAACATCTTTGAGAACATCAGCAGCTCTCCTCTGCACGGTGAATATCCAGCTGGAACAGACATAGTCAGAAATACTGCCTCATAGTAAATTTAAAGCAGTTACTTGTAAAAACATGTTCACATTTTAAAAACAATTGAGTATCTTGATATTATTATGAATTTCGATAAGTTCCTTAAATTAAGTATTAATGTGCCTGAAACACTGAGGGGGTCACCCAGAAGACCAAAAATTTTAGATAAATATTTCCAGTTCATAGTGAAATTTCAGAAGTCTGGTGTCAAGCATAAATCAAAATGTGGTTGTATTGGTTCCTCCTACATAGTCCAATGACACACCAAAAATTCGCATTGAGGTAAATGGGAAACTCTGTTTAGTTGGCCCATTCACCCATTTTTCTGAGTAATGTATACCCATTGAAGAATAAATAGACAATAAGTGCGCATGAAGGTAACAGTTGGGCTCATAATCTTAAATTCTAAGAAAAAATCCACAGCTTTGTTAAAGATTTTACACAACTGGATGACTGAGTAGAACTTCATGATTGTGGAACTTTAAGAATGATGCAGATCCAAGGCCACATACTGTGAGTTGTATTTATTCCCAGAAGTAGAAAGTCATTGCATATTTCTGTGTCTAACCTAATATCCTTGTGACTATCAAGTAAAACTTTTGGAATGCATTAGCTTGATTGACCACTGTTTTCCATGAAGAAAAAAACCAAGAATTTCCTCACATGTCGGAAAAGCCCCATACTGTACTTTTCATTGAGCTCTTGTGACTCAACTATTCTATTGTCCCACCACTGGATTTTTAAAATGTCATGATTGATTGTTACCGAACAAGTGATTCAGGTGGCCTTCCTTCAGGGTCCTAGCAACTGGTTAAGTCATCACCTGCCTCCGCCAGGTATGCCAAGAGTGTGTGGCCAATATAAGGACCCCTGGTACCCTAGCTATCTTTGTATCTCTGTTCCAGCGTCTCTCTCTCCCTCTCTCCTTACGGCTCACTCACTGTCTCTATTCCTTCTCTGGCTCTCTTCCTCCCTTCCCACAATAAACTTCCTTATACCAGATCTGTTGCAGTGCTGCACAATTCCCCAAGGGGTACACCTTGGCATGGGCCTGCCATGATACTCCTCACTGAATCATCATTATAAATCATATTAGTGCCATGTCTCAGATTTTATTTTACACACACAAACACACACACACACACACACACACACACACACACACACACACACACA